>CM052663.1:86582170-86614365 GCA_028533165.1 Leontopithecus rosalia
ATAAAAAGATTTAAAAACTCAAAATTCAAAAGCTTAGCAGGCACTTAATCGTTTTTTTTTCTACAGTCTCTTTGTAAAGGCATAAAAAATATATTGTCTTGACTCATACAGTTTGATTTTAATCCACAATTATTGTGTAGCTACAAGCTACAAACCAGGTGGAGGAAGACTTGAGGTCAAATTCTAAAATTTATATTTTAAACTTTCAAGCATTCCCTTTAAAATTATTTTCCGCAAAGAAAAAAAATAATTGGACCGTTTGATGTTAGCAATATTTATTTTCTATTTAGTAAGATGATAATACATAAGCTTCTTGTGTTTTAATACATTTTTTTAAAGTTTGAGAAGTTTATTAATAATTGTTAATAAGTTTAGCCAGAGGATTAAGATGGTTCATGAGTCAAGTATATCTAACACTGTCAACTGTGAAGCAAATATTTTATGAAGACAAAAATACATTTTTCTTTATAATACTGTCATGTAAATTTTCCTCTTTGTAGCATGGAGGCTGCTTGGAAGAAGATTTTAATACTCTCTTCTGGAAACAAAATTTGTAAGACTGAGCTGCATTTGTGTGGGCTGGAAAGAGTTTATAAAAACAACCCACTTAAAATTTTTTTGTACTAATTATTGCTCAGCTTTTCATCTGGCCTTTTAAAAAACTTGAAAGTGCCTCAGCCTTGTCAGGGAGGTCTGCGAGTTTCTGTCTGTACTGCCTGCAGCTGAGACAAGAAGTTCAACTCCAAGGCGAAGGAGTAGTTCTGGGTCCTTTTTCAGGATACACTTTACAACATATGATATTGATATTTCAAAACCTACATGACTTCCAAGTATTCTTCTCCACTGCTTTTGTACCCATGGAAGAAAAGACATGATTAAGAAGAACGCGCAAATCTCAATAGTGGCAAAGGGAGTTCAAATGATCTAATGGTGGGAGAGAGAGAGCTATGGGAAAGAAGGCAGCATAGCTGGGCTGTTTTGATTATTCACTTCCTTATTCATGAACAATACGGTCAGCCAGTCTATCTGTATGAAGTCTGTGACAACTGTACACTTCTCAATGGTTTGGAGTCTCTCCTAATACCAGACTGACTACAAAACACTGTTCATGACTGTTGAAACTAGAAGAATTTCCAGTGAGCCAGGTACCAGGAACATGTCAGTAACACCCAATACCTAATATTTTGTGCACAAAAAAATTATTAGTAGCATTAATTTTGTTGAATTATATCACAAAGCATATAATTTACAAAAATGAACTTATGTTTTAAAATTTAGTTTTTCGTTTTGTTTTGTTTTGATGTGGTAGACAGCATCTTGCTTTGTCACCCAGGATGGAGTACAGCGGCGTGATCTCAGCTCACTGCAACCTCCATCTCCGGGGTTCAAGGGATCCTATTTCAGCCTTCCAAGTAGCTAGGACTATGGGAACATGCCACCGTGCCTGGCTTAATTTTTTGTAGAGACGGGGTTTCACCATGTTGCCCAGGCTGGTCTCAAACTCTTGTGCTCAAGCAAGCTGCCTGCCTTGGCCTCTCAAAGTGCTGGGACTACAGATGTGAGCCACTGTGCCTGGCCTAAATTTAGTTTTATTTTTTATTTTTTCAGTGTCCCTTGGATTTGGTAGGGAAAAAATGAACTACTTATATAGCAGGTGACGATACTCTACAATTAGGGCAAGGTTTTTTTTTCCCTTTTAATTCCTAAATGCTTTTAGGAATTTAACTTTTAACTCAAGCTTTCAACAACAGACACAGACTACCTTGGGAACCCACAGCATTATCACAATTGAAACTAGAGTGTAAAATTATACAGAAGAACTTCTTTCAAACTTGAATACAGAGCAGACTTCTGATTTTTTTTGAAAGAGTTGGAACCAAGTCAGTACTATCCTATTCCTAATAAATGGGGGAAAAAACTATAATGTAATCACACTCAAATTCTTCCCAAGTATTATTCCCTTCCACATATTTATGTCATCAAGCTTTAGAAATGAGTCAACATAGGCTGTGTGCAGTGGCTCACACCTGTAATCCCAGCACTTTCAGAGGCAGAAGCAGGCAGAACAGTTGAGCCCAGGAGTTTGAGATCAGCCTGGACAACATAGGGAAACCTTGTCTCTACAAATAATACAAAAATTTGCTGGGCATGGTGGCACACACCTGTAGTCCCAGCTACTTGGGGGGCTAAGGCAGGAGGATCGCTTGAGCCCAGAGATTGAGGCTGCAGTTAGCTGACACTGAGCCACTGCATTCCAGCCTGGGTGACAGAGGAAGGCCCCGTCTCCAAAAAAAAAAGAAAAGAAAAGAGAAAGAAAGCAATGAGTCTATATGGTCTAATGTAAAGAGAACAAACCTTGAAGTTCAACATCAGTATTTCCATCAGGCTATTACTAGTTATATGATCTTGGCTAAAGCACTTCAGCTCGTGTGTAAGGTGAAAATATTATGAAGACTGTCAGGAGGTTTAAACAAAATGACCCCTGCGGATGGACCAGCATGATCTCCAAGCCTCATTCACATGTCAGTAACTGCTTGTATTATATAAGCGGCACAGTCATGAATAGGTAGCAAACTTAGTATATCAGAGACCATACAGAAAGAGATAGAATACAGTAATTATTATATACCATGCCACCTTATATTTTATGTAACTTTACTGTTTATAAGCTACCTCTGCATATACAAATGAGCTGTTTTAGAATTTGTAATGAAGCAGCTTAATACAAAATACAGATAACATTTATTTTATTAAATGTTTTCTTAATAGTTCAGAATAATTTTCAGTCACTAACCTCAAAAACCTAAAAATAATCTTAAATAAAGAAAATTATGCTGCATGATACACATTTTAACCACAATAATCTATTAGAAAAGTAATTACTTTTTTCTGAGACAGAGTTTCACTCTTGTTGCCCAGGCTGGAGTGCAATGGCACGATCTCAACTCACTGCAACCTTCGTCTCCCAGGTTCAAGTAATTCTCCTGCCTCAGCCTTCCGAGGAGCTGGGATTACAGGCATGTGTCACTACACCTGGCTAATTTTTTTTTGTATTTTTAGTAGAGACTGCTAATTTTGTTCTGTATTTTTAGTGAAGACAGGGTTTCTCCATGTTGGTCAGGCTGGTCTCAAACTCCAGACCAGTCCCATATGTGTAATCCACACATGTAACAAAAGTCATGTGCATAATGCAATGGTACTACTATCATGTGTTATCTTGTATTTCTGGTCATCATAATTAAGGTTTTACTGCTTGATCAAAAACTTGGTTATTCTAGAAAAGAAAAACAAAACAACAACAACAAAAAAAACCAACCAAACAAAACCCAAATACAATCAACTAAACAAAACCCCCAAGATTATAGCTTCAAAACATTTAAAATAGAGCTTTACTCACTAATTTGGAAATGTCTGATTTCTAGGGTCATTTTAACCCATGCTTGAACTGCCCACACAGACCATGCCTCCTCTTCCAGCACACTTACAGGTCCCTTATGATAGACCACAGCACTTGACTTTCAGATATGTTCCAAGTTGTACCTGAGCTCCACAATAAGGACAACTTTCCTTGTAACTTAATAATTAGGCTTAAAAAAACTTCTTTAGGTTCTCAGAACAACACATGAGGGAAACATGCTGTTCTGTTAGATATTTTGGTAAATCTGTTAATCTTACACTTACAGAGAAATACTGTGTAAATTTCAAAGATAAACTGATCATGTATTCAACATCAAGTGTCACTGCAATTTTACTGAAGGTGATCCAATAACTATCTTTATTTTGCAACGAAATAGGAAAAAGCAGCTGGTATCTTTTCTCTGGAATGTAAGGATATTGCTTTATTTGCCAACAAGAGAGATCTATGAGGAGCTGCAAAGCTGTCCTAAAGTTATCTAGACCCTCACTTTTCCTGTTGGTTAGCTTCTCTTCCCTTGCCCAGCATTTCCTAGAAAAGAATGTAGAACAATTTACAGTGATTCCTAGGAAAAAAATCTAAAACCAATTAGAGTGATTCCTAGGAAAGAATCTAGAACCATTTACAGTGATTCCTAGGAAAGACTCTAGAATCATTTAGAGTAACGAGTTTACAGGTAATCCCTACAGACTCCTAGGGACATTGATTGCTCCAACTATTCCTGTCTTTCTGCTGTCTGTTTCCGCTACCCAGAATACATTCTTCTAAGTCCCAGCATACCTCCATACCTGACTCAGGAATTCATTATTTAAAAACAATTATAAAACGTGTATCCCAGACAACAAAACAGAACATGGCTTTCCCTGCAATGGGTTCATGGCTCTGTGGACAAGATGGTTTCTAAAAAAACCTGACATCCATTATAGGACTATGCATAACAGACAAATGTACAGTGCTCTGTAGAGCTCTAAGGAAGAAGAGTCCAGATATTCTTAAAGTAGTCAGGGAAGGCTTCCATGAGGTAGTGACACGTGGACTCAGACTTGGGTCAGGTAAGAACCCTTTGGTTGTGAATAAAAATGGGAGAGCCAAACAAATCGCACGAAGACTCTCCACCTTCATCAGGACTTGGGAGTACATCAGTATTTTATCAGTAGAGGGGAGCAAACTCTCTCAAATTGCTAATGACAGGCAAAAGAGTTCCAATCCTAGTGCCATTATTTTCAAGCTGTGTGACACTGAACAAGTTTGTCTGCCTTTCGGAATTCTTCCTATCTGTGACATGGAGAGATAACAAATACCTTGAAGGCCACTGTGGGACTAAATCAGATAATACTTTACATTTACAAAAGGCTTTACAATCTTATGCAAGTTAATACATGTGCAACTTTATTGTCATACACATCACAATTTTAAATAGCTTCCCTATTACTCCCAACTTACCTGCTCTAATTCACCATCTATGATTGGACTCTCTCACAAGAACATGAACTCTATAAAGGGAGGGACATGGCTTTATTTTCTATTAAACCCCAGTATCGAGAATGGTGCCTGGCATGCTGCAGGCACTCAAGAAATATCTGCTGGCTGGATTAATGTAAAACAGAAATGTAAAACTGAGGTCTCATCAATCCTGTAGGGCTTGTTAGGGGTTAAATGAAGTATCATATGACAGAAAAACAGCTGACATATTGTTGACTGCAGCCTCATCCCTCTATCCTAGACACCTAACAGACTCACTGTGGAGAAGCAAATGCACAATTTCACAGGGATCCAGGAGCAACAGAGCCTCTACTTTGGTATGTCAGCACTATACCCCATATGGTACAGTGTTTCCAGGCTGGCAGGTGAGAAATAACCTTGGGATTTAGTAATATTACTTTTCGTAGGTAGAGGCGTAACAAAGATGTCCCTAGAAATGTCAAATATCAGCTCTGGGGCTAAGTGCAATACACTGGCTCCTGGCTGACTAGGCTGGTCAGTTTTTAGGTTTTATAGTCTTTGTGGAAGATAGAAACATACCATACCATTGAATGCCAGGATGATGGAAGGAAAGAAGGAGGGGAGGAAGGGATGGAGGGAGGGAGGGCTAGCAGACAAGAAAAGAACAGAAATATCTCACACTTGTTAGTCTGATTCCACCTAAGTGAACAAGTAGTAGGTGGAATGACTAAGGACAAACAAGACTATAAACATTTAATGCCACATCATTAAATATCCACTGATTATTCTTTGCTTGGATCTGTAAATTACTTAAGTGATAGTCATATATCAAAGTATTATTAACTCTGAAAAGTCAAAATATTTTGATATGTAATGATGAAATGAGCAAGTCTGGATGGAACAGCTCAAGCAGAACAACAGAGATAAGAAGGTTGGGAGAGGCAAAGTCACAAACTACTTTTGGCTAAAAAACAATGTAGATGAGGTGCTAAGGGAGGACTGCAAAGGTGGGCTGTGGGCAGACAATCAAAGGGCAGGCTAAGCTGAGGAGCCCAAACTTCATCTGATGGATACTAAATTATTACTAAAAGTTTCTGACCAGAGAATTGCCTATTTAAATTAACATGGTAGCAATCAAAGACCACGGAGAAGGGACTGAAGTATGAACTCCTAGTTAAGAAATACCTAGGAAGAAACAATGAAAGCATAATCACAAGTAACTAAGGTGGTGTTAAAGCCAGACATTAGAGTTTGAACAATGACTGCAGACTTTACCAGCTGTGTAACCTTGGGCAAATTATTCAACCTCTCTAGGCCTTAGTCTCCTCAGCTGAACAATAAGAAAAACTATCTTAGAGTTTGCTGTGTGACTAAATGAGATGATACATGTACAAGAACACAGAACATAAACCTGAGCCTGGAACACGGTATCTACAAAAGTACTCATAAAATGCCAGCTAACTTTATTCTTAATGGGCTTCTGAAATAGGATGAAAACACTGAGATCATAAAGTGGGGGTTGTCTGGAAGAAGGAAAATCCAGAGGTTTCGTCATAATCAGCTGCTAAGAGACACATATGAGGTTTATGGAGAATACTGATTAAAAGAGACAGTAAAATAGGAGGAACAAGTTTTGAAGGTACTGATGAGGCCTATTTTATTACATTTCATTACTTTGTCACCCAAAGTAATGAATGCTAGAATAGTTCTTATTAACATAATGGGGCATTTCCCTTCTCTCTCAAGCCTGGGGTGACTGTGGAGACTGTGTGTGGCAAGCACCAAAATCAAAGTGACTTGTTCCAGGGCTCATCCCAAAAGCTGCTTTACAGTTTGGAAAGAGAAGGGACCAGAGGGCCCGGGAGTTATTCAAAGCCCTGCTCAAATCTCACCTACTCTACAGAACATCCTGGTGCCCAGCAGCTGCTCCCTCCTCTAGACTCTTATGACTGTGGCATGTGGTGGTGGTCTTTATCCAACTAGATTACAAACTCATGAGGGCCTGGCAAGTTTGCCAACTCTCTGTACCCATCATAGACTAGGGCTACTCCATAAAGTCATGGATCAGGCTTATAAGGATTAACTGTTTACCTGAAAACATGCTGGCAACCCTGAAGCTGTCTGTAAGACCAGCTCTGGCACACCCACCTTCTCTCTACTTAATTAGTAAGTGAGCAATGATTTCTCCAATAGCAGTACTTTGACAGTATCACACATCATTCATCTTTACTGTGTATCTTTGACAACTGTACAAATACAAGCAAAAATATTTCTTGAGGAAGGGCTTGTGGACATTTGTGCACAACTGAAAAAAAAAAAATAAGCAGGCCGAGGGCAGTGGCTCACGCCTATAATCCTGGCACTTTGGGAGGCTGAGGCAGGTGGATCATCTGAGGTCAGGAGTTCAAGACAAGCCTGGCAAATATGGCAAAACCCTGTCTCTACTAAATATACAAAAGTTAGCAGAACGTGGTGGCAGGCGCCTGTAATCCCAGCTACATGGAGGGCTGGGGCAGGGGAATTGCTTGAACTGGGGAAGTAGAGGTTGCAGTGAGCTGAGATCACACCACTGCATTCCAGTTTGGGCGACAGAGTGAGACTCTGTCTCAAAAAAAAAAAAAAAAAAAAAAAAAAAAAAAAAAAACTGATTCAAAATAAACAGGAATTGGGTCTTTTCTAAGTGAGATACTAAAGTTAAAAGAAAACTATTATTTTAGAAATGTAACATGTAAGCACACATATAACAACAAATTATATCAAGAGATGGAGACCCTCCTGGTCAACATGGTGAAACCCCATCTCTACTAAAAATATAAAAAATTAGCTGGGCATGGTGGCACGTGCCTATAATCCCAGCTACTTAGGAGGCTGAGGCAGGAGAATTGCCTGAACCCAGGATGCGGAGGTTGCGGTGAGCTGAGATCGCACCATTGCACTCCAGCCTGGTTAATAAGAGCGAAACTCCGTCTTAAAAAAAAAAAAAAGAACAAATTATATATATGTGTATACAGTTATGTATGTATATATGTGCATATATAGATATTATATGTATTTTAAGATATCAAATGGACCCATGGAAGATGCTTTCTCGTCCTTCCCCTTTCCTCTACTTCCCACATTTTTAAATGGGGAAAAAGGTATACTATTTTGAAACATACCAAGGAAAGTACAACACACTTAACTACACCAGCAAATAGTTAAGATAGCCAGTATCTTAACTATATTTTTAAAAAAGCAATATTCAAACACCATATTAACTGTGAAAGACAAAAACCAGTTTAAAAATGTCTCACATTTCCTGAACTTCAAAAATACACGTGCAAAGTTTATTCTACTGAATTCCAAAGATAAATTATAACAGCAACTTCAGAAGTAAAAATTTCATTCTGGATATGATTAATATGATATTAAAACCAAAAAATAATGTGGAATTCTATATAATGTGCTGAGTGATCTGGTATTTTATGTATGTCCCATCTAAAAAAGTAAAATCTATGAGCCATACTTGAAACTAAAAATTATGCAAATCTGGATAACCAGAATGCTTATTTTCATAAGCTATTCTAAGAATGAAGCAATTATACTCAAAATAGACATCCATGATCACCTTACCCTGTGAACGTGCTTTGTAAGTCTGCTACCTGGAGCCCTTACCTGACACAGAGACAGCGTGTGTCCGCATGCCTTGCTTTTCACTGTTGGCCAGCCTGCGACAGACAAGAGCAAAGCTGTAAGCCCTGCAGTTTCCCCAGGACCCTGCCACTCAGACTCACCAAGTAGGGAGGGCCCTGCAGTTTCCCCAGGACCCTGCCACTCAGACTCACCAAGTACGGAGGGCCCTGCAGTTTCCCCAGGACCCTGCCACTCAGACTCACCAAGTAGGGAGGGCCCTGCAGTTTCCCCAGGACCCTGCCACTCAGACTCACCAAGTAGGGAGGGCCCTGCAGTTTCCCCAGGACCCTGCCACTCAGACTCATCAAGTAGGGAGGTACCTTGGATGAGGAAGACGATTCCCCAGGAAGACAAAATTTTAGAAAGGTGATTTCTTTAAAAATTGGATTCTACTATTAAAATAGTTAGGCTGCTGTAATGCTTTAAAAATCAGAAATTAAGATACACAACTGAGGAAATGCTGAACTGTTCTGAGAAAGATACTCTTGACAATAATTTAAAACAATGCAATACTATTTAATGTGGTATGCATGGGTTAAATAAAAATGTAAACTTAAATGCTAGACAGTAAAGGATTGCCCCAAAGTTATGAGAGAAAAACCATGTACCTGGAAGTAGATTTTGCCTTTTAAAACATAATATGAAATACTATAGTATGACTAGTCCTTCTTAAATTTTTGCATGTAAAAAAAACAAGAAATATATTAATATGTACTATTACTTACAGACTTAAAGTAATCTCAATTTATCTTGCTACTTACTTTATAAAATGGCTTAACGCTAGTTTTACATATTTACCCACATAAAATAAAATTTTGGCCAAGACTCTGGGTGCCATTTAAAAAATGCAAGTACAGTTAGTAAAAAACCTTTGAAAGCACAAAATACAGGGGAAAAATGGAACCACACAGTCTTTAGATATTAAGTTACCTTGGTCTTTTTAGAAAAGAAAGTCTTCTCCAGATACACAAGCATGTATTAAGAAAGTGCTGAATAGATTTTTTTCTAGTACATAGAATTTATACTAGGAAATACTGACACTTAAAACAGTATAGGTTAAATATCTCTTATATGCAATGCTTGGAACTAGAGTGTTTCAAATTTCAGATTTTTTTGGATTTTGGAATGTCTACACATACCCAGTAAGGAACCTAGGGCATAGGAACAAGTCTAAACATGAAATTTGTTTATGTTTCATATACAACTTACACATATAACCTGAAGGTAATTTTATATAATATTTTAAATAACTGTGCAGAAAACAAGTATTTGACTGCAACCTGTTACACATGAGGTCAGGTGTGGAAGTTTCCACTTGCTGCACATGTTGGTCCTCAAAAAGTTTCACATTTTGGAGAATTTTGAACTTTGAAGTTCCAGATTAGGAATGCTCAACTTGTACACTGTTTTGAAGCATTATAACTATTAAATTTGAAACTGTATAATCTCCATAATCACAGCACACAGCCACAGACTTATGTTCCTTTTACAGAATTCTCCAAATACTTGAAATTTTCTATCTACAGTATAAAAATTTAACAGAAGTTGTTTTCTAACAACTCCTTACTTTCTCTTCCATTGCAGCTACATGGTTTATCACAACTTATCTTTGAACTATATTTACTGGGCAGTCAGAAGGCACACATTTTAAATAAATAGATTACATCATTTCCTTCCTCGTTCTGTTGCGGAAACACTGTAGTTTTCCCTTGCCCGCAACACAATTTATGTAAGCTGTTGCTAAGCAGCTTTCTCAAGATAGCTTGGATTTCAGCACTTACCTGATCACTATCAATAATGGTGTCCTGCTGCTGCTAAGATTTGGGTGGAAGTTCCCCTCTTCTAAAGTCTGCTTCATTCATTTAGTGTTTCCTTTATATGTCAACATTTCTAATGTACTACTTTCCTCACTCACTTTCCTATCTCTTTTTATGATTCCTGGGGGGCTAGTGTATGTGTTTAAGAGATGGGGTGAACTCTCACTAGGTCACCCAGACTAGAGTGTGGTTGCTATTCACAGGCATGATCATACTGCATCACAGTCTGAAACTCCCAGGCTTCAGTGATCCTCCTGCCTCAGTCTCAGAACCACAGGAACATGCCACATTGCTCAGCTTTGATTCATGTATGTTTTAAACCCCAAATTATCCCTTAATTTCCCAAAACTAAAGGTACTCTAAATAAACATTAGTTCCTGCGCTGATATGACCCCAAATGAACCTCTATCAGACACTGCTGATGCTGTAGAGTGCACTGTCCAAAGCTAGAGGTCTCTTGCCACCATCCTCCATCCACACAGTCACATGCACTAGCCATGTGCAGACCCTGCCTGTGTGAGGGCATGACCCTGGGTGACTGTGAGCTTACTGCCCAGGGAGGACAGACAAGTTTAGAACTGTGGTAATTACTACCAGAAGCTATTATAGGAAAACATGATGGGGATGCTCTCCTGGCTTGGGGGTGGGGCAAGGTGGGTCAATGAGGTTTTCACAGGAAGTGATGTAGAATGAGACCAGAAGATGAGTAGGGCTTAGCAAGAAAAGGGGGTTGGAAGAAGAGTAAATCATGCAAAGACTGGCAAAGGCCTTTAGGAAAAAGAAAGAATGTTTGCTCCCGGAATAGAAAAAAAGTTCAATGTAGCTAAGAACAGTATGAGGAGTGACAAAAACCAAGGCTAGAGGAGTGAGCAGGGAACAATCACATGGGCTTCTGCAAGCTAGGCTAAGAATACTGGAAAGTATACTAAGAGCAACAGTAGGTCATGTACGAGATTTAATTAGGAAAGCTTCCTCAAGCTGTAGTATATAGCACAAATAGGCTAATGAGCAAAACTGGACAGAGACTGGTTTAGGAGGAAGTATGCAGAACAGAGTTAATACAGCAGGCCTGTGACTGACGTTACATGATCGTCCCTTGCCTGGCATCTGGGAACTTGAATTTTCGTTGAGTAGCCGCCATCTCCTGACGGGTATGGTACACTGTGCCTAAAATGTTTGTACAAACAAGGTGGTTTATGCTAAACTCTTGCTTTCCTTCTGGGAGTCTGGAATTTGGATGCATGCCAGGCAGAGAGTGCATGTATAAAGAACCCTCAATAAAAACCCTGGGCATCAAGTCTCTAATGAGCTTTCTCAGTAGGCAACATTTCACACAGGCCATCAAAATTCATTGCTGAGGAATTCATAATGTCTTGTGGCCTCCATTGGGATGGGACCCTTGGAAGCTTGCCTCTGGTTTTCTCTGGACTTCACCCCATGCGCCTTTGCCTTTGCTGATTCTGCTTTGTATCTATTTGCTGTAATACATCATAGCTGAGTCCTGTGGGTCCTAGATCTTGGGGACCCCCAACACAGGAGTGTACTAAGGTAGCCCAGATAGCTAAACATGAGGGAGAGACAGTGGGAAGGTGGAGAAGCAGACAGATCTATTTAGAACATGGAACTGGAGGAAATGGTAATTAACTGGCTATGGAGAAAAGAGAGAGGAAGAGAACAAAGCCCAGGCCTTTCCCTCTCTATTCCAGTGGCCTCTTAGGCTCACTGTTCCTTTTCAAGTGTCTTGGAAAGTGCAAATATTTCTGCAAGCACTTACCACACAGCTGTAAGTGTGTGTGTTTACCTGTGTATCTGATTGTCTAGATTTTAACATTCATATCTTAGTTCCCAGTTCCTAGCAAATTGGCTGAGAATATAGTTACATAAGTTCTTTTGGTATTACTATTTGATTCTTTTAATTTTATAGATTCTTTTAATTTTATTATGAAATTGACATAAACAATAAAATTAACATAAATTATTTCTCTTTAATTTTCATACTTGTAAAATAGCCAGCATGTCATATATTTTCAGGTTCTTATAAAGATTAGCTAGAACATATGAAGCAAAGGTTTAACCATAGGCTCTTGACACTATGATTATTCTTTAGCTCCCCCATAGAACTTAAAGAAAAAATTACATTTTTTGACTAAACCCAAGCACTTAATAAAATTTACAACTGAGTTGATTTATTTGTAGAATTGTTTCCTAGTTCCCTGATTATGTATATAGAAATTTAATTTTTTAGGAGAATGAATAATAAAGCATAGCAATTTCCTTAAAGTTTCCAACAAAACAAAATAACACTACATAGAAAGTAGTACTTACTTTGGTATTGATGGCAAAGCCCGTTCACCTTCTGTGGGGAAAAAGGAAAGAGATGTATAAGGTTCTTTTTACTCCTTTTGAAAAGATGGTGCCTAGAATCAAGAGAGGAAGGATGAGGCCTTTACTGGTATTCCAGCAATGACTCTTTAAACAAAGTTGCTACACTGGTCTATCTTAGGTTCTCATGGTTTTATTTTCAATATTTATAAGAACTATTAGATACAACTGTTTAAAAGGAACTGCCTAATTATAGTAAACAACTAAGATGCTAAGTCGGTAAAAGACTTTGCAGGAGACTGACAGATGAAGAGTTTCTTATGATTAGTCAACAGTCCTTGTCAAAGGACCAGGCATTCTGCATTTTGATGAAACTACTCACTAGTAACAACACAAAAACCTGTGCAGGAAGCACAGAGAAACACAAGGAAAACAATTTCTACAGGTGTGTGTGGCTGCCAAAGGAAAGAATGCATGAGAGAAGCCAAGTCCTGGAGCTGTCACCTGAAGGAGCCCTGTGCACAGCTGGCTGGAGGTGAGCCAGGCAGTTATCTACCACAGAGTTTGGGGTGGACCCCCTTTTTGCTGAGCTGGACACAGTGACTGGCTCATACCTGCCTTACCTGCCTGACCACAGGGATGGGGAGGACGTTGTTCAATGGTGGGGGACTCTTTTTTTCCCCGCAGCCTTCATTTTGCAAACCAGGAAACATGCAGCCCTCCTTGGTTTAATCTCTTTAATCTGAATTAATGGAATAGCCTCCTAACTGGACCTCTCTTTCTAATCCATCTGAGCTAAATGATTTCAGAATAATATTCCCAAATTACAAATTCATGAAGTCAAGCAAGTTATTATGCTTAACATTTTAGTGCCTCTCAAAAATGTTCAGGATGAGGTTTTAAACACCCCGGCTTAATTTACGAAGCACTGCTTCACTTTTCTCAGCACACAGACACTATTCTGGCTGTCATCTTTGTATTGTGTATCTATGGGGTGGTATGGCAGGCTGAGGAGGGACCTACCTACCACTCACCACTCTGATGCCCTTCTAGGCAGCTCCTTTGTAACGCCACTCATGCAGTCACACTTGCTATCCACAGGTCCTCTCCTTGAGTTTGCCCTTGAATTCGTTCCAATCAGTTCCCCCGACCCCACACATCTCCAGTGACATCTGCCTTGCTAAACCCAATCGTTCGCTTATAGTTAGCACTTAACACAGCTAATCACTGTGTCCTCCTGAGAACTTCCCACCCTGGGCCTCCTGAACTTTGTACTACATTCTCTTGTTTTCTTCTGTCCTCTCAGGGTAACTCTTTTTCATCTTCTTTACTGGTTCCTCCTTACCTCCCGGGCCTGATGAAGATCTGAGAACCCCGTACTCACACCTGTACCTCTTAACCTCACTTCCTTGGTAACTTCATATAGTTTCAAAGTGTCAAATACCACCCACACTTTGCAGCTCCCAAATGCATACCTCTAGCTTGGACCTCTCCCCCTGACCTGAACTTCTGCATCTGGTTGTCCACCTGACACCTCCCTGTAGATGTCTGAAGGCCGCTGGGACTTGCTGATACTCAGAACTGAGTCCCGGTGGGTGCACCGGCATGATTCCCCATTGTTCAAGTGGAACCAGGAGTCATCACAGGGCCTCTCTGCTCCCCAATCCGTACTTAGTGCGGCAAATACGAGGCTTTACTGTCCAACTCTATCCAAAGTCGTCTTACTTGTCACTGTCATTATAGTACCCCTGGGGTAAACATCACCTTCCTACATCATGGTAATAGCCTCCTGATTAGTCCCTCTACTTTATCTGTACCCAGGCCAACCTACCATGGTCTATTCTCAGCACAGCAGCCGGAGTACTTATTCTAGAACAGAAACCAGATTACATTATTCCTCTCTTCAAACCCTCCAATGACTTCCCAAATCACTAAGTACAAGCCAAAGCCCTTACAATGCCTTTACATCTTGACCAACCACCTGCCCTGGGATCACCCCTTCTAAGGCATCTAGTGACCTGGGTCTCTGCTGTTCCAGGCATGCTTCCTAGTATTTCCCAGCCTTTAAGAGGGAATAGCCAGATATCCTTATAGGTTCTGCTTTCCACCCCTTCAGGTGCAACTCTCTTAGTGAGACCTTCAATTTAAAATTGTATCCCTTACACTCTTCCCTATTTTTCTCAACAAAGCAATACCAATCGATATATTATATGCTATAGTATTTATTTCCTCTATTAGTTTATTTGTTTATTGCATGTATGTCCTCACCTGCATGAAATTTCTATGCATGCACAACCTTGTCTGTTTGCTGCTACATACCCTGTCCTAGAACTGTGCCTAGAAAATGGTCGGAGCTCAACAACTACATGTTGAAAGCATGAAGCATTTGGTCTGGCCAATCCTCCTTTTCAGTATTACTTATCACTATTCCCTGATTGCACATTGTATCTCCCTGAACATACTGCACACGCCTTGAAAGGTGCTCTTCCTTCATTCAGGTAGAAACATTCCTCAGTATTTCGATGCTCAATTCAAGTTCTATTTCCTGCAGGGAGCCCTTCCTGGAATATCCCAGTTTGCACTGAGTGGCATCCTCTGTGTTTCTGTTGCATCCACAAAACATTTGCCATACACCATGCTTCTCCACAGACTACTCAACCTGCCTAAGGTTATGGTAAAATTTAAGCTGCCCAAAGGCGTCCCTAATACCTCGCAGAGTATCTGGCACTCGGGAGACTCTCCGACCACTGTTTGGTAAAGAAAGAAATAAATCAACCTAGGACCCTATGTTACTCTTTCTGAAAAGCTGTTAAATTCTTCTAATTTGCAGAGATACTTGTGAGGCTGAACACTGTATATATACAACTCACTGCACAAAACTGGAATTCAAGCCGAACTTCATCACTTGTTGATATTTAGAACATCTATTTCAAGCAAAATAACCAAGTCACACTAGGAAGACCAAATTTAGAGTAACTGAAAAGGCCTGATAATTAGTTTATTATCCCATGAACATGAACATGACCACCAGTACCACCACCTTATTCACACCCAAATTGTTAATATAGCCTTTCAAATGACACATTAGTGTGATTTCTAACTGTTTACACTCTGTTGAAATTTCTATTTCCTGAAAGCAAAAGAAATCCATTATTGTATTTTTGGCTAATAGGAGACTTCTTAGGTAGCTGGGCATGGGTAGAAAGGCAGCAATAAAGGAGATAAACAATAGGAGGATTCTGAGAGAACATTTTTATAAAGAGAGTAATGGAATATAAAAAAATGGCAATAGACGCTATCAGTAGGAGCAGCATTTAAGAAAACCCTAAGGACTCACCACCCAAAATGCCTACTTCTGGGAGTTAAACGTTTTTGTTCAAATATACTTCCATTCTTCTTAGAAGTATTCATTAACTGAAATTGATGACTTAACTTACCAGACTTTTTTAATGCTTATAAATACACAAGTTTGGAGATACACACACACACACACACGTAGGTTTTTAAAACATCAATACAGCTATTTTTTTAAACAGCTGCATAGTATTACATCATGTAGCATACTCCATTTATTAATTTTTTCTATTATACACAGTGCAGGAGTCAACATCCTCGTGTCAGTGGTTTTGTATGGCTGATTTCCAGGAGGCAGACAAAGGGGCAGAGTACTCCTTAACTGTCTTCTGAAAATGCACCAATTTACAATGACACAAGCATGAGAATGCCTTCTCCAGAAGTCTTGCCAATGGTGGTTATCAGGTTCTTTTTTACCCAATGTAATTAGTATAAAATGAAAGACACCACTGCTTCTATCCATATATTCCTTGCACATTTATATGTCCATTCCTCTACAAGGTAACCCATTTTTATACTTGGTTGTCTTTTACTGAATGAGATGGAAGAACACTTTAAAAGTGAGAAAATTTAATTATTTATTATATGTGTCACAGATATTTCCCCATTACTGTAGCTTTAAAAATGTTATCTTGTACTAAACGAAGTGTGTAAATTCTGTAACTGTGTTTGCTTTGGCAGCACAGAAGTGTTTTAATTATGTAATTAAATATAACAATTTTATTTTTATAGCTCCTGGGATTTATGTCATACTTAGAAACATTCACTCCCTCCCTTGAAATGTACAGTATTAATTTGATACACAGAAAACCTACTTAAGAATTATGTAATTACAACTCTGTATTATACTGTACACTTTCCTCTGAAAAAATTTTATGACAGATTTTTACTAAAACTACAAAATTGATTCCAAACTTTCTTCAGACTGTGGTGGAATGCAGTATAGGACAATTTGGCTTCTGGCTCTATGTTCTCCCCAATAAACATCACCTTTTATTTATTTATTTAAATAAATAAATTTATTTTTTTAGATGCAGTCTTGCTATGTGGCCCAGGCTGGTCTCAAATTCCTGCCCTCAGGGATTCTTCTGTGTTGCTGGAATTACTGACGTCAGCCACTATGACAAGCTAATACCCTGTTGTTGTTTTTGAGACGGAGACTTGCTTTGTCGTCCAGGCTAGAGTACAGTGGTGCAATCTTGGCTGACTGCAATCTCCGCCCCTGGGGTTCAAGCGATTCTCCTGCCTCAGTCTCCCCAGTAGCTGGGATTACAGACGCGCGCCATTGCGCCCATCTAATTTTTGTATTTTTAGTAAAGACGGGGTTTCACTATATTGGCCAGGCTGATCTTCAACTCCTGACCTCATGATCCGCCTGCCTCAGCCTCTCAAAGTCCTGGGATGACAGGCGTGAGCCACAGCACCTGGCCTAATATCCCTTTTAAAAACACTATATAATACTGTAGGTAACTACAGTAGATCAAAGAACTAACAAAACGCGACTGGGCACACCTGGTTCACATGTAGAATGTACTGATTACTTATTACTGTCATGTTATGTTATGCATATATATTTATACATGTATAAGTAGTTTAGGATCTAGAGAAGACAGATGGGCATAGGTAACTGTTAGTTAAAGCGTGTTTCCAGGAAAATGGTACATTAGAGTTGTAGAAACATGTTTACCATTTATTTAAACTCTTAAAAACCTCGCTTTTCTGAGGACCTAGCAAGAAGGCAGAGATAGAGCGAAAGAAGAAGCGGACCTTCCGCAAGTTCACCTACCGCGGCGTGGGCCTGGACCTGCTACTGGACATGTCCTACAAGCAGCGGATGCAGCTGAACAGTGCGCACCAGTGGCGGCTGAACCGCGGCCTGCGGCGGAAGCAGCATTCACTGCTCAAGCGCCTGCGCAAAGCCGAGGCACCGCCCACGGACAAGCCGGAAGTGATGACGCACCTGCAGGACATATTCTGCCCAGGATGGTGGGCAGCATGGTGGGCGTCTACAATGGCAAGACCTTCAACCAGTTGGAGACCAAACCAGAGATGATGGGCCACTGCCTGGGCGAGTTCTCTATCACCCACAAGTCCGGGAAACACGGCCGGATGGGCATCAGGGCACCCACTCCTACTTCATCCCCCTCAAGTAGTGACTCAGCTAATAAAGGCATACATATCAACAAACAAAAACCAACTCAAAAAATGTACGTATGCTGTGTCCATATGTATTTCTGACTACAACCCACTAAAGATGTTTGACTTTAATATTATTTTAGCTAGGCAATATATCTTCACCTTAGGGTTCTATGATGAAATAGTTATGTAATACATAAACATGCTATGATTCAGAATAAGAAAATTATCGGCCGGGCGCGGTGGCTCAAGCCTGTAATCCCAGCACTTTGGGAGGCCGAGGCAGGTGGATCACGAGGTCAACAGATCGAGACCATCCTGGTCAACATGATGAAACGCCGTCTCTACTAAAAATACAAAAAAGTAGCTGGGCACGGTGGCGCGTGCCTGTAATCCCAGCTACTCAGGAGGCTGAGGCAGGAGAATTGCCTGAACCCAGGAGGCGGAGGTGGTGGTGAGCCGAGATCGCACCATTGCACTCCAGCCTGGGTAACAAGAGCAAAAGTCTGTCTCAAAAAAAAAATAAAAGAAAAAAAAATTATCAAGTTTATTAATTCATTTTATAAAGACAATATAAAACTGGAAATAACCAATGCCCTATCTAGCTTTTCATGACAAACATTTTCACTTTATGCTCTTTTCATATAAACAAAGAGCTTAAAAAGCATTGCCTTTCATGTTTTAGTATCAAGATGTTTCTCCCTAGAGAGCAAAAAAGCTAACCAGCAGTGTAATCAACACAGGAGGGTGTTTACATTTTAAACATGGAAGGCTCATTTAATCCCTGACATCCGAATGTTATTTTTAAATGTGTATTAACATTGAAAAAGGACCTTTTGGCAAACTGAGGATAAAAGAAGGAAAATTATTAAAAAGGAAACAGGCAATCTATAACATTTAACATTTTTTCCTAAATTACTATCCCTATGTGAAGAAATTATCTGAAAACATTTTAATAATATTTGTAAGGCATATACACCTGTTTAAAGTATAAAGTCTGATACTGGAAGAAGAAAATGTCAAAAAATAAAAATAATAAAGCACAAAGTGAAAAAAATCAAGACCTACAGCTGCAAAGGCTTTAACTGTGAGTAACTTTAGACTTCTGAAATCAACTTCATTATTCTATTTCACACAAAGAAAACTTAAGAAAAATATATGAATAGGCTTTATTGGTGTGATCATTGTGGGAAAAAACACTTTTCCTCTAGAAAAAGCCATGTCCTGGAATCAAACAGACTTATGTTTACTTAGCGAAGGCTCATAGCTTTGTCTGCTGTTTTCAGGACACAGCATCATTACCTCTTTTAAGATAATATAAACAAAGGGTCCAATGACTCCTCTCTATAAAACACACAACACACACACATACCCGCATGCAAACACCATCCCTCCCTCAAACTGCTTTGTAAACAGGGCACTTCCCTGCTGGGCAAGGCTGGATCCTCTGCATTTCTATATGCTTCACTTGGGCTCTGCCTTTTCTCTATCCTCATCACTGTTTAATACAATTCTGCTGACTTGAACACACACAACCCTTCAGGATTTTCCTCCTCTACAATCATCCTAGTCACTAAGGTGAGTGCTAGAAGGGGTCTTGGCAATAAGGGTAAAACCCACATTCAGAGTCCCCACTTGCACAGCGTGAGCTGCTTTACAGTTACTATTTGGGACGTGTCTAACAACCCTACAAAATAGGTATCACTGTTTTACAGATGAGGTATCTCAAAGTCTAGGTTAATACAGTGTCAAGATCAGACTAAACTAGTAGCAACAACAGGAACAACAATATAACTAAAATCTATGAGCACCATGTGTGCCAGGCAAAGTTCCAAGCCTATAAATAAATAAGTCCTTTATCCTCCTAATACCACAAAAGATAGTTACTGTTCTTCATGTTTGATAGATGACAGAACTGAGGCACAGAAAAGTAAAGTAATTTACAGATGACGATGGCACAGGGGACTCATGATTTAAGCTTAAGTTCCATAATTCCCAAACCCCATCTTTTTCTGCTTTACACTACATCTGCTATTTTCTTGCTGGGAATATTTTCATTTCATTCTTTCAGAAATCCAAATTCTCGAAAGCATTCCTCATTATATGCTTGCAAAAACTCCACACCATTTTTATAGTGATGTTTCCAGGGTATTTATTTATTATAATCTTTGATTTTTTTAACATCATGACTTAGAATGCATTTTATTCTTCGAATGCTCTAAGCTCTTGAGATATATAAGAAAAAAGAGAATACTTCATTTATAGTGAGTTACAAGGGATTCCTTTTTTAAACCCAGAATTTTATTTAAACCCAAAAGATTAAAAATACTCATGTATTTAAAAATAGTAATGGCAATTTAGAAAATCCTCTAAGTAGGTAGCTCAAAACATAGACAGTGTTTTCTTTAGGTTCTATTCAAACCCAGTTCTTGGCTTGTGGAAGGTGTGAACTGGATCACCATCCCTAGAAAAATAAGCACTCAGATTATACTGAGCTGAATTATTCATTTGGTCTTCCTTCTTACAGTTACCTAAAAGAGGATAACAGGCTATTGTTAGGGACAAACTCAGTTAACAATCTGGTAGAAATGCAATTGGGAATGCTCAGAAACAGCACCTCACCTTTCTGGGGTCTGATGATAAATGACTGCGAGGCTCCATTCACCAGGCGGCAGTACCCATCTATCAGGTCAGCCATATTCTCTGCAATGGTTAGGGATGGTGCCGTCACTGTCAGAGGCTAAAGGAGAAAAGACCACGAAAACAGAAAAACAGACTTTATTGTTCTTCCCAGTAAGCAAAGGACAGCTGTGCTATGACATCAGACCTCACTATACACTTGAAAACAGAGTGGGAATGAAACAAGATCTGTTGTAATAATTGAAAAAGGAAATTTGGTATTTAAGGACATTATTCCTAGAATACGTGACAAATGCAAACCCTGATGAAAACAGAAAAATCACTGAAACTGGGGATTTCTAGAATAAAAGGAGATTAAAAATATTTTCCTTCAGAATGTCTGGACCCTCTGGCGTACTCCAGGTTAAGGGAAAAATTTAGACAATCAGTAAGTTAAAGTATGACTTGTATCAGAAGCTAGACTAATGGGGAGTAAATTTTTTTATCAGCCATCCATCATAATTTTTCTGATGTAAAAGAAAATTAATAAAATTTAATTATTTTTCGCACACATAGCATGTTCTGACCAAAGGCTTAGAAATCATTCTCTTTCCAATATAAAATACGTTCAATATTGAAAAACTTCCTAAAGATCTATCTTTAAGTGTTATCAGAGCGGTAAGAAAAGCTGTATTTCATTTTCAAATACAGGTATGGCCTAATTCAAATAGTTATTTATAATCCTCTGAGTGAACGCCTCTCGCCTGCATTGCCCTAAATATTACTTGGAGGTTAACAAAATGAAAGGAGGACAGTTTGAAATGATGATGGAATATTACACTGAGATATTTGCAGGAAAGTTCTATTTGTAACACTGACACCACATGGTCATATAAAGTTTTCTGATTATATGGTTTTTTATATTGTATGGTAATATTTGTTTAATCTCAAGAATCAACAAGAGTTCCTAGAGCCCTCAGATGTCACCAAATTCAGAGAGTCACAGGGCAAAACAGTGATAAGGCATCTGCCTAAGTGAGGAGTGTTGCAAATAAAGCTACCCAGAGAACTAGCTGTAACAGCCCAAAGAATCCTGGTGTGCTGATGGAAACGGATGAGCTTCAGAAGCATGCTTTATACACCAGCGCAACTGTGTGTGCCACCAGACTGTCCAGATCCTTTCATACATGAATGTATTTTGTCCATCTTACAGAAAGGATCCCATTAGGTCGTATTTGCCAAATGGCTCTTTTTTTATATCACCTGTTTTAAACCACTGTTGCATGCTGACTAAGAACACAGGCTTTGGATCCAGACTGTTTGGGTATGAACCCCATTTCTGTCAATTACGTGACGTGGCCAACCTCTTATACCTCAGTTTCCTCAACTACAGAATGTGGTTAACCAAAATATAACAAAGTATGTACTTCTGTGGTTTTAAGAATGACACAGCCTCTCTTGGCTTCTGTATAAAGAACCATGGGGGCCGCATGTGGTGGCTCACGCCTGTAATCCAAGCTCTTTAGAGGCCAAGGCGGGTGGATCACCTGAGGTCGGGAGTTCAAGATCAGCCTGACCAACATGGTGAAACCTCATCTTTATCAAAAAAAAAAAAAAGAAACATGGGTAGCACATGCCCAGTAGCAGGTACTGCTGCTGTTATAATTATTATAATAATCCTATAATATTATTTCTAGCCAGAGAATATCATATATAACACAGTATGGAAATTAACTCCGTTTACAGAATATATACAGTCAATGCACCACACAATACATTTTGGAAAATGATGGCCCACATATGCAATGGTGGTTCAGCAAGATGTATATAATGGAACTAAGAATTCCTATTGTCAAGTATGCTGTGGCTATACTGAGGTTGTAATCCAATGCACTGCTCATGTTTGTGGTGATGCTGATGTAAAAAAAACTATTGTGTTGCCAGTCACATAAAAGTACAGCACCTACAATTATATACAGCACATAATACTGGATAATGACTATGTTACTGTCTTATTTTCTTTTATCGTTATAGTGTACTACTACTTATTTTAAAAATTCAATTGTAAAACAGCCTCAGGCAGGGCTTCCAGGAAGCATTCCAGAAGGCAGCGCTACTCTCCTAGGAGACAGCAGCTTCATGCATGTTACTGCCCCCAAGACCTCCCAGTGGTGCAAGATGTGGCAGCAGAAGATAGTGATATAATACTCCTGACCCTGTGTAGGCCAAGGCTAGTGTGTATGTTTGTGTCTTAGTCTTTAAAAATAATTTTAAAACTAGATAGAAGCTTACAGAATAAGTACGTAAAAAAAGAAAATATTTTGTACAGCTGTACAATGTATTTTAAACTAAGTAAAAAATCAGTTTATAAGATATAAAAGTTACACTAAGTTAATGTTTATTTACTACTGAAGAAAAAGGTTTTAAAAATAAATTTCGTGGAGCCTAAGTATATGGTGTGTACAGTGTTTGTAGTCTATAGTAGCGTACAGTAATGTCCTAGATCTTCACATTCATCCTCCATTCACTGACTGACTCACCCACAGCAGCTTCCAATCCTACAAGCTCCATTCATGCTAAGGGCTCTATACAGGTGTATCATTTTTCACCTTTTATACTGTATTGTTACTGTGCCTTTTCTTCGTTTACATGTATGTAGAGATACGAATACCACTGTGTTACAACTGCTTGAAGTATTTAGTACACTAACATACTATACAGGTTGGTAGTCTAGGAGCAACAGGCTATACTGTACAGCCTAGGTGTACAGTAGGCTACAACCATCTTAGGTTAGTATAAGAACAGTCTGTGATGTTTGCACAACAAAGAAATCAGCAAATTATGCATTTCTCTGAACGTATCTGTTGTTAAACAAAACATGACTATACATATAACTCCTAGAAGTTAATGTCCTTGGTACTTAATGATAACCCTTTTTTCTTTTTGAGACATGGTCTTACTCTGTCACCTAGGCTGGAGTGCAGTGGGGTGATCTTGGCTCACTACAACCTCTGCCTCCTGGGTTCAAGAGATTCTCATGCCTCAACCTCCCAAGTAGCTGAGATTACAGGTATGCACTATCACACTTGGGTAATTTTTGTATTTTTTAATAGAGATAGGGTTTCCGTGGTCTTAAGTGATCCGCCTGCCTTGGCCTCCCAAAGTGCTGGAATTACAGGTGTGGGCCATCACACCTGGCCTAACAATAATCTTTAATCATCATCTTTACAATAACAACCGTGTATCATTTTTTTTTTTTGAGATGGAGTTTCGCTCTTGTTGCCCAGGTTGGAGTACAATGGTGCAATTTTGGCTCACCACAACCTCCACCTCCCAGATTCAAGCAATTCTCCTGCCTCAGCCTCTCGAGTAGCTGGGATTACAGGGATGCAACACGATGACTGGCTAATTTTTTGTATTTTTAGTAGAGATGGGGTTTCTCCATGTTGGTCAGGCTGGTCTTGAACTCCTGACCTCAGGTGATCCACCCGCCTCGGCCTCCCAAAGTGCTGGGATTACATGCATGTACCACAATGCCCAGCCCACTCTTGAAAGATTTTTAAATCTGTCTTCTGTCCTATTCTTGGGGACATTTAATCATTGTCATTTGTAATGTAACTCTATATATAAGAAAGTTGTGATTCTGATGATCCATGAAAACTTCATCCTTAAAAAGTCATTATTTGTAAAACACCCCTATGTTACCATTTTCTCTTAATGATGAATATAACAGTTCCTTACCTCAGGTGCACCTGCTATTTTTAGTTGTAGCATTCCTTTTCTGTCCTTGTCTTCACTGTTTGAATACTGAATGGTTTGCACTTGATTGAAGTCAGCAAGATGTGTGGGCTATAAAAAGAAAAAGTAAAATCTTTAGGCTACGGATAAAAAACTCATTTCAGGGAGTCTGTAAATGTTCTGTGAAATCTTCATTGTCCTCAAGACATGCTCCCTAAGACCGGAGGTCTGGGGGAAAAAAAAAACAGATTCTCCATGCTGCCCCAAGGGAGTAGCCATGAGACTATCTCCTGTACGTCAAAGTCAGGCCCAGGTCTGCTCTTTGTGATGTGCTGAGGAGACCCATACATCAGTTGGATGAGGGAGAGTACACTTACCACTGAGAGAGAACAGAAGATAAAGGAAGGAGGCAAGTTGAGGCAATCATTCTGCTCCCATTCCCAAATGGGATTACTCCACTTACTGTACAGAACTTATTGTAGCCCAGTAAGCTCTAAAACTTATAGGAGTTCTGTAGCTAGGGGGACAGTAGGTAACCAAAGGGTCCTTCCCAATACAGAATAACCTCTTAAGACATGCCGGGAGAGTCTATGGTCATAGTAGCATAAACTTTTAATTTCTCTGTCTTTTTTCTTTTTCTTCTATTACTGCTGTACAATTAATAAACACTTTTCTTAAAAAGAAAAAAAAAGTTGGGAGCAATGGCTCACATCTATAATCCCAGCACTTTGAGGGGCGTAGGTGAGATGATCCCTTGAGGCCAGGAGATCAAGCAGCCTGGGCAACACAGTTAGATCCTTTCTCTAACCAGGAAAAAAAAATTAGCCAAGTGTGTGTGTGGTTTGTGTCTACAGACCCCGCTACTTGAGAGGCTGAGGCGGGAGGATCCCTTGAGCCCAGCAGTCTGTATCACTGCACTCTAGCTTGGGCAATTCATTGAGACCCTTCCTCAAAAAAATATGTATAGAGAAGATACATGTATTTTCCATCCTTCTAATATCTCATGAGGATGATCACTTAGCATGTGAAGATTCCTACACATTTCTCCAAATCATTTAACCTGGTTAAGGCCACTCTGTCAGGTATTAGCCCCTCCCCATCGCATGGAGAACAGAAGACACCACTAGGACTGAGCTGGAATTGTTTACAAAGAGACTCACACTCCTCGGCTGCCCTTCCCAGCAAAGCATCTTCCTGCACTGTTGTAGGGACATGTATTTGGAGGCTCCTGCCTTACCCCGAGAGGTCACAGGCAGCTCTCCATTCTCTGGTCCTAGGCTTCTCCATAGCATGTCCCACAACCCCTCTGCGTACTCTTCCCACTTGTCCTCTGGGACATCCTGCCCTTTTGGGGTTTCTTCCACTCACTGGTCTCTTTGCCAGTTCTTTTTATTGGCTTCTTCCCTACTCAATCTATAAATGTGAAAGAGCCGCAGGGCTCTATGCTGGGCGGGCCCTGTTCTTCCCTCTAGTTGTGCCATGGCAAAATGAGTATCATATAGTACTGGGGCATTACGCACCATCTCCAGCCCTCACATCTCTCTGGAACTCAGACGCATGTACCCAACTCCCTATATCCTATTACCACATGGATGCCTGTGAGAGATGACTAACAACACAGTCAAAAGGGTACTCTCTCAAAACATGTTCCTCCCCCAGGATTCCTGACTTCAATAATAAGCATCATATTCAACCAGATTCCTGAGCCAAAGAAAAAGGAAGATATTCTCACTGATTCTTCTCCCTTTCCCCATTATCCAACCTCTCCACAAGTCCTGGTAACTTCACCTCTCAACATCCAGAATCCATGTGTTTACTCCCCATCTTCACATATGTCACTATAGTCCAGGCCATCATATGATATTGTGCTTAGAGCTGTGTCATTTTTCCGGACTGGTTTCCCTTCATTCATTCTACAATCTAATCTCCCTACCTGGAAGCCAGGGAGATGCTTTAAAAATGTAAATCAGATATCACTCCCCTGCTTAAAAAGGTACAATACAAAGCACCATAACTTAAATGATTTACACAGCATGATTTCTATGATCAAACCGCCTACATGATTTGACCACTGCCTGCCTCTCTGACCTATTTACTGTCATGATCTTGTCTTGATGATATGTGCTCTAGTTTCACTGGGGTAAACCATTTCTGGGGATGGGTTGTTTTTAGTTGACCCAACGATGAGGAGTATAAAAGATGACCAAGGATGCTAGATATCACATGAGGTATGGCTAAGTCCTGCACAGTAAAAAAACTGTCCTGCATCCTCAATGGCTTTTAAATGTCCCGGTGTGTATTTCTGTCTGTGAAGAATCTGACTCTAGAAACAAAGTCTGTTTAAAAACCACAAAAGGATGCTCTGCACTAAATTTTCCAGGAATGCAACTTATGTGTAATGCAAGGGAATCCGATTTTATGCTGCTTTTGAAGTTTTACTAAGAGTTGCTAACCATTTTGGAGAATGACACCACCAAGGACAAGACTTGCTCTAGTTATTTTGGTAGCCGACACAATGCACCTGTATTAGTCTGCACCTGTAGCTACTGCATGCACGTATGTACCAGAGGACGTCAGAGGCTCCTTCCAACAGACTGAGAACTGAACATCAATACATCGGTGGTGACATATGAAATGAGGAATACTACTTCAATTATAATCTTTGTTATTGCTATCTCATAATTTTAAAAAATTCTAAGGCACACTAAGACATCTAGATTATGGAAACTACATTTTTAAAAATTGTTTTTCTACCTCACTCTGGCATTATTCCCCAAGATCAGCCACATAACTTTTCCCTATCACTTTCCTACACCACTTGTATGGAGTGACTGCTGATTGTCTCAAACTAAAAGTCATTACTAAGTAGGTGCATCTGACTATAATGTCTTCTAATGTATTGTGTTAAACTTTTAGATAATGATATTTTTAAAACATTATTTGAGTAGGGGAATAACATGCTCTTTAATTTTAATTTCAGGATAGCAAAAGATAATTTAAAGTATCTGTTATAAAAGAACAGGGTCAACAGGGGCTGGCGTTGCTACCTACTCTAAATCGAACACCCAGATACTCTCTCTCACACCACCCTACTCTAGCCCTTTAGGATAATCACACTGTTTTTATTATTTTCTTTCTTATATTCTATTTTATAACTAGAAGGAAAGCACCATGAGGATGGGAATATCATGTCCACCTTGTCCACCACCAGATTACAAGGAATCAGAGCTACGTCTGGCATATAAGTGAATGAAGTATGAGAAGTTATTAGGTGCTAGACTCTATTCCAAGTATCAGAAATACAGCAGCAAACAAGAATAACACAAATCCAGACAAAATAAATATTTTATAAGTAAACAACTGTGATAAAGAATATAACAAAGCAATACAGGCTGCTGTATAAAAACATCTAATTTATTGGGAAGGCGAGCAGGGAGGAAATAGAGCCTCAGAAAAAGTTTCACTGAGAAAAGAGAAAAAGACTTGGGCAACACGAATTTAAGACCAGGTATATTACATTCAGGTACAGTACTGCACCAGCAGAATCCAGTCCACTGCCTAGCACAAAGGAGCTGCACACAATATGCAAACTGACTAAGGTAACACTTAAGATAGGCACGTAAGTGGTCATTACAAAGGCAAAAAAGGAGGGAAAGAGCACTTGAGGAGGAGAATCTGAGATGTGTTGTTCAACTGGTAGCAGGAAACCACACACAGCTATGGAGCACCCAGTGGTATGTGGCTCCTCCAGGCTGAGATATGCTGGTAGGGTACAATGCATGCCAGATTTCAAAAACGTGGAACAACAAAAATAAGATCAAATGTCAAGAATTCTTATACTGATTATATCTTGAAATAATATATTGGATATACTGGATCAAATAAAATATATTAAAATTAATTTCACCTGTCTTTTTACCTTTCTAAAGGCAGTTAATAGAAAATTAAAAACTACCCATGACACTTGCATCATACTGCTACTGGACAGTGCTGGAGAAGTCAAGCGAAGTCGGTAAGGACTCAGAAGTAGCCTGTGGTCTTATCTACACCAGGGTCACTGTTATCCTTGGCAAGGCAGTGGCGGGGGGTGGTGGTGGTATAATGGTAGTAGACAAGAAAGCCCTCACTGAAGCAGGTTGAAGAGAAAGTGGGAAGAACTGCAGGCAATGCAATTAGATAATCTGTCAAAACGTTTTACAATAAAGGAAACAGGAAAACATGAAGTACCAGGGAGAAAAGAGGGACACAGGACAAAAAGGGAATTTTCGGATGAGAGAAACTATACATTTTTCTATGCAGACAGGGATGATCCAGCATATTAGAAACGTTTGCTGATACAGGAAAGAGTGGGCAGAACTGAAGAATTACCATGAACAGGGAAGATGGAATGGAAGCCATTACATAGCAAAAGGCTGGTCTCATCCAGGATCATGAAGTTCACCCACAGGAGGCAGGACAAACAAGGAGGAGGAGAAGGGTGGCAGGCAGAAATGTTAGGAGAAGCGCAGCGCATACAATCCTCTGGAGGCTCTATCCTGATTGCTCCAATCTTGCCTTCTTCTACTTTATATAACTAATACCTCTTATTTCACAGTCACAGAGCTCCTTATAAACTCAAATTGAAAACATATATATTTTTTCATGGAACATTTACAAGAAGAATCAAATGCTTGACCATAAAGAAAATCTTAACAAATGTGAAAAAGTTAACATTTAAAAATCATATTACTTGCTCAGAAGCCAGTATGAAACTGGCTGATAATATGCTCACAGAAATAAAAATGAGATAAAACCCCAGGGCTACTTGAAAGATAAGTAATATTCTTCTAAACAATGCTATAACAGAAAAAAAAGAAATAAAAATGAAAGTTTTGTTGGTGGTGATTCTTTTGTTTTTTTTGAGATGGCGTCTCACTCTGTCACCCAGCCTGGAGTACAGTGGCATAATCTCAGCTCACTGCAATCTCCAACTACCGGGTTCAAGCAATTCTTCTGCCTCAGCCTCCCAGAGTAGCTGGGACTACAGGCACATGTCACCAGGCCCAGCTAATTTTTGTATTTTTAGTAAAGACAGGGTTTCACCATGTTGGCTAGACTGGTCTCGAACTCCTAACCTCTGGTGATCTGCCTGCCTCAGCCTCTCAAAGTGCTGTGATTACAGGCATAAGTTACTGCGTCTGGCCAAAAATAAAATTTCAAATACGTATACAGAAATACAATGAAAAGAAGAATATCACATACCTAGATAGGTAAGACACATTAAAAGCTATATAAGAAGAAAACGGCCTCCAAAGCAAATGAGAATACATTTTAAAGATGTGCTTAAAGGGCACAATAAAAGGACAAAAATAACGAAGATACTACAAAAACAGAATTAATGAAGAAAAATATTGAAATCAATGAAAATGAATAGTAATGCTGCAATAGATCACTAAGCTTAGCCTCCAAAATTAGAATATACAGACCCTTTACAAGTCTGAAAAAGAGCCAAATCAAAAGAGCTTAGGAATGAAACAGGACATACAAAGTTACTGGAAAGATTTTAAGAGAACTATGAGAGACAACTCCATGGGAGCAAGAGGAAAATGTAGAGAAATTGATAACATGAGAAATTACCAAAGCTGACACAAGTGAAAAATCTGGACAGATTGATTACTATTGGGCCAGGCACAGTGGCTCACACCTGTAATCTCAGCACTTTGCAGGGCTGGGTGGGCAAATTACTTGAGCTCAGGAGTTTGAGACCAGCTTGGGCAACATGGCGAAACCCTCTCTCTACAAAAAAAAAAATACAAAAATCAGCTGGGTGTGATGGTGTGTACCTATAATCCCAGCTACTTGAGAGACTCGGCAGGAGAACTGCTTGAGCCCAGGAGGCAGAGGTTGCAGTAAGCCATGATCGTCATACCACTGCATTCCAGCCTGAACGAAAGGGTGAGACCCTGTCTCAAAAAACATCTGTTACTACTGAAGTGATTAAAAAGATAGTTAAACATCTATAACTGAAAAAGGCACCATGTGGTTACATAGATCAGTTCTACCTAATCTTTAAAAAACATGCAATTCCAATTTGAATTAACATTTCAGGCCATTAAAAATCACCAGAGAGGGAAGGCACCGAGAGTGTATGAAAGAAAGACAAAGAAGCTGGGCTGAAGGAGGAAGAAGCTGGGAATCCTGCAAGAGGCTACTGGGTCCCAAGACTCATTCCTTCCCCTGGGGAAATGGGTAAGTTGAACAGGCAAGCAACAACCTATTCTCACTATGGGCCTCTTAAATCCCAGCAGGGGCCCCTTGATCACTATGGACACTTAAGGTGGCAGGGATAGCTGCTTAGAGAAGTGGTAGAGACAGCAGCCAGCTGAGGTGGAGCCCGGAGGGTTTGGTGCAGGAGCGTCTGTAGTGGACCATGGCCGGAAAAGCCCTGACTTGGTCCCGTAAAAGACTTTAGCCCTCGCTATCCCCAACAAGCTACCATTGACTTTCTTCACAGAACTGGAAAAAACCACCTTGAACATCATATGGAACCAAAGGAGAGCCCAAATAGCCAAGTCAATTCTAAGCAAAAAGAACACAGCAGGAGGCATCTCACTAACGGACTTCAAACTATACTACAAGGCTACAGTAATCAAAACAGCATAGTACTGGTACCAAAACAGAGATGTAGACCAATGAAACAGAACAGAGGCATTGGAGGCAACACAACATATCTACAACCATACAATCTTTGATAAACCTGACAAAAACAAGCAATGGGGAAAGGATTCCCTGTTTAATAAATAGTGTTGGGAAAACTGGCTAGCCATGTGCAGAAAGCAGAAACTGGACCCCTTCCTGATACCTTACACTAAAATTAACTCCAGATGGATTAAAGACTTAAACATAAGACCTGACACCATAAAAACCCTAGAAGAAAACCTAGGCAAAACCATTCAGGACATAGGAGTAGGCAAGGACTTCATGACCAAAACACCAAAAGCATTGGCAACAAAAGCCGAAATATACAAATGGGACTTAATCAAATTCCACAGCTTCTGAATGGCAAAAGGAACAGTCATTAGAGTGAATTGGCAAGCAGCAGAATAGGAAAAAATTTTTGCAGTTTACCCATCTGACAAAGGGCTGATATCCAGAATTTACAAAGAACTCAAACAGATTTACAAGATAAAAAAAAACAAGCCCATCCAAAAATGGGCAAAGGATCTGAACAGACACTTTATAAAAGAAGACATACATGAGGCCGACAAACATATGAAAAATGCTCATCATCACGGGTCATTAGAGAGATGCAAATCAAAACCACATTGAGATACCATCTCACGCCAGTTAGAATGGCGATCATTAAAAAATCTGGAGATAACAGATGCTGGAGAGGATGTGGAGAAATAGGAACACTTTTACACTGCTGGTGGGAGTGTAAATTAGTTCAACCATTGAGGAAGACGGTGTGGTGATTCCTCAAAGACCTAGAAATAGGAATTCCATTTGACCCAGCAATCCCATTACTGGGTATATATCCAAAGGACTATAAATCATTCTACTATAAGGACACATGCACACGAATGTTCATTGCAGCACTGTTTACAATAGCAAAGACCTGGAACCAACCCAAATACCCATCAATCATAGATTGGACTGGAAAAATGTGGCACATATACACCATGGAATATTATGCAGCA
>CM052663.1:86614465-86727633 GCA_028533165.1 Leontopithecus rosalia
GAGGGGAGCACTACTCACTGGGGTCTATTGGGGGGAATAGGGGAGGGACAGCGGGGTGGGGAGCTGGGGAGGGATAGCATGGGGAGAAATGCCAGATGTGGGTGAAGGGGAGGAAGGCAGCAAATCACACTGCCACATGTGTACCTATGCAACTATCTTGCATGTTCATGTTCTGCACATTACCCCAAAACCTAAAACGCAATTTTAAAAAAAAACGACTTTAGCCCTAGGGGAACTGTTGGACCTGAACTCCTGCAAGGCAGGCTTACCTATCAGACGGGGGTCAGTACAACCTGAGCACCCCTTTGGCTGCTGGCTTCTCCTGGGGTCCCAGCTTGAACATGTCTGCTTGCAGGATAGCCTTGGGGGCCCACATCATAGCTCCTGCAGTGGCGGACCATGACTGACCAATAGAGTGCTCCGGCAGGGCAGTCCCTGCTCCAGCCTACCCACTCCCTCCCCACATTGCAGATTCCCCTAGCCCACAACAACCCTCAACATAGTTTTGCTGGCCCCTGTATGTGCAGGCAGGTATTGCCTTCTGTGCTTCCCCAGCACATGTGTGCATGCAACCCCAAAACGCGCCCATGCCTGACTGCCACCTCAGCTGGAGCCTTGGAAGGCAGAGCCAACAAACCCCGTCCCCACTGCCAGCATCCCACCCTTGTGCAAAACACAGTCCCAAGAGTGAAAGCAGGCACAGAGACCAGCAGATTCTCCCCTAACCTGAGCCAACACCCATGCTTACAGCGCACAGATTGCACACCCAGAACTGGGTCTGCCAGCAACCCACCCCTGTGCTACCACCGCCACCAGCACCAACGCTGCACAGTTGCTAACACCCACTCCCCATCCCGAACCATACTGCTACTGCTACTGTAGTGAATGCCCAAATGGACGCTATCCACTAGCAACCTGCCTGGCTGACGAACATGCCACCTACTGTGTTGCCACTGTTGCTGGCACATGGGAAAAAGGATGGATCCCACCGCACTGTGAAGTGCTTTGGCTGATACCACCCATTGGAGTGCAGTGACCAGTGGTCTAAGAGCACCCCCATCCCCAACACCCTGCAAGCGCAGAGGATTCCTAACCTCCAGGAACCAGAGAACAAAGTTGGAGCCCAATACCAGTATCCTAGAATTAGAGCACACAGCTCAGGAGTTGGGAGCTGGGCACTGGCCCCTTAAAATCTTCCAGAAATGAAGCCAGTCAGCTGAGTCTACGTTACCACGATCAAACCCTCAAGGTCATCAAATAGGATAGACAAACAAAGAAAATCCAAAGGTCAGCAACTTCAAACATTGAAGAAACATCAGCCCACAAAGATGAGAAAGAACCAGTGCAAGAACTCTGACAACTCAAAAAGCCAGAGTGCCTTTTTTCCTCCAAATGACCACACCACCTCTCCAGCAAGGGTTCTGAACGGGCTGAGATGGCTGAAATGATGCAAGTAGAATTCAGGATACGGAGAGAAGGGAAGATGACTGCGATGAAGGAGTACACTGAAACTCCATCCAAGGAAACTAAGAATCACAATAAAATACAGGAGCTGAGAGACAAAATGGCCAGAATAGAAAAGAATGTGATCAACCTGATAGAGCTGAAAAGCATACTACAAAGATTTCATAATGCAACCATAAGTATTAATAGCATAGTAGACCACGTTGAGGAAAGATCTTGAAGACTGTCCTTCTGAAACAGGACAGTCAGAAAAGAACAGAGAAAAAAGAATGAAAAGAAATGAAGAAAACCTCTTTGAAATATGGGTTATGTAAAGAGACCAAATCTAGGACTCATTGGTGCCCCTGAAAGAAACAAGGAGAGTGTTAAGTAACTTGGAAAACATATTTCAGGATATCATCCATGAAAACTTATCCAACCTAGCTAGAGAGGTCAACATTCAAATTCAGGAAATGCAGAGAAACCCAGTAAGATACTCCACTGAGTGGATCATCCCCAAGACACATAATCATGAAATTCTTCAAGGTGGAAATGAAAGAAAAAATATTAAAGGAAGCTAGAAAGGCCAGGTCACCTACAAAGGAATGCCCATCAAATAAACAGCAGACCTCTTAGTAGAAACCCTACAAGCCAGGAAGAAATTAGGGGCCAATATTCAACATTCTGAAAGCAATTCCAACCCAAAATTTCATAATTCCAGGCAAACTAAGCTTCATAAACAAAGGAGATACAATATCCTTTTCAGGCAAGCAAATGCTGAAGAAATCTGTTACCATGAGAAAAGACCTGTCTAACAATAGCTCCTGAAAGGAGCACTAAATTCGGAAAGCAAAGACCATCACCAACCATTATAAAAACAAACTGAAGTACACAGACCTGTGACACTATAAAGCAACCACACAAACAAGTCTGCCTAAAAACCAGCTAACACCATGACGAGAGGATCAAATCCACACCTATCAATACTAACCTTAAATGTAAATGGACTGAATGCCCCAATAAAAAGGCACAAAGTGACAAAGTGGATAAAGAACCAAGACTCATTGGTATGCTGTCTTCAAAATACCCATCTCACATGCAGTGACACACACAGGCTCAAAATAAAAGAATGGAGAAAAATCTACCACACAAATGGAAAATAGAAGAAAACAGAGGTTACAGTCTTAATTTCACACAAAATAGACTTTACACCAACACAGATAAAAAAGACAAAGGAGGGCGTTACATAATGGTAAAGGGTTCAATTCAACAAGAAAACCTAACTACCTAACTATCCTAAATACATAAGCACTCAAACAGCAACACTCAAAGTAATAAAGCAAGTTCTTAGAGACCTTCAAAGAGACTTAGACTCTTGAAAATAGTAGGAGACTTCAATACCCCATTGACAGTATTACATAGATCACTGAGACAGGAAATTAACAAACATATTCATGATCTGAATTCATCATTAGATCAAATGGACCTGATAGTCTCTACAGAACTCTCCACCCAAAAGCAACAAAATGCACATTTATCTCATCACCATATGGCACATACTCTAAAATCAATTCTAGAATTGAATACAAAACACTGTTCAGCAAATGCGAAAGAACCATTCTCTCAGAGTACAGCACAGCCAATTAAGGTTCCTACCTTAGAAACCAAGGTAGGAAATTTGCTCAAAACCACCAATTACATGGAAATTGAATAACCTGCTCTTGAATGACTTTTGGGTAAATTAAATTAAGACAGAAATCAATAAGTTTTTTGAAATGAATGTGAACACACAATGTACCAGAATCTCTGAGACACACAAGTAGAGCAGTGTTAAGAGGTAAATTTGTATCACTAAATGCCTACATCTAAAAAATTAGAAAGACCTCAATTTAACAACTCAACATCACAAAAAAGAACTAGAGAACCAAGAGCAAACCAATCCCAAAGCTACAAGTCAAGACCTAACCAAAACCAGGATGAACTGAACAAAAGTGAGACAAGAACAAGCATTCCTGCCTGAAATTCTTCATGAAATTCTTCAAGGTGGAAATGAAAGAAAAAATATTAAAGGAAGCTAGTTTAATTGGTAAACTGAGTTCAAGAGTTGTTTTTAAAAAATTAATAAAATAGACTGTTACCTATATTAATAAAGAAGATAAGAGAGAAGACCTAAGTAAACACAACTAGAAATGACAAAAGGGGACATTACCATCAACCCCACAGAAATACAAATAACTAACAGAGAATATTATGACGATCTCTACGCACATAAACTAGAAAATCTAGAAGCTATGGACAAATTCCTGGACACACAAACCCTCCCAAGACTGAACCAGGAAGACACTGAATCCCTGAACAGACCAAAAATGAGCTCTGAAATTGAATCAGTAATAAATGGCCTACCAATCCAATAAAGTCCAGAACCACACAGATTCAGAGCCAAATTCTACCAGATGTTATAAAGATGAGCTGGTACCATTCTTACTAAAACTACTCCAATAAATGAAAAGGAGAGATTCCTCTGTAACTCATTTTATGAGGCCAGAATTATTCTGATACCAAAACCTGGCAGAGACATAACAAAAAAAGAAAATGTCAGGCCAATATCAATGATGAACACAGATGCAAAATTCTTCAACAAAATACTAGCAAACTGCACTGAGCAGTGCCACATCAAAAAGCTAATCCACTATGACCAAGTAGGCTTAATTCCTAGGATGTAAGGTTGGGTCAACATATGCAAATCAATAAATGTGATTCATCACATAAACAGAACTAAAAACAAAAATGACAGGATCATCTTGACAGAGGCTTTCAATAAAATTCAACATCCCTTCATGTTAAAACCCCTCAATGAACTAGGCATTTAAGGAACACACCTCAAAATAATCCACGAAGTGTGGCAGTTCCTCAACACCTAAAATCAGAAATACATTCAACCTAGCAATCCCATTACTGGGTGTATACACAAAGGAATATAAATTGTTCTTTTATAAAGACACATACACACGTACGTTCAATGCAGCACTATTCAATATAGCCAAGACATGGAGTCAACCTAAATGATCATCAATGGTAGACTGGATAAAGAAAATGTGGTATACGCACAACATGGAATACTATGCAGCCAAAAACAAGAATGAGATCATGTCCTTTGCAGCAATATGGATGGAACAGGAGGTCATTATCTTTAGCAAACTAACTGAGGAATAGAAAACTAAATATACCAGCTTTTAGCTCCCACTTATAAGTGGGAGAACACAAGGACACACACACAGACAGACACTGGGGCTTACCAGAGGGGTGAGGGGATAGGGAAAAATAATCAGTACTAGGGTGAATACCTGGGTAACAAAAAAATCTGTACAATAAACTGTGTGACACAAGATTACCTATATAACGAACCTCCACATGTACCCCTGAACTTAAAAAGTTAAAAAAAAAAAAACCACCAAAAGATTCCAATTCACCTAATGAAATTAATATAACTTGAACATGTCTTATAAAGCTAATATGAAAACTAAAAGTCTAGATTAATCTCACTTACAAATAGTTGTAAAAATTCTATGATTTAATAAATATTATATAATAACTCAGTATTTTTAAAGAAATTGTATAAGATGTTATTAATTGGCTCAATATTAGCATACCTATTAATATAATCTACTATAATAATAAAGGAGAAAAGGATCATAACAGTAGATGCTAAAAGGGTCTTTGATTAAATTTAGGAGCACTCATAATGAAAACTCTAAGGAAAAGATCAAAATATTAAAGACACGTTATTAAAACTCAACAAAAATAATCCTAAATGACACACTTTTAATTGATGTTAACATCTGAAAAAAATAGAAATATTGTCTACTGCCCTGTTATTAAACATGATCTTTGAGCTTCTTGTGACTAAAAGAAAAAACTGTGTAAGTTAAGGGGGAAAGGTAAAATTGTTCTTCTGTTGATTACATTATTATATACTCCAAAAATCCAGAATTCTAATTAAAAAACCCATTTAAATCAATAATAAGGTTGTGGACTATATAATATACAATAATCAAGTATTTTCTTTTGTGCTCACAATACAAATTTCAAATTTCAAGTGGCTAAAAAAAAAAACAAACCCAAAAGTCATTTAAAATAAGGCCCAAAACTATAAAATACTTATGAACTGGTTTAATATGCAAGACCTACAAAAGACTGAGATCTTACTGAGGAATATAAAAGAAGTCCTGAAACACAGTAACAGGAAGAACCCACTTTCACAAAATTTCACAAAAATTTATTGTTTCCTCTGTGAATATCCAGCAGACACATCAGCATTTAATGAAATTTAATCAGTGATGGTAGAGGTCAGGTCAGTGGTCATCCTTAGGGTGTGGAACAAGGGAGGCTGGTCTGTTTAAAGTCAAGAGTCAACACAAGATTTGGGGAAAAAAATCATAAAAAGGATAAAGGAAAACACATTGACTTCCCTGATGTGTAAAGGGACTTGTAAATTTTAAAGGACAATTGTGTTGGTAAAACAGGGAAAGTATATGATATAAGCAGTTAATTCACAGACATGAGAACAGAACAGCTGAGACATGAAAATATGTTTAAATTTACTAGGTCCTTGCTTTACAACAAAGTGAGCAAAAGTTATAAGAATCACTTTATACCTATTAAAACAAAAAAATTAAAAGAGCTGTTAGAACTGCTATCCAATGAGTGCAAAAATAGTACTCTCATACACTGCTAGTGACAATATGAAGTTTCCTAGCCTTTCTGAAAAGCAAGCCAATAGTTTCTTTTAAAATTACAACTACCTGAATGGACCTTGCAGTCCATTCTTAGAAATCTTTTCCTTAAGGAGGAAAAGCGTGTGTGTGTGTGTGTGTGTGTGTGTGTGTGTGTGTGTATACACACACACACACACACAAAAATACATATCTGTATATATAAAGAAGTATTTATTGTCTTGGGGTAGAAATCTGAAAGCAAAGTAAATGCCCTTCACAGAATCCCACCTGGTCCCCAGACAGGAACGGACAGGGCAACGGGGGGCTTGAAAAAATTTCTATGAGGTTCATAGAGTGAAATTCAAGAAGTAGGACAGGCCAGGCGCGGTGGCTCACGCCTGTAATCCCAGCACTTTGGGAGGCCAAGGCGGGTGGATCACGAGGTCAAGAGATTGAGACCATCCTGGTCAACATGATGAAACACCGTCTCTACTAAAAATACAAAAAAAAATTAGCTGGGCATGGTGGCGCGTGCCTGTAATCCCAGCTACTCAGGAGGCTGAGGCAGGAGAATTGCCTGAACCCAGGAGGCGGAGGTTGCAGGGAGCCGAGATCGCACCATTGCACTCCAGCCTGGGTAACAAGAGCGAAACTCTGCCTAAAAAAAAAAAAAAGTAGGACAGTGTGCCTGATGATGATCCCCTTTCTGAAATAAGAAAATAGGAATATGGGGGAAAACAGAAGATTATTGAGTCATTTACATGTAAGTATGGGCAGCGGGTGGGGGGATAAAGAGAAGGCTGAAGAGAAAAGAATGGTAGAGGCAGGAGCTGTGCAGAATGGGAATGGAAACAAGAGAGCACTTGGAAAAGTCAGGTCAGATATGGTCTGGCCCATTTATACATGTACAGAAAGTTATATGCACAGGTCAAGGTATAAATAAATTAAGTAAAAAGTTCAAATCAGAAAACTATTTAAGTGGAAAAGAGCTGTTACTAGCGTAAGGCCTGAGAAGAAGCCCCTAGAGGCCAGGTGTGGTGGCTCATGTCTGTAATCCCAGCACTTTGGGAGGCCGAGGCAGGCAGATCACAAGGTCAGGAGTTCAAGATGAGCCTGGCTAACATGGTGAAACTCCATCTCTACCAAAAATACAAAAATTAGCCGGGCATGGCCGTGTGCATCTATAATCCCAGCTACTCAGGAGGCTGACGCAGGGCAGGAGAATCACTTGATTCCAGGAGGGGGAAGCTGCAGTGAGCCAACATCTTGCCGCTGCACTACAGCCTGGGTAACAGAGGGAGACGAGAGACAGAGAGACAGAGAGGAATCACATTCCCTGAACACTCATCTAAATGGGAGCATGCCCTTCTCAGCACACCCGCCCTTACACTGTTCTACTTTTCATCTCAGTTCTTACTGTTGGGCGACACAGATATAGTCTATATTTATTTTGTGCACTTGACTATAAGCTACCTGAAGACAAGGGACTTCTCTCTGTTTTGCTCCTTATTGTATCTCAAACCTCTAGACTGCCTGGCACCAAGAAAGTTCTTGATGATACTTGTTGGAAGAAATGAGAAGGATCACACAGGAAAAGGTCAGCACTTCCACTAGAAAGATAACAAAAGAAGTAAGGTCTGGAGTAGAAGTGTGAATTTCCATCTGATGGACAATTTTTTCTCAAGGTAAATAAGGCTAACAATAAGGCTTTCAAGAGAACTGTGAATGTGAGCCCATTTCAAAGGATAACATGCCAAATCATACACAGAACTTAATTTTTAAAACTTTTCCAGATACAGTGAACTGTAACAACCCCATCCAGGTCTGAATAATACATGTAAGATTTGTATGATTCCTTTCCTTCCAAAACTAAGTAATTCCAAGGAACTTCAAGAGCGCCTAGACTTTCTATTATTTGTCCCCCACTCCCTTGAGCAATAAATGCAGTGCAATAGAAAGATTTAACTGCAAAGTGATCTTTTCCAAAAGAATGCCCCATTTCCTTAATTTGATTCTTCTTTGTCTAAAGCCAAGTTCCCAAAAGGTCAGAACGACTTACATTGCAGCCCTTGTCCGTTAGGTAACTGATTCCTTCTTCTGGGCCGATTGCCAGTTCCACTGAAATAATCCAGCTTGACTTTTGAAGGTGAAACAAGTGAGAACAGGGGTGGCAAAAGGAAAAAAGAAATACTTTAGATAAAGAGCTGTGGATATGTTAAAGGAACAAAGTGGGGGCTGGTTTGGTTTGCTATTAATCTATCTAACCAAATAAGATAAAATATTTATAACTTCATCGACCAGGATCTGTTGACCCTACACAAAGATGCACTGTGCTTATTCCAGCATACCTGATGCCAAGGGTTTCTTTGGGGTGATTAAATAGGTAAACTAGCCCCGAGAGAACAATTAATCAACAAATCACGGGGATTAAAAAAACGCAAAAAACCTAATTATGAAAATAGGCATGCTGTTTTTTAAAAAGTGATTTTACTCTCAAATCATTTTCTTTTTGTATTTTTCACAAGGTAAAAAGACAAAATATCATTTTACTTAAAAAAAATTAGACCAATTAGCATTCTTTGCATCAGAAATTTAGATACACAGTAAGAGATAAGGAAAAGTGAAAGAAACCAAACCAGTCCACTTTTTCCCACATTCCCATACTTACACCAAGAGCACACTTGAAGCATTCCTTATCAAATCTGTACACTGGAGACAGGATCTCAAAGAATTTCAGAATACTCTCTTCTCTATTAAGGTTGGCGAATTGTCTAAATGTTTGCTGAATCAGTTTTCTTAGTGTTTTGGCCTGCATGACAAAATTACCAAAAATCTTGTAAAAATCAGCAATGAATAAGACCACAATAGTAAGATTTCTCTCCTACCAACTACTTACTAACACCTATATTCATATTACCGCCAAAATGTATACTTGTCAAATAACCCTAAATGTATTTATCAGAGCTTTATTTAACTGTGGTAAAATGCACATAACATAAAATTAACCATCTTAACCATTTTTAACTATAAAGTACGTGTATAGAATTTTATTTCTTAAACAGAAATTTGTACCATATGTGCACATGATGCAGAGCCAGGGCAGAGGTATAAAGGTACTTGTACATTCCACTGTTACGAGGGAAAAATCAGTGTATCTTTCTGAAGGACAACACAAATTGAAAACCTTAAAAAAACCACAATGCTTGATCCAGAAAGTGAAATTCCAGGACATTATTCTTTAGAAATTATTAGAGATACATGCAAAGATTCAGGAACAAAAAGATTCACTGCAGAACTGTCTACGGTAATATAGAGACTGGTTACGTAAATTATGCTGTATCTGTCTTCCCAACTAATATTCTATGCAGCCCCAAGAACTGTTTTGGGTCACTAATTTACTGGCATTAAAACCCCTATTACACTGTTACATTAAAAAAAAAAAACAACCAACAGTCAGTGTACATACAGTACAGATGCCTTTAAAAGGCAAGAGCACAAGTGTTGGTCCTGGTGAGCACACGGCAATGTGCCCATGAAGGAGACACAGCAACCGTGCTTTTTTCATGAAGTAAGATGGTAAGTAAGCTGTCTTCTGGTCGTTTTTTATTTATACACATGAAAATCTGCATAGAGGAGAGAAATGCTTTCCAAGCAGCAAACCCTCTATCCTTGGTTTGTGAAGCAGCCTGAGGAGGCCATGGATAAAGGGTACATCATGAGGTCTAAGAAAGAGAAGCAAGAGAATGTAGGCCATGGTAACAACTTGGCTTTGACCCTAATGAGATGCTAAGTCCTCAGGAGTGACATTATCTGACTCGGGATTTTTTTTTTTTTGGAGACAGGGTCTCTGTTGCCCAGACTGGAGTACAGTGGCGCCATCTCAGCTCACCACAACCTCCACCTACCAGGCTCAAGAGATTCTCCTGCCCCAGCCTCCCTGAGTAGCTGGGATTACAGTTGTGTACCACACCACATCCGGCTAATTTTTGTATTTTTAGTATAGACAAGGTTTCATCAAGTTGGCCAGGCTGGTCTTGAACTCCTGACCTCATGATCCACCTGCCTTGGCCTCCCAAAGTGCTGGGATTACAGGCGGGAGCCACTGTGCCCAGCCTGACTTAGGTTTTAACAGCATACTCTGGCCACTGTGTTGTGAACAGTATGAAAGGAGCAGGAGAGACCAAGTCGGGGGCTACCCAAATAATCCAGGCAGGAGGAGACAGTTGGTACAAGTACAGAAGCAGAAAGGGGGTGAGAAGCAGTCAGATCTAGTTTTCTTTCTTTTTATTTTCTTCCAGATTGGACTCTAATGGATTTATTTTAAACACAGAACAGGATATGCTGATAGTTAAGAGTTGCCATTGAACTGAAATGACAAAAACTGTGAGAGGAGCAGGTTGGTGGGTAAAGGTCATAGAGAATGCCAGAATATCAGAAATCCAAGTAGAGCTGTCAAGCAGGCCAGTAAGGGCCCGGTGGAGTTCAAGGGGAGGTCCTGGCTGGCCCAGCAGACAGGGAAGATGGATTAGGTGACCTGCTAATCTCAAGAGGGTCAGGCAGATGGGGAGCAGCCATGGGCCCAGGCTGAGGTGTGGCTGCTAAGTCAGGTACACAGTGAACTAGGAGGGCGTGGCATACTTTGGTGGGGTCATGGAGGCAACAGCCTGTCTGTAGTAGCTTGAAGGTTCTAGTGGATCCAAGGATTACTGGATTTGGGATACTACAGAGAGTGAGCTGGAAAGACAGGAGATGGGTCTGGGAAAAGGATACACACAATTAGGGAGCTGTTGCAATTACTGAAAATGAGTAAGACCAGAGTTAGAGGTTGAGATAAGGCAGAGGACAAGATTCCTGAAGATAGGAGTTCAATGAGCCAAGAGAGTGGGACATGGGAGGATTACCTAAGGGCATGTGACTTCTATTTTAAAAAGCTCGCTCTGCTTTTGTTCACAGAGGGTTGGGGGAGTGCACAGGAGTGAAAGCAGTCAGGTCACTCACTAACAGACCAAGCAAGAATACTTGGGGTCATGGATCCCAAGGTGGTGGTAAAGGAGAGAAATGGTACTTTTGGGACATTTGGATGATCATATGCAACACAACTGGAAAGTGAAGAATCCAGGAAAACTAGAGTTTTAGATGGAATAAACAGGCAAACATAAGAGGCAGGCTTGGTGAAAAAGAAGTCATGTAAATTCTGTACATGTGTTTGATCTTGAAGTCTTCCAACATGAATCATCCAGGAGATATTTAGATATAAGTTTGGAGCTCAGGAGAGGGGAACACTGTTGGTAGAACTTTCAGAGCTATCAGCTAAAGTATTTAAATACATAAGGCTGAGTGGCACCTGCAAATAAAATGAAGACAGAAGAGAACACCAGAGCCAGGCAAGCTGGCCAACAGTTAGTTCCAACCAGGGGTGAAGTTTTGACAGGTGAGCATGAGAGTGGAATAGGAGAGTTACAGCTATTCTGAAAAGGGTTAATTACAACATCACAGAACTTAAACTGAAGAGCAATAAAATGGGTTAGAGGTTAGCAAGGCTTGACTACAAAATGTATCATACAGACGGTGAGTTGGTCAGCCTGAAATGCTCTATAAACAGAAGTCTGAGAAGATTCTGCTTTGACTCCAGGCTTTCCAAACACTGTCTGCCTATGATTACCTATGTAAGTCAGACTCTCCAACAGAGCACGCAGATTGGACACGGAGATTTGAGTACTGCCTGTAGCCACCTACAAGATGTTTTTCTCCATATAAATTACCAATATAGTATCCTGGGACTTTGTGACTACAAAGCAGTCTCTAAGAAGCAAGCCCGCTACACTCTGGACGACCCAGAACAAACCCATTAAGGAAATTCTATTCTGTGCTTGGCACTTGGAATACACTGCAGAATCAAAAAGTCAGAGTACAGCTGGAGAAAGAGCATTCTGATCTTCATTCATGGCTATCGGAGGAACAGTGTAATTCTGTGCATTTAGTGCTGTTAGGCTGATTAAAACACACAAACACACCCAAAAAATGATGCCAGAAAAGACATCTGTAGGCCCTTCTGTGGAAATAAACTCGATGTCTTTACAATGACCCCTGCAAGAGAAAGTATTATTTTTCATATATTAGTGAGCAGAGACTCAGAAACATTAGGTAACAACATGGGGGGAGAATAACTGGGATTCTAATCCAGACTGCTTGATTTCTTTTCATTAGCTATGTGACAAATTCAAACACTTCCTTTTCTAAGATGCTCTGCCTGATAGAAGAAACCAGGAAGAAACTACCACATCCCTATGGGTCTCATATTGCTTTGAATGTATTTTTAGACATGGCACTTATGTAGGATTCAAATTGGTGAGAAGGGAGCATGAGTTGCCTTGTTTCTCCAAAGAAAAGAGTGTGGCCCACAGGTGAAACTCAATTATGTGCTTCACAATGAATAATTGTATGTCTCTGCCATAACAACTTGGATTGTGGAAAACTCTCAAACAGATAATATTAATCAATAAAATGTAGTTGTACCCTGTGATAAATGAGATTTCACTTTCTAGTAAGTGGGAAGATAGTTCAGACTTGTTTAGTTTCAACCTTCTATCATAGAACATGCTGCCTCAATGTATAAATACTCTGAGTGTAAGCAGTGTCTCCCATCTACAAGTATTAACAGAAAATAAGTCCAATGAAAGTCCTGGAAGATCATAAACCTCTTTAAGTGTAAGATACAATAAAGTGGAATACGGTAGCAGTTGAAAGGAATAGTTGTCAACTGAGCACAGGGACCAAAACATAATGGCAAAACATTTCTGTGACATTAACCAAACGTTGGTATGCTCACTCATGACTCTGAGAGGAATATTTCAACTCAGGTAAATACCGAGATGCAGAGATTAAAAACTATGTAAAATAGGTCCAGAAGAAAAAGTCCATTCTCTGCTTTGTACCTAATTCTCAACCAGATGCTGGTTTATACATAAACTACTGGCAATAATATTATAATACTGACATTTGCTCATTCGTTCAATGCTTTCAAAAATTAACCTAAAATACTCTATGAATTAACAGAAATAGAAGTCGAGGAACTAGCATCTGCTCTTGAGCTTCAAATGCATATGTATATGTGCATGCACTTGTTAGGTATATATGCACTTGCCTACCTAACAGTTAACACTGCAGTTTCTCACAGACATCTAAAACCTGCCACTAAGAGCACTGAGGTTCCGGCCGTGGTGGTTTATTGGCCCTACCCAACTGGACCCTGAAATACACTACATCTGACTTAGTTGCAGTGCTATCACTCTGAACTTATTCCTTCCCATACCCCTTCCCCTTGACCTTCATAGTCTCAAGGCACTTCGAGTTCACAATTTACACAGCTGAATGCATCACTGTCAGTCCCACCCAATTCAGGTTCTGCTTCAATATTCTGTCTTTTGACTAGTAGCACTAGAGAGCACTTAAGTATAGAAAGCAGAAATCTGAGGCCAGGCCCTGTACTTTCTTCTTCCACTGTCAACATTAGACCAGTAGCTAAGTCCTATTAGACTTTATACTCATAACATCCTTCAAATGTATCCCAACAACTCTCTACCCTCTGTCTCCTTTAAATTCAAGCCTTCCTTATTTCTCTTGGCAATAGTGTCTCCTGATGACTAAGAAACTTAAAAGAAGTTGTGTGCTGTTTCCTATAACAGGGATTGAAGCCATCGACCCTTTGCTAAGTAAACTGAGTCAATCTGGTTTGATCCTCATTTTCCCATCCAAAACTCTTAGACATAAAATGTGTATGGTGGTAAAGAACTCACCTGCTCTCCCCAACAATTTAACCTGCTGGAAAACTTCTGAGTGACTGGGGCAAATGTGTTTGAAAGTAATAACTTTGCAATGTTAAGAGACAGAGAGCCTGGACTCTAATTTTACTGTATTTGTCTCATTCAGCTGAATGTGGGAAAACATGCTGCTTTTCTGCAGGTGGTGTTACCTTGCTCATCCTACCCATTAACAAGCTGAGAACCAAGGAGAGCAACAAAGAGCAGCAACAAACCAGTAAGCTCAAGCAGCTGGAGTAAAGGAAAACGACATCATTAGTTTCCTATGGACACAGAAACAACTGTCCACCAACTAAAATGGGGTGCTTTGGCAGGAATACACCCAAAGTTCTTATGGTCTGTACTTAAATGTGACTGCTAAAGAAGACTGTGAGTTCCAAACCTATGATGTTCAGTGCTGGACAGAAACCAGAAATCTCTGCTGTCTGAAAGGAGCTCTAAAATTAGTTCATAAGAGAAGGATATCTTAGAAAGCACGAGTCCTTTCTTAATTACTCAGTGAGGAAAAAATTCCACAAAATCTAACTGCGTAGAGTCTCTGGATATTAATCAATATACTTGCAGAACTTGTGTAAGTAAACAAGTTCTGCATTGCATTTCAAATTTGAACACCTGCTTGTGTTAGCCCGGATTTAGGAAACAAGCCATCTATCTATGCACACTTTTATTTTAAAACAACTCATGTACAGTGAGAAATTTACTAAGAATGTGGTACTTCTTCAAAATGAACTGGTATTACTAGGTTGAACCATGAGAAACTCCTGCTATTCATCCATGTTGAACTACAAAAATAATTTCCTATTAGTCAACCTAATGATTATCAGATGCTACTAGCAACAATACATTCTTAGGGCTTCCCAGGTGAAAAGGTTATAGGACAATGCTAAAGAAAATCTGCAATAATAGAGTAATAGGAGAATAATTTTTAAGGAATAAGTTATCAACCCACACACCAAATGCTAAATACAGATTTATTAAAGGGCATGAAGAGAGTTTCTTCTTGCCCTTATCTACAGGGCCCACATCAGATGATAAGCTCTGTAAGCAGGAGCCAGGTTTCACTCCCATCATCCCCAATTCAGGTTCTGGCACACAGCAGATACCAGGAATTCACTGCTGAATACCATACCAAGCTATGCATTTCTGTTCCTGGCAAAAATATTAAGCTTGAATATTTTTCAAGCTTAATGTTCATCCTAGAAATGAAAATAATGACTGTCTTCTCCAAGTATAAAATCATGTGTTCCTGAAAGTATTTTAGGAAACCACATTATGACTTGAAAATCAGATGCTAAAAAAAACTGGTAACTATTGATCTCTTAACACTTCTAGATCTGAAATTGGGTTTCTACTGTGAATTATATTGCAATAAATTAAAATTTGCCTATTTTGACTTGCTGCTTAATTTAGGCTTAGAGTCGACCTGCAATGGCAGTAGCACCCTTGGTATTCACTGGTAGGACAACATTCACTGAACTACAGATGCAACTTCAGTTTCACTCGTTTGCTCAACAATCTTTCACTGCTCTGGATTCCTCACTGCATTTACACATCTTTCATGACCTTGAGAGTTTTCAAGAGTAATCATCAGAATTCTGTAGAATGTCCCTCAATTGGGACTTGACAGTTTTACTGGTAAAGTGATTATTAAAATGTGTCTTTAAAACTACTAACATCAATGAGATAGAAACTATACTTGCAAATTATTCTTAGTAATTGAGGCACATATATCCCAGATTCCATTTTTTGCATCAAACATAGCTAATCCAAGTTTCACTAAAGATAATAAGGTAATATTCAACAATTCAATGTGAATGTTAATTATAAATAAAACTCTACAAATATAAAGAAAAAAAAGGAGGCAAAACAGAATGATTTTTGGAAGAACAAATGTAGCCTAATTATGAAAAAGCCAATGTTAACTGACCCAGACATTCTATAGAGCTATTTCAGAAGAAACAAGAAACTGGTGCTAATTTCTAGTTACTCAGCTAAAATTTCACTGGCAATAGCTTTGAAGAAGGGACTTTCTAGACAACACCTAACTTGTACTACAGTTGTTACCCCATGGGCATATACTGGAAACATGCTATAGTAGTTTCATGGAAATCAGTGCAATGTTCAAAGAATTTATGTAGAATGTGAAAAAACCTTGGGCTAAGAATATTAATTCCTAAGCCACATTATTTAGTACACAAAATTACAATGATTCCCTTATTAAAAAGTTCATGTGAGAAACCAGGTCTAAGAAACTTATTTATGAACCACTCCATGAATCTGATGATTCATAACTAACAGTAGCTAAAAACTAATTCCATTTACATCAAAATCAGCAACAACTGAATTGCTCAAAAGGCACAACCGTTATTTGGTTTATAAAAAGTTTTCTGGGCTGAACGTGGTGGCTCACATCTGTAATCCCAGCACTTTGGGAGGCGGAGGCAGGTGAATGGCTTAAGCTCAGGAGTTTAAGACCAGCCTGGGCAATCACATCTCTCCCAAAAAAAAAAAAAAAATTAGCTGGGCATGGTGGTCCATGCCTGTAATCCCAGCTACTCAGGTGGTTGAGGCAGGAGAATCGCTCGAACCCGAGTGGCCAAGGCTGCTGTGAGCCAAGATCACACCACTGTACTCCAGTCTGAGCAACAGAGCAAGACCTTGTCTCAAAAAAAAAAGAAGTTTCTCAAGTCCCCCTAGTCATCCTTCCCTGCCATCCTTATAGAAGCCATTCCAATCGGGCCTTGATTACTGCATATTTCATCTACCTTAATCACCTTCCAACTCTTCTCGGTTCTGGTCTTTTTGCTTTCAATCTGTGCTCCATGTTGCTGTCAGATTTATATTTTAAAATCCAAAAAGAGATTATGTCTTTCCCTTGCTGCACACTCTGCAATGAATCCCCAATCTCTCTCAACTCCTATCTCAGCATTTAAGCCCACACCAAGTTACAGCCCACAATGATGGCATATTGACTGTATTCCACCAAAACCCCCCGGGGTCCTGTCTGACCGCTGTTCCCAAGAGAGTCAGCCTAGAAACAAAGAGGGCTCACTGTTTCTACAAAGGGAGCCCTCTCTGGCTATCAGAGCTCACTGTTTCTGCAATGTGAGCCTCTCTGGCTATCAGAAATCACCTGACAGCCAGGTACAGCTCAAGATGGCAGAAATAAAAGTAGATGGAAGTCAGCAGCAAAGGCCAGGGCAATGGAAGCCTAAAGGATAGCTTGGAAAGATACCCCAAGACACCTGAACAAATCCTGTGCAGGGGAGGGTTATTTTGAGGGGGTGGGGATGGAGAGCAGTAGAGAAGGTATACCAAGGGAAAGAAACTTCTCTAGCTTTTCCATTCTACTATCTTCTAAAGATCCTTACTTAATCTTGTCTGCCTTTTGTTCACATTGTCCAGAAAGTGCCTCCCCTGATTTTAGTCATCAAATTGTTGTTCATTCATTCAAGTAGGATTTACCAAATGTTACTATGTACCAGGTACAATGCTAAAGGGAGTAGAGTGGAGACGGCAACAGATATTGTCTTTGCTCTCAAGAATCTTAAAATATAGTGGAGAAAGGCAGATAAAATGCAAACAAGTAAAAAACTATATAACTAAAAATTGAGGCCAGGCGAGGTGGATCACAACTATAATCCCAGCACTTTGGAAGGCCAAGGCAGGCAGATCACTTGAGGTCAGGCATTTAAGACTAGCCTGACCAACATAGTGAAACCCCATCTCTAATAAAAATACAAAATTAGCCAGGCATGGTGGCAGGTGCCTGTAATCCCAGCTAGTTTGGGAGACTGAGGCAGGAAAATTGCTTGAACCTAAGAGGCAGAGGTTGCTGTGCATGCCACTGCACTCCAGCCTAGGTGACAGAGCAACATTCTGTCTCAAAAAAAAAAGAAAGTAGAATTAAAAATTAAGATACTAAACAGGGTCCCAACATAAACATACAAGGGAGTATTTGTCATTTCCACTTAGCATAGAAAAGAGTAGGAGAGGGAACACTCAAGCAGAGGTTTAGAAGGATTAGTCATGAAGGAGACAGGGCTAGTCCTATCTCCTACTAAACCTCTTTGGGCGTCTGTCTCACTCTGGCACACTGACACCATGGCACCTGTGACCTGTACCTGTGGTTCTCTGTTTTGAGTATGGGGATCCTTTAAAAATCTAGAATGTATTGGACTCCTAAATGACACGTCACACTTTTCATAATTGTTTATACACATACAGATTTGAGGAGACCTTGCAATAATCCTGAGGCCACTCAGTGCTTTATAACTGAAAACCACTGACCAATCCTACTGATGTTACACAGCCATTAAGAGAACACTGGGTAGAGTACTCTTCTATCCAACAGCAATGTGAATTCACTAAAAGTGTAGCTTACACTTGTTTGAATGTCTCCACTATCCTCCTCACTGCAACAGCCAGCAGGTTTGTGCACAGCAGCGTCCTTTCCACTTAAGGGTCATCTTCCCATGCCTTCCTGGCTCCCACACTGGCAACATTCCAGGTCAAACTGAATCACCCATTCTCCCAACTCCCAGAGTATGGGCCACGCACACCTAAGAGCTCTCTCGAAGGAAACAACTCTCATTCGCTCTCATTCCCCTTCCACTGTGCCAAACTTCATTTAAAACTCTTTGTCCTATGTCAAATCTGACTCTAAACCGCTCATGCCAATTATCTGTGGGCTACTTATAGAACGAAACACTGTCTCAATCTGTAGTCCTAGCCTCAACCACCCTAAATGGAATGTGCTCTTTTTCCTAATAATTCACTGTAGTATTTCACTAACAGATTAGGAAACTTGAATGAACTCTGAAAAAGTCGAGTAGTGTCACTAGAAAAAGAGCCTGAAATAAAGAGTATACGTTTCCTGTACTATTCTTAATAGAATGTCTAACTGCATTTGTAAAATGCTTATATTTTAAAGCCAACACGTTTATATCTGTTTTTCCCACTAGATTATCAAGAAGCTATGTGAGGAAGGAATGGATACTGATACTTTCTGGACTCAGGGAAGCAGTGACTAATCCTTACAGCGCTATTCTGAATGGGCTTGACAGAGAGCAGGACCCAGATTATCTGCACACAGAGCCTCTGTTACAGACTGCATCTGATAAATTATACCAACACTCCAACCCAATGATAGTCAACATGACACCGACAGTTCTCTCGCTTTTGGTCTTTCTAAGCTTTAATCCTCATATTAATCCCATGTGTTAGAAACGGGTTTTATCCCCATTTTATAAATGCGTAAAATGAAAATTTAAAAAGATGAAATAATTTATCCAAAGTTAGCTATGTTTTCTCATAACATATGTCTTATCCTGCTGGGCCTCAGTTTATGGGAGGTAGAACATGATCTTTGTAGTAATAAAAAGAGCAGTAACAGCTAGTGTTGCTATGTGATAGGTACTATGGTAAGCAATGTATTTACTAACCTGTTAAATATTCACATCAACCCTATAAAATACTATTTTCTTCATTAAGAAACAACCCCTAAGACCCTGAGTCTAGAAAATGGCAGAGCTTATTGGAGTCAGACCCTGTCTTAACCCTAAAGTCTGTGTCCCCTGCTGTGCTTGAAAATCTTGATGTATGCTCTGGATCAGCTGGGGGAATGACACTTCAGAGTCCTCCACCCCATTTCAAGGTCCTCTCCATGCTGGATAAGGGAAGGATAAGAACTGAGGCTCTTCCAAAGCTACTAATGTGAGGAAGCATCCAAAGGGATTAAACAAAAGACAATTATCTTCAAAATGCACTGACATGTGGGTGCATGCACACAATATTAATCATTCCACTATTATTTTACATATTGCTCCTTTTCTTCTGCATGTTAAAATACTTGAGGCTGTAGAGACCTAGATGACAGGAATAACTGTGCACATAACTTTTTCAGTTTTGTGCTTAGCTGAGTATCAAATACAAGAAGTAAAACCATGTATTATGAGAGAAAGCTATAATGTGACTAGAATAAATGTCAGCTTTTTAAATCATGTATTTTACATGTAAGGAAGGAAACTGCATTTTACTTTCCCAAAAGCAATTTACTACTGGGGAAAAGGTACTGGCATAATTTTGTTATTTTATTATGATAAAGGAGACTCTAATTACCTTGACAGAATCCAGTAAACTCTTAGGAAAAAATCGCTTTAAACCAACATCTTTTCTGAAATATAAAAAAAAGCATATTAACAAATAACACCACCAAATCAATTAATATAATGACAAACTTGCAAGAACATAAAAGCACTGTAAATTATTTATCCTTCCATATATTATTTAGGAAGGAAACAAATATAATAAAGCTCTGATTTACCAGTATATTCACAGAAAGGATGGGACAAATCATTTTCTAGATATGTACAAAAGCATGAATACAAGTTGGTTTAAATAGAAATCCTTTCAGTTTTTTTCTTTTTTCAACCCTTATTGTTGAAAACCCTTTAAAAATATTCCCTTTGTGAATTATAAAATTTAATATTATAATTTTATAATTTGATATTAATATTTGTAAAATATTAAAAAACTATCTTTTTCAGATATGCCTTATAAACATCAGTTTCAACTGGGTAATACTGTACTTGTAGAGAAAATAAGCTAGTCTCATTAATAAATGATTCAGGATATACCTTAGAAGTTACAGAAATAAATCCTTTAGGTTTATCCTAAAAGTTGACTATTTTAAAAAATAGACTTTTTTGATTAAGGGACTCATTCACTTATCTCAGTTTCACATGTGAAAAAGCCCAGAAATTTATGTGATTTGCCCTAGGTCAAAAAGGTGAATGTATGGAAATGCTGGAAATCGCAGCAGTGTTCTTTAAGTAAGGCAAAAAAATTAATTAGTATCAAGAACCTCAATGTTCTGGCCAAGAAAATAGACTGGAAAGAATAGCTGTTTCTTTTCCTCGTACTTTAGTTACTAACTTGCTTAGGTGTTTTGGCCAGTAGGTGTCACTCGTGTGCTAGTAATATGAAAATGCCAACATTAAGAAATATCAGGAGACACATATTAAAAGGATCAAGGAGAAAAGGAAAATACAGGTATCTTTTCAGAATCACATAAGGAAACAATAAACTAAATATAAAGTATCAAGAAACAGGGATGACGCCTTCATCTGTCACTGTAAGTTGGCTGGCGTTATAAACAAAACCACAGACATCATGTCAGTTCATTTGGTTGATACTATATCCAAACATTTTAAATCTCTTATTCTATAATCTAACTACTAGTAGTACCTAAACCAATAAATTCCTCCTCTGCTAAATCCAAAACTGGTCTCAGTTCTCATTCTTTCTCATTCTGCTATTATTACGTTCACTGCATCCTATAATTCTCTCTCAGCTTCTGTGATGTATTACTTCCTTGTTTTACCCATCAGTTAATTCATATACTAGTCTTCCACTTCTGTCTTCAGTCACTTGTTTGTAACTTCCCTTCACAGAACCATCATTATCTATTTTGACAGCTGGATATAAAGGGGAAGAAGAACACAAGTTCTTCCTTTTCATTTTGTCTCTTAAAAACACAAGGTCTTTGCATTTTAAGGATTTTGATGCTAATCTCTACTGGGAAGTAGCAAAAGTAGTACACAAAAGATAGACACTCTGGAAATCTACAAGGCTATATTCTTGAGCATTTCTGCCTCTGTCTACATTTTCAGGTCACTATTCCGTAACTGCAAGCACTTATTTTCATATCAGAGTTTTTGTTTTTGTTTTGAGACAGAGTCTTGCTCTGTCACCCAGGCTAGAGTGCAGCTCACTGCAACCTCTGCCTCCCGGGCTTCAAGTGATTCTCAGGCCTCAGCCTCCCAAGTAGCTGGGATTACAGGTCTGTGCTACCATGCCTGGCTATTTTGTGTATTTTTTTAGTAGAGATAGGATCTCACCATGTTGTCCAGGTGGGCCCTGAACTCCTGACCTTAAGGGATCTGCCTGCCTCGGCCTCCCAAAGTGTTGGGATTACAGGCGTGAGCCACTGGGCCTGGCCTCAGAATTCTAAATTTGAAACTTGGCTCTGCCATTGGATGGATTTGCTATTAACATCTGTGAACTTCTACTTGTAAAATGGGGGATGTGAAGTCCTACTACCACAGAGTGGTGCTGAGGTTTAAGTAAGACAGTTTATGAAGTTCCTGGAACGTGAAGGGGGCAGTTTCTGTTCTGCCACAATGCCTTAGAAATCACACTGTCTGGACAGCTTCTGGTTCACATGCCCTGTGTCTCACTGTTTAATACAGAGGGAGGCATGGCCTGAGCTGAGGTTTGCTGGTGGACAGTAGAGGCAGTGAGGAGCAATGAGATTCAGGGGCTACTGTGGACAGAGACAATGGGAATGAGTGACTGGACATGAGGTGTGAGGGGATGCTGAAGCCACACACCGAGAAGAGGAATGTGGGTGGGCACTAACAGTTCTGTTGTACACATGAGGCTGGGCAAGGTGTATATGTATGCCCTTCTAGTAGGGATTTTAAGAAGGCAACTGGGCATGTCAATATTTGGTTGAGGGAAAGACCAGGGTAGAGAATGTCCTCTCCCCCACTGTGTGGCTGTCAACTGCTATTAGTCAACCCAGTTACACAACTATTTTTCTCAGAGCCAGGCAGAACTAAAGAACTTACCATAGTCATTGCTGTCACAAATAAGAAAATTAAAGATAAACCAAAAGTTGTTGTATGTTTCAAGAAAAATAAAGCATTTTTTTTTAAATAAAGACGAATACTAGGTATTGCTTTTACTTCAAAGGCAAAGACAACTCCATTTAAAAAAAAAAAAAAAACCTTAAGACCAATACTTAGCATATATACAGTTTAGGTTTTCTTAAACTTCTTTTAAGTAATAAAAGTTTGTAACATTTGTCCGTACGTTAGAAATTTTTTGATACCTGGCAGTTGAGAAAATAAAAATGAGGGCTCAAGTACACAAGATCATGGTAAAATTCTGCAACCCTGCTTTTACCACATTTTAATTTAATCAAGTAGTCAACCTAACTTCAGGTTTTGTGATAGAGGACTCTGAGACGCACCTAAGGTACTACATCCGAAGTTTTTAGGCTAAGCTTATTACAGATACCTAAATTTAAAGCCTTAGAAAACCATGCAGGGACTTGTAGCCTGTCACATTTTTAGTATGAGGTCGCCTCTCTCCACGAGCTGTGTGTCTGGGACTAGTTTACAACGTGCACTCTAAACTGCAGCAGTTTTGCCTCAAGTGGCATAAAAACCTTCTTTGAGCCCAAACTCTACCCAACTGTCCTGTATGTGAATAAAACAACAAATACAAGTTATACATCATAAACAAAATATAATCACTAGCCTTTATCATACAGTAATTCCTTATATTAACTGTCAAAAGGTATTTTCTAAATGGAGTTAAACTTATGTAATAAAAAACTAGCTCAGATTCCCACATCAGTTCAGATTAACCTCTTGAACCTATATACAGATGGCAAGACACTATTAGGTTAGAACTGTGTTGTCCAATATGCAGCCACTATTAATATGTAGCTATTTGTACTTAAATTAGTTGAATTAAATTAAAAATTGTTCCCAACTGCAATGCTCATCACATTTCAAGTGATGAGCAGTCCCATGTGGCTAGTGGTTACCAAATAGATGGGGCAGTCGCAGAACAGTTTCATTGTCGTAGAAAGCTGCAATGGGTGGAGCTGGGACAGAGCAATGAATCTAGGACTTCAGGCACCCTGACTCTCTAGGGCTTGGTGCTGTGGGCCCAGAGGCTCCTCAGTGAGGGCAGGGATGGGTGAAATGCATGAACACTGGGGATAGGTGCACAGCTACCACAGAAACAACCACACAAGCTTCCTGCCTTGCTCAGAAAGACTGGGTAAAGAAGGTATAGAGGGGTGAGTAGACAGTTCTATCATGACAATGCAGAAGGCAGCAGATCTTACAGGAGAGAGCTGTATGTTAAACAAGGAGCCTTTAGTTGGGATTGCCTGTATATACATATACCAGAGAGCTTCTAAGTATTACTCTCCCTACATCTCTCTCAGGACTAGCAAAAAGAGTTTCTGTCATCTATTCGCTAAGATTCAAATTATTTAGATTTGAAGCTACAAAGAAAGAGAGGCTGTATTCACTTACTTCCTCACTGAGACCTGTATGACATACTAGACACCATAACAGATCCTGGGGTAGAAAAATTACTAATATGTTCCCTTTTCTTAAGTGAGATAATTATATAAACAACTACCTACAACATAGTGTGGGAAAGGTATTACAAGGTTAAGAGTTTAAAATCAATACATTTAGCCATTGAGACGTAAGGTTTTTGAGGCCAATTTTAAACCAGAACTCTCTTAATGTTTAATTGACCTCTATCCTTTAAATGAAAGACTTAGAATACTGCTGACTGATGGGGTCTTCTTTCTCTTTTGCTAAACCTCAAAATCCCATTCATCACTCCACTGATCCCTGTTGCCATTTACATTTTTGGAAAATCCTTAGAGAGCTCTGCTCTCCCACATTCCATGCATGACTGTGTACCTCCTCGTATTCCTCCTTTACAGTGGCCATCCAGAATGGTCCAGGAAAGGAGGCTGTGAAGGAGGGAACCTCCCCACTTGCACCTTCTGACTGCCATCAGCAATTCCCCCTCACTGAGATGAATCCTCTACGATGCCTATCTATTTTCCCAGCCTGTGGTCTTGTCCTGCATGTGTGTATTCATATCCACAAATTCATAACACAGCTGGCTTTTAGAAGCCTCAGATGGGGCCAGGCATGGTGGTTCACGCCTGTAATCCCAGCACTTTGGGAAGTTGAGGTGGGCAGATCACAAGGTCAGGAGTTCAGGACCAGCCTGGCCAATATGGTGAAACCCCATCTCTACTAAAAATACAAAAATTAGCTAGGCATGGTGACAGGCACCTGTAGTCCCAGCTACTAGGAAGGCTGAGGCAGGAGAATCCCTTGAACCCAGGAGGTGGAGGTTGCAGTGAGTTGAGATTGCACCACTGCACTCTAGCCTGGGTGAGAGAGTGAGACTGTTAAAAAAAAAAAAAAAGCCTCAGATAGGAATCAACATTCTTTACAAAATAAAAAGAAACTAACCTTATTATAAGTGAATTATTATGTCAAGGATAAATTTATTTTTTTTCTGGCAATATTTCTGAGAAGATTCCGACCTTGTCTAGTGACCCCATTTAATATTTTGTGAATATAATCCCTCAAATAGTTAAAGCAAAAATGCAACCAAAACGAACTTCAAATCCCTTGAATATTTAAAGCCCAAGCGAAAACACAACCAAAACAAACTTAAATATGCATTTTCATGTAGTATCCCTATTTTATTCTTTCTCCAAAACTGTCAGAATTGAGTATATTTAATTGAGAAATAAATAATATGGTGGCATTTTCACCTCTAACTTATACTCAAGCCTTTTTTTTTTTTTTTAAGAGACAGGGTTTCTCTATGTTGGTCAGGCTGGTCTAGAACTCTCGACCTCAGATGATCCTCCCGCCTCCACCTCCCAAAGTATGCTGGAATTACAGAAGTGAGCCACTGCACCCAGCCTACTCAAGCCTCTTGAAACAATGTTAAATTATCTAACTGCACTTTCTTCCTCTCCTTTACTCATTTTTTTTTCTTTCTTTCCTTCTCTCAAAAAAAGAAAGAAATCAACTTGTAAACCTCTAGATCCAGGTCAGCAATATCTCTCTCATTGCTTGATTTCCTTCCTTCCCTTCCCTCCCTCCCTTCCTCCTTCCCTTCCTTCCTTCCTTCCTTTATCCCTTCCTTCCTCCCTCCCTTCTTCCTTCCCTCCCTTCCTCCTTCCCTCCCTTCCTCCCCACCCCTCCAAAAAAAAAATTATCTAACTGCAACAGAGATTGCTGTTTTTTAATGACATTCTCCCCTTCATCCTGGGGATGACACTGTCTTTTGGTCAGGTACAGACAGCGCAGCCTTCCTCAGTCTCTTCTGTAGCAAGGTAAGGCCATGCGACTATGTTTTGTCCTATGCCCCTCTAAGGGAAAGTACTAAACAGCAGGTTCGTAAAAACACTGTTATTATTTAATGTAGTTTCATTATAATGTTGATGAGACAAAAAACTGAATCGCAGCTAGGCCACTGTATGGAGTGTGCATGTTCTCGCTGTGTCTGCGTGGGGTTTCGATGGTTACTCATTTCCTTCCACATCCCAAAGATGTATATGTTAGGGGAACTGGTGTGTCTCATTTGTCCCTGGATGAGTGGGTATGGGTTGGTGAGTATTCCCTGTGGAGAGAGAATGGCATCCTGCCCTGGCAGGATAGGGTCCAGCCACTCACGACCTTGAACTGGAATAACTGGGCAAATAATTATCTGGTTTTTAAAAATCAGTCTTTCTTAAATGTATGCTTATATTTATTCCAACATTTAACATTAGAAGGGTTTTGGGTCTCTGTTTAGAAGCTGGTGATATTTTTGGGACCAGAAATATTCCAGAAGAACTTAACTCTTGTTTCTATCTATTAGCCTATGGTAAAACTGGTTTCACCTTATGTCATTTCACTTACAGTTTCCAGGAACCTACTGACGTTAAGTGAAGGTTTACTGTATACATATTTGTGTCCTTGAAGAGAAAGAGAATACCTATCTCTTCCTCCTTCCCGCGCACTAGAATACATATGCTATGCGTAATGTTCAGCAGCCTCTTAGGCCACGAGGTGGCTGTGAATTACAAAATGGTAAAATTAAAGTAGCCTGTAGCCCCAATGACTGAGAAACACTGATTATCTATGACTTGTTTTATATGAGAGAAAAATAAACATTAATTCTTGCCCAAAACTACCGGCATTCCTTTTTTTGATATTTATCACGGGTAGCTAAGGGATACACTTGACTGCTGTTGACAAGAAAAATGAAGAAAAAAGTGAAAACAAGAAAGTACAATTATAATTAACCTCAGCTAATTTTAAACCACAAATTTATTCATTCTAGAAATATCTATGGAATGCCTTATAAATGCCAGATACTATATAAAAACTGTATTCCCTGCACAACAGAATGCAGCTCACATTCTCTATTTGTTTCTAAGAGAAACAATTACACAAACCACTATAGCAAAATACACTAAATGAAAAATGATTTGAAATTTCTAAAAAAAGGCAAACCACTTACTAAGGAATCAAGCGAAGTGAAAAGTTAAATGATTCATTTAAAATAATTTCACGTTATAGTACTCTAGTTTGAGGAATAATTACTGGTAAGTAAGGGTCTTCCTTCTCTAATGCCATATTAAAAATTCTAATTTTAACACTGTATTGATTTGTCAGTATCAGCAATGTACTTTTAAATGCCAATGAAAAACATTTTTCTCAAAATATCTGAGCTCCTTTGGTAGCTGCCTTCTCTCCTCCTCACCTCTTATTTACAAAAGATGTAAATAAAAGTCTCCTTTACACTCCAGTTGTTCCCTTTTGTGAGAGCCCACAGGAAGCAATGTACCAGGGACAGGGGCTAAGGGACTTCACTGTCTTATAGTTTTCCTTTGCCTATAAGAAGGTACCTTGGTTCTTCCTAGACTGGAAAGACATGAAAAGAAAGACTGATGAACTCTTCAGTTGGTTTAAAGAAAAAACCACCAATTTTCGAGATAATACTTTTCTCACTGTCAGAAACTGTGTCTTAGTAATAGTAGTAGTAGCAGCAGTAATAGTACACTTCAAAGTCGTTATCTTTGGCCGAGTGTGGGGGCTCACACCTGTAATCCCAGAACTTTGAGAGGCCAAGGCGAGTAGATCACTTGAGGTAAGGTGTTTGAGACCAGCCTGGCCAACGTGGTGAAATCCATCTCTACCAAAAATACAAAAATTAGCTGGGTGTGGTGGTGAGCACCTGTAATCCCAACAACTTGGGTGGCTGAGGAGAATCACTTTAACCTTGGAGGCAGAGGCTGCATGAGCTGAGATCACACCACCGCACTCCACCCTGGGTGACAGAGCGAGACTGTCTTAAAAAGAAAAAGTTATTTAGAAATACAGTAAAGTTGAAGGGGCATTCTACATTAGGCTGTAAACAACTGAGTTTGACTTTTAAATCCTGCTGAAATCTAATAAAGTATGGGAATTATTTCATGAGCCTTCTTATTAGAAAGGAAAAAGAGAACCACGAAACTAACTAACAAGGAACAAGCAGTATTTTGCATTTATGTATAATTCTTTTCTGTAGCAAAGAAGTAACATAAATTTCTAAACGGCTCCAAGTAACTAGCAAAAACCAATAGGAAAAAGCAACGTCAATGCTCTCCTTGAGGTATGAGGGCCACTAGGGTCCCCAGTTGCTCCTGTGTTAGGACAGCCATGGTATGCTTGCAAGTCCCTGCACATCCTCTCAGCCAGGCCACTCTCAGGCACTGGCATCAGCCTTTACAATGGCCGCAATGGAAGACAGGACCAAGTGCGATACTATTAAGATCTTTATTGAAAAAATATAACTATTAATCTGTCAAATTATTACTGGGCAGGTGTGGTGGCTCATACCTATAATCCCAGCACACTGGGAGGCTAAAAGTAGAAAGACGGCTTGGCCAGCATCTGTTAAGATACCTTTCAAGAACAAGGGTGAAATTTTAAAAAAAAGAGAGATTTAAAAACAGAATTTTATCATCAAAAACTACATATTAAAAACGTCTACATAAAGGCTGGGCGCGGTGGCTCACGCCTGTAATCCCAGCACTTTGGGAGGCCGAGGCGGGTGGATCACGAGGTCAAGAGATTGAGACCATCCTGGTCAACATGGTGAAACCCCGTCTCTACTAAAAATACAAAAAATTAGCTGGGCATGGTGGCATGTGCCTGTAATCCCAGCTACTCAGGAGGTTGAGGCAGGAGAATTGCCTGAACCCGGGAGGCGGAGGTTGCAATGAGTCGAGATTGCGCCATTGCACTCCAGCCTGGGTATTAAGAGCGAAACTCCGTCTCAAAAAAAAAAAAAAAAAAAAACAAAACAAAAAACGTCTAAATAAAAGAAAAAGGGAAACTAATGTCAGCAAGATAGACTGAGCTACAGTGAAGAATGTTTAGGCAATAGAGTGATAAACATGCAGGTTTCTAGAATGTTCCCAGCACACACACAGCATGACAGGCAGAAGGGAAACAGTTTTTGGGTTTCTGTTCCGAGGGTACTTGCAAGATGGGGATGATGAACCTGCTACTTAGGAAGGTGGAAGTGGCATCATTCCCTGGCTCTTGTCAGAAACCACAGCAGTGGAAATGAAGACCCCGAAGCTCAGCTTACCTAGTCTGGGACCATGAGTCTCTGATTCAAGCCACTTTGGTGGCCTGGGTGAGAGTTAGAGTAACAGGAGATTGAGTCACCCAGTACCTCAAGGTTATTGTCAAATACAAAACAGAAAAACAGCTACACAGAAAACACTTGAAGAAATAAATGGCACAAACACCACAGATGGGCATACAAGAGGTTACCAAGTATGAAGAAGCAGATTACATAACATGAAACGGAATGTCTAGAAATGAAAAATGTAAGTGGTAGAATAAAAAAAATAAGTGAACAAGGTATGGCATAAAGATACTACTTAAGAGAATTAAAGAATTGAAGATAAATCCAATGAAAAATTCCGCTCCCTAAAAATGAGAGAATCCAGAGAGACAAAGGGAGATAGAAAATACAAAAAATATAAAAGAGAGCAAAGATCAGAAATATATCTAGTTGATTATTAAAGAGATAGTGGCAACATTTTCCAGATGGAAAACATGCATCTACAGAATTGAGAAGTATGTCTTATTCCAACTGGATTTATAAAAAGAAATCTAAGCACAAGACATGAGTAAAACTGGAAAAGTCTAAAAGTAGGAAAAAGATCCTAAAAGAAAGAGTGGCCACAAAGAAATGTCAACAGATATTTCTAGTCATAACAGCGTATGTTTACAGTGTTAAGAAAAACCAATGAGCTGAACAATATATTTGGAATAAAAGGAAAAGCATACCAGAAGGATTGTCTGAGATACAAAAATGGTTGTTACCGTTGTTTTAAACAGGGTCTTGCTCTGTTGCCCAGGCTGGAGTGCAGTGGCATGATCACAGCTCACCACAGTCACAACAACCTGAGCTCAAGCAGTCCTCCAGCCTCAGCCTCCCGACTAGGTGAGAAGACAGTTGCATGCCACCAGGCCTGGCTAATGTTTAAAATTAAGTGTAGAAATGAGGTCTCACTATGTTACCCATGCTGGTCAAACCATCTTCCCACATTGGCCTCCTACTGTGCTGGGATTTTATAGTATGAGCCACTGCACCTAGCCCAATAAAGGATGTTTAAGAAATAAAATGATATGGCCAGGTGCGAGGTCTCCTGACCTCGTGATCTGTCCGCCTCGCCCTCCCAAAGTGCCTGTAATCCCAGCACTTTGGGAGAGCGAGGCGGGCAGATCACGAGGTCAGGAGATCGAGGTCAGCCTGATCAACATGGTGAAACCGCGTCTCTACTAAAAACACAAAAATTAGCCGGGCATGGTGGTGGGCACCTGTAATCCCAGCTACTCGGGGGCTGAGATAGGAGAATCGCTTGAAACCAGGAGTTGGAAGTTACAATGAGCCGAGATCTCACCACTGCACTACAGCCTGGGCAACAGAGCAAGACTCTCTCTCAAAAAAAAAAAAACGTAGGGAAAGAAAGCCAAAAATAATAACTGTATAAAGTAATAATAATGTCTAATATTTGGAGTTTGAATTTAGAAAAGATATAACTCAAATAACAGGAAAAATGATGTGTAAGTTGGAAGATGAGGAGATTTAAGGTGTTTCAAGGTCCTTGTATTGTTTAAGAGAAGGTTAGATAAGTTTAAAATCTGGAGTTGGTTAAGTTAATATAGAAGGTTAAATATAAGGGTAACTAATGGAGGAAGGAGTAGAGATGTTTATAAATTTCCAAGTAATTACAGTAGAAAATGTGGAATAAGAATACCAACTAAGAAATAAACAGCACATGTACCCTCACACAGTTTATTTCTAGGACACTAGAAATAGATAATAAAAGCGAGTCCAATATATCATGCATCCTAAGAAATATAAATGTACTAAACCTATCACTTCAAAGAAACACTTAGCAAACTGGGTTGAAGAAATCCAGCACTATGACAGTTTTTAAAGACACACCTAAAAAGTAAGGACACAGAGAAGTTGAAAGTGAAAAAGTGGAAAGTATAAACAAGGTCAAGGCTAACCTAAAGAAAGCAAAACAGATGTTAGAACAACAACAAAAATTATCAGGTATAGAGAAGATCACCACATAATGATGCAAGATTTAATTTACCAAGAATTGTTTGTATGCTTAAATAAAAGAACCTCAAAATATAAAGGAAAAATTAATAGACTTATAGAAAGAAACTGGCAAAGTCATTATCATAGATGGGTATGTTAACAAGCTTGATTAGAAAATGAATTTTTTAAACCACACAAAAACATTTCTAAGAACTGATCACATAAAGCAAATACAATAAAATATTAATAACTGTAGCATTCAGGCAACAGACACACAGATGCTCAATGGAAAAGTCTTTCAACTTTTTTGTATATTTGAAACTTTTTCATGATTAAACACTTGGGGAAAATGATTTTATTCTAGGGTCCACAAAGGAGGTCCCCACAGAAGTTGAGAAGCTCTTTTCAGACAGACTATGCTGTCTGACCACAGTGCCATTAAGCCAAAAGTTACTTTAAAAAGAAAATATTTTCAAAATCCACACAATTGAAACTGTAAAAACAGAAATGAATACATAAAACTTTCAAAACAAACATTTAACAACCTTAAGTGCCAGAATGCCTTTTTAAAAATTGGGTCTTAAAACTCAAAAACCAAAATGAAAATATTATTTTACTACATTAAAGAAAGGTAAACTCCTATATGATGACAGCCATATACACATAGTTGAAAGACAATGACAAGCTGGAAAAGAAAATATAGAACGTTACAAGGTAGTGTTAACATAACAAAGAATTCTTAAGATTAATAAAGAAAAAACAAACATATTAGAAAAGCTCATTTAAAACAATTACTTTACAAAAGGAATTAAAAATGGCCACATATGCAAAGAGGTTTAATATTACCAGTAATCAAACTAATATAATTAAAGTAAGCATTATCCGCTGCCAATCATACAGCTGAAAATGAACAACAGAAAATGGCCCCATGCCTTACATTATTATTAACCTGAACTGAATGTCCCCTATTACATGGCTGTCTAAATGTAGAATTAGAAACTCATTGGGTGGACTAGTATACTAATGTTTATTTCTATTTAGTCATACGGAAAGATCTAGTAAACATAAAGTTGAGTAAAAAAAAGCAAGATGCATATAGGATCATTCTACTCATATTAAAACTATGCATTGTACGTGCACCCAAGTGTTGAAACAGAGAGCTCTAAGGATATTTATTAAGACTATGATGGCAGTTAACAGTAAATGAGAGGAGCTGAAGAATTTTTCTTATTTGACAGTGTAGTTTCAATTTTTTCTCTAACTAGAATGTATTACCTTTGAAAACAAATAAAAATCATTTTAAAAGGGGTCAAAATTAAATCAACAGATGAACAATGATTGATATTGTTTCCTATTATTTTTTCTTAATGCTCTAAAGAAACTCCACAGTTTAGTTTTTATCCTGACAGTATCTCCCACGGATAATAATCGTAACTGTAGTCCACATTCACTCAGTGTTGGGTGCAATAGGTATTAAGCTCTTGACATGAATTATCAACTCATGTCAAGAGTTGATACTTAGTACTCATCTAACTCCTTAAAACAATCCCATATATAAGCAGGTATCACCACTATCCCCTCTTTACAGATGTTTGGAAGCGGGCACCAAGAGCTTACTAATAAAACTTAGCAAACAGAACAGTCAAGGTGGGATAAGGACTCGAACCCAGATATTCTGCTTCAAGAGGTCACTCAATTAATCCACTTATATGGAGACAGGGTACTGAATTCATACAAATTGTATAACTGTAAAGAATTACTACAGTGGAGCAGAAGCACAGGAATATAGAAAGAGGATACAGCAAAATGAGCATGATAATATCTCAGAACTCTAGGAACCTAGAACTCTAGGAACCTAAAGATTCATCTTTCTTTTAACTATCGTATTTACTTTAAATATCACACATATAAATTAACTAAGATGAAACAGACATTTCCAAACAACCGATCTTTCAACTTCCCACACAATCCTCTAAGAAGGATCTAATTTACAAACTCATGCTGCGCCTAGTTCTTGTTTTTAAGTAATAATAATCACAAGCCCTTACTTAGTATAGCAATTCTCATATTCTCCATTTCACTAACTCCGAGAAAAACTAAGTAAGGTTTTGAAGGCACTGGTTAAGGCCCTAATTTATCCTCTCCTATTCATCTATTCTCTGATCATCTAAAGTTCTGTACTTTCTAGAAATAAGCCACTTACACTAACTTAAGTGGAAACTTTGACTCTCATTTCAAACAGATCGTTAACTTAAAATTCCTCTCTCCAAATATACCATTCACTAATTCATGTTGACAGATAATCTGCTTCTTCATTTTCTTTAACTAACTATTCTGGCTGTTAAAAACATGTCAATGCATTATTCATGAAAATTTCTTTCAAGCATCTCTCTTCCTGTAACTCTGTGTCCTTTTGACAGCATGTCTGCCTCTCTTCGGTCCTTTGTCTATGTCTGGTTCTCACACAGACTCTATCTTTCAGTTACCTTTCATTTTCCTATCTTGGCCTCACACAGAGACAGGGTAGAATACAATTCACATTCTTCTTTTCCCCCAACTACTACACTAGGGTAGGCTTCCATAGTGACCCTGAAAGATGATCACATGTGTTCCTGGAGTTCTCTCCTTGTAACTCAGCCAGGCCATGAACTAGCATTTCTTTCTTGACTTCACATAACTATTCGCCATCTATTGTACCTTTTTAGATCATCTCTAACTACTTGCTGACCTCAATTCTCCCATCAGTTTTTTTTTAAGGTAGGCCTTTTATTTTACAATAGTTTTAGATTTACAAAAAAGTAACAAAGAGAGTATCCTGTATAGTCCACACCTAGATCCCCCTACTATTAATACATTACATTACTTTGGTACATTTGTCACAAGTAATAAACTAGTATTGATATATTATAATTAACAAACTCTATAATTTACACAGATTTCATCAGTTTTTACCAATCCTTTTTCTGTTCCAAGATCTTATGAAGGACACTGCATTACATATAATCATCATGTTTCTTTAGGCTACTCCTGGATATGTGAGTTTCTCTGACTTCCACTGTTTCCTTCATGACCTTGACAGTTTTGAGGAGTACTGGTTAAGTACTTTGTAAAATGTCTCTCAAGTGGGATTTGTCTGATGTTTTTTCTCATGATTAGACTGAGGTTAAAGGTTTTTTTGTTATGAGGAAGGCCTCAGAGGTAAAGTGCCCTTCTCAACACATTACCTCATGGTTGCACACTATCAACATGACTGATTACTGTCGATGCTGCCTTTGATCACCTGGCCGAGGTCACGCCTGTCAGGTTTCTTCACTGTAACGTTACACTTTTCCCACATGCCCTTTCCTTATTACACTCTTTAGAAACAAGCCACTAAGCGTAGCTCCTATGTTAGAAGTGAGTTTAACGCTCCAGCTCCTCTGAGAGAGGGTATCTATATAAAGTATTTGAAATTGTTCTGTAGAGGAAATTTGTCACTGCTCCGTTAAGTATTTATTTATTCAAGTATTTACACTACTATGGACTCACGGATATTTAATTTATGCTTTGGGTTACAATCTAATACTATGCAACTTAATTTGTTGCTCTAATTGTTCCAGCTTTTGTTACTGGGAACTCTTTCCACTGGCTCATTCATCCTTAGATGCAGGCCCCTCGTTTTGTTTTTTGAGCACTTCTTTCTGGCACTACAAGCTGCTCTCTAGGGCTCACTCTTGTATTTTTTCTCAGCTCCCTAGAACTGCATTTTTCCAAGGAGCTCTGGTTCCTTTCACTGAAGAATGGTACTAGAAACCAAGATCCAAGCAAAGGGTACCATAAGAGATTTTTATTTTAATGCTGCTGGTATTAGTGATTTTATAACAGATGAAATAAACCAACATTTCTCTTTCCCTTTTCATTTTAAAAAACATGAATGTTCCCAAAGAACTAAAAATCAACATGCTCCAAATAACTTGTCTTCTTTCCCTTCAAGCACACTTCTTTCTGTGACTGGTATCCATAGTGGTCCATGACAGAAAACCAAGAGATTTCTTGGGTTCCTCCCTGTCCCTGATTCAGCCTCCAGTCACACAACTCTGACTCTACTAGCCCTGTCTCCATGGCCACTGCTTCCTTCTGTCTCACAGCCTCATCATTCTCACACGGACAAGAAAGGTGCAACAGCTTCCTAGCTCCCTGCTTCCGTTTTTAATTTTCTTTAATAAAATTCTAATCTCACAAATACAGAATTCTAAATTGCGAATCTCATCATAACTGTACTGCTTAAAACGATGAGTCAGCAGGCCAAGTCCAGATCCTTTGAAGATAGGTAATGACCTGGCCCTGTGTACATATCCCTGTTTCCCGCTTAAGAATGGTATTCTGTCTATCCCCAACCAACTTAAGAGTTTTCTAACCTTTGCCTGATGGTCCATGTTTCTGTGCCTTTGCAAATGCTGATTTATCCTCCTCACTGGCTTCCTGGCTCCCAGGCAACAAATGCCACATAACCACACTTGGTGAAATCGCTCATTCTTTAAGACTTAGGTTAAATAACATCTCCACGCGAAAACACCTATACATCAAGTACCATTCTTCTGCAAACACCCAACTGATACTTCCATTTTAGTTTCTAGCACATTATTTTATAATTTTGCTTACTCGGCTGAGAATCTTCCTTCCAGCGGAATGTTCCCTGGGGGTTAAAATTTTGTATTATTTCTGAATCTCCAGCACTTAGCTATAAAGGACTCAGTGCTCAATTATCTTTTGCTAAATTAATTATGAAAAAAATGAAGTATAGGGCTTCTAGCCTCCCAAGACATAAACTCCAGGTTGGGTTAATTTAATACAATCTAATATAACAGTCTAATACACAAATTAATTTCATTATTGGAAAAATTTCTAGTTAGATTTTCTGATACATGAGCAGTAAATCCCGTTATCTCCAATTGCGGAAAACAATCTGTAGTAACTTATACACAGAATATGAATAATAATTTATAAGCAGCTGTTAAATTCAATATAAATTAGAAATATCATCCTGCTATAATTAAATCTACACAGACAAAAAGTGTATCATATATGTTAACAGGCCATACCAAATATTAGCTTTAAGACACCTATCAACAAATCTAAATGTTTACTAACACAATTAATGTCATCGAGGATTCTGTTCTTTTCCTCTTCCAGATGAAACAGTGCTTCAGAATCAGTATTTAATTTTAAGTGAAGATAAACTAAGTAATAATTTAAGCTCTGCATATTTGCAGGTATAGCTTAGATGTGTAATACTTACTCTAATACTTCATAGTTAGACTTCTTTTCTAGTGCATTGCCCCGCATCTCCCAGTATGATCGCCTAAAATCAAGACACAAATTTATATGTGTATATATAAGGAATGTTTAAGCTGTTAAATGATAAAAACTGGGGGAGAGGCATCTGAATAATAAATAAATATTAAGGGCAAAAACTACAATTACTTTTGCATCATCCTAATAATTCATAATTTTCTCAAATTTTATTCTGTATTTTACTGATAATCCTTATGAAGAAAAGGAAAATACCTGAAAAATATTCCAAAATAATAAAAAAACACTGATAAATAAAGGCCTCAATGTATAGTTATCTTACCGTATTTCTAGACAACCCAACTTCAAAGCAATTTCCTGGTCCACTTGATCTGCTATCTCTAACATATAATCGCTCTTCACCTACAACAAAAGGAATGGGAAAAACAACAGTTTTAAAAGAAAAGTATTAGATATACGCATTCAATAAATGTTTTCTGAGTACCTTTCATATACTTTATATTGTGTCAGTAATTATGCTAGATGTTAAAGATATAAACATGAGTTCTATCAAAAATAATTAAATAAAACAGTCTCTTATTAAGAAAATCTCATATAATCTATGACCACTGAAATGGAATATTAAGAAACAACGAATACATTCTGAATCATAATAACCTTCAGCTGCTCCAAACCCTTCCCATGCTGTCAAAAGTGAAAACAAGGGACATCTCCATTTCTACGAAAATTTGCAGCAGATGTATTTTCTGACCTCAAACTGCAGTTCCAGCAGCATATTTTGGACTCCCATGTAAAAGCAAAGGATTTACATATTTCAAAATCCATTTAACTGTACAACTGAAGTGTTTCCATCTAACCATCAATTTTAAGTGATTAATCTGCAAAGTAATACAAACTTAAAGTCTAAGGTAAAAAGAGAAGACTCTAATAGAATTCTTTAAATGTCTTCTAAACAATGAATAAACTCAATTTTAGAAGCTGATAGAGTGATATCAATACTTTCAAGTACCTGTCCCTGTGAAGACATTTTCAAAGATGAAATAAATAAAATCTCCTTGTAGATTAGCCTGAAGATACTAAAATGGGCAACTGATTTTGATGAAAGAGTACCCATTTTGAACCTCACATGAAATGTTATCCACCCCTCCTGCAAAAGGCATCCCATTCTCTTCAGTAGCACAACTGTTACAAAAAACTACCCTCGATTATCATATTACAAATTTTATCAACACAAAAATTGATGAAAATTTGTCTTCTCTCCTGTTCTATAAGTACTTTTATAATACCCTCCATTTTGTCTCATTCCTCAAAGTTGAAAATATTTATTCTGGTCCTTTACATAAAAAAATGTCTCGGCCAGGTGCGGTGGCTCAAGCCTGTAATCTCAGCACTTTGGGAGGCCGAGGCGTGTGGCTCACGAGGTCAAGAGATTGAGACCATCCTGGTCTACATGGTGAAACCCCGTCTCTACTAAAAATACAAAAAATTAGCTGGGCACGGTGGCGCGTGCCTGTAATCCCAGCTACTCAGGAGGCTGAGGCAGGAGAATTGCCTGAACCCAGGAGGTGGAGGTTGCGGTAAGCTGAGATAGCGCCATTGCACTCCAGCCTGGGTAACAAGAGTGAAACTCCGTCTCAAAAAAACAAAAAACAAAAAACAAAACAAAAGTCTTGACTTCTGCCCTAAAAAAATTTTCAAACATCCTGTTCTTCAATGATTGCCTCTTAGCAAGCTAGCTCATTTGTTAAAAGAGTTCCATCCCCAGTTAACTCACCTCTTACTCCACACCAATCTTTATCTACTTCATACTGGATGGTTCCTCATTATGACCGTCCCCGGCAAAGACACCTAACTCCCCTATATCCCGTTATCCCTCTGTTTGAATTGCTTGGTAAATGCAAGCCACGTTGGACCTATCCACTCACCCTCTTCATGCTTAGATGAGCAGCTAGAGAAATCATAGCATAAACTCCACTTTCAATTTATGAAGACAAATCTCAAATGGCCAGTTAAAATGGTCTGGAAATTGAACAGTACTTGCCTAGGAAGCTCTACAATCACTGATTTCCTATTTCCTCCAGTAAGCTTGCCACATCTCTTTGTTACAGAAAAAAAAGACATCAGACGGGCATACTCTCTTTAACCTGCAAGGAATTTATAACCTGATAGGCATTAAAAAAAAGTGTAAGCATCTACTCATTCTTCTCTCTTAAAGTAGGAAACATGTTCCCTCACTTAGTGTGGACAACTATGTGCTATTTCTGATCTAAACACCATTCCATCTCAAAACTTTTGCTTATTTTCTGTATTGCCATCTAGATCTGGATGCTCGATAAACATTTATTTAAGGAATGAGTAGACGAATGAAGAGTCATCAAACTGGAGGGTGGGTAACTCTGTATATAAATTTTCCATATATATTTTCCATCCTTTACAAGGAGTAACAGTTTCTACTCCTTCCACATAGCAGGCACTTTAGACTTACCAACTGGAATTGAATTAATCCATTCAATTAAGTAAAAACCTTTAGGTCTAGAACCACCTGTTTAACTTCAACTGACTCTTGTTTCTACAAAACAAAAGTCTAAATCTAAAAGCTAAGTTTTGCATCATAAGTAGGTTTATTATTGAGCACAAAATAAAGGCACAAGAATTAAACCAAGACAGGTATTTAGATAGGCAGAAAAATACCATAGCTACTCTGATAAAAACATTCAGTGGCTTTTAGTTGTCTGATGCAGATTTTAGAGGAACTACTGCAGACCACTAATTGCATGTTGAGAAAAATGCACCATTATGAAATTCAATTAATCTTGAAGATTAATTGCCATAATTTTTAAACATGATTCACAGGTAGAAAAAAACAATCAAATGCTATATTTCATAATCAAAACAAAATTCATATAACAAAAATGAAATTATAATTTAATAATCTTTGTAAAAAAAATCTCATTTATGAGAATGTTTTCAAAGTTCTGAGAATTGTTTTCCCTACAGCTCTAATCTTGATGATCAGAGCCATATGATCACAGCATGAAATCTATTTGTGGCCTGATGTGATCAAAGTATTCTGCAAAGAGTACAGAGCCAAGATAGAATAAGGCATCACCACAGCCCCGTGTCCTTACCTCAGGCCCTAAAGCAGCTCCTCTGCAGCCAGAAAGTAAATCCTATTCAGTGTCTCGATACTCCCTGTTATCTAGGCTCTAGACAGTGTTCTCTCAAGCCACTGAGCATGGTCACATCCTGAGGCTGGGCTTCAAGACTCAGAATTATGTACACACTTGGTTCATTTCACTTATAAAACACTTCTTCACCATCTCTCTTCCACTAACTCCCATCAGAATTGCTATCATTTGTGAAACCAAATTTATCAAGCATTTACGTTTCCATAAAGTATATATAATCAGCTCTCTGTCAAGTAGATTTATATGTAATATCTCATTTAATCATCAGAGCATCACTTGAGGTGGGTACTATTATCACCCCCATTTTATGGCCTCAGAAAAAGCCTGAAAGAATGATCAAAATGATAGCAGTAGATAATAACTCTACTTAAGAAGTATCTACCAGGCACCAGTTACTACACTAAGCATTTTACATATATTTCTGATCTTTACACTAATTTCTCAAGGTAGAGTTTATTAGTCCTGTTACATATAAAGATCAGAAAATTTAACTTTGTGTTAAGCTAGTATTAAATCAGGATTCAAAATCCAGATCTACCAGCCCCTAAAACTCCAGCTTCAGTCTGTACCTACAACTTGTGAACTCTTCCACAGTTCAGTCATTCTCTAACAGAATGAAGATTAATAGGCAGGAACCACCTCTCATGTACCCTTGCATCTACAGCATGAGCCACAATAGATTCACATGCATCCTGATTTGTTGTAACATTGTCATTGTGTTGCACTCTTTTTCTACTGTGGATTATATCCAGGTCCAGGAAATTTGTAAGATCCTTTCAAAAAAAAAGACTTCTGAAAGTTGATTTTTAAACATTAATTTGTTTCCATGTTAATTTTCTACTAAAAACCTAGGATGAATTTGGACTTCTTTCTTTGTGCAAATATTGTATATGTATTAATGAGTTCCTTCATCTTATTCTGCAATAGAATAAAGTACAGGTTTTAATATAAAAAAGTTCATATTTTCTAATAGAAAGTATTAATCCTAAATTATTTCATAATGTATTGCATATGTCAACTCTATGCTTTGGCTACCACATGAGATTTTGTGTTTTATTTTGGTCTCTTTTGAATATTCTAACAGCTACACAAATTTATCAACTGGACCCAAATGTCCTTGATAGCATGCAAAAGAGAACGGAGCAGAGGACAGACAAAGGCGAAACTGACTAGGTTTACTTACTAACTGGGTGACCAAAGGCAAGTAATTTTACTCTCACAGCCTAGCTGACTCTGAGTTTTTGTCAGACTGGGTGAAGTGTTTTTCACAAAAGGAACTCAATGGCATCTCCAAATCAATACTAACTTAATTTTTCCTTTCATACTTAAGCTATAAAAATATACAAATGAACCATTATGGTACCTTAATGAGTTATATACTTTTAAACAATTTAATGTTGTTTAACATAGTATTTAACAGTTAGGCATTCATTGATTTATTTAACAAACGTTTATAAAATGACTATCATGTGCCAGGATATTGTAGTAAATAAAACATACATGAAACTTACACAAAGGTAATGGTAAATTTTCATTTAAAAATATTACTTTGGATGTTCTATTGAGGATAGACCATAAAGCTATATGACAACAAAGGTTTCCATTTTTTTTTTGGTGCATTTACAATGGATAAATAACCCCAAATTTTATTAAAGTAAATGAAGGGGACAGGCATGGTGGCTCACACCTGGAATCCCAGCACTTTCGGAAGCCAAGGCAGGTGGATTGCTTCAGCTCAGGAGTTTAAGAACAGCCTGGCCAACATGGTAAAATCCTATCTCTACTATAAATATAAAAATTAGGCAGGCATGGTGGTGTGCACCTGTAATCCCAACTACATGGGAGGCTGAGGCAAAAGAATCACTTGAACCCAGGAGGCACAAGTTACAGTGAGCTAAGATCTTGCCACTGCACTCTGGCCTGGGTGACAAAGCAAAGACTCCATCTTGGGGAAAAAAAAAAAGTAAATGAAGAATCTATCCTCAATAGAACATTCAAAGACATTAAATTGGGTGGGAGCACATGTGCACATACATCTGTGTGCATGCACACACGATCTGATTTCTCAAACTCCAAAAATTTCCTTTATTTCTTGGATTTTTTTCCATGACATCTTCTAATAAATCTCATCTAAAAATTTTGAGTTATCAGGGCATTAGGATTAAAAGTCAATCCTCACAATTGAATTATTCAAGACAATAAATTGAGCATCTAAAACCCATGCCTTACTCTATTGTGGATACAATGGTGAAGAAGACAGATTTTCTGTTTGCTCTCACTGAATGCACACTTTGGTAGGTACAACAGATTAACAACAGTTAAATATAATGTATAAACAACAGATCAGCGGTTGCTAGGGTTAGGGATGGGGCAGTGTGTGACTATAAAGCAACAGGGATTTTCTTTGTGTTCATGGGATAGTTCTGTATCTTGGTTATGACAGTTACAAACATTTGCACCCACGATAAAACTATACAGAAATACAAAAACACACACTTGAGTGTGTGTAAACATTAGTGAAATCTGTATTAGGTTTGCAGTCTAGTTAACACTATTCTGTCAATATCAATTTCCCTATTCCTATAATGTATTATATCATGATTGAAGTGGTGATTACTGGACTCTCTACAACTGTCAAAACTTACTAAACTGCATACTTAAACTGGTTATTTTATGTAAGTTATATGTCAACAAAACAAATTTTGAATTTTAAAATGTGTGTATGTTGTATGGGAAATGTATAGGTACTATGCACAGGTAAAGGGAAGGCTTTACATAGAATGTACCATTTAAATCAAGAACTTAATACTAAGCAGAAGTAACCTAATTCCAGGAAAGAAAAAGTCACTTATGCAGGAAACTGTCAGCAGCAGGTCTCAGATGCGCACATCCTGTTCATTCCCAAGAAAGGCATATGTTTAGGGCTAGCCCTTAGCGTCTTGAAAACTAAACCCCTGAAATGTTATGTCTAATAAGAGCACTTTTGCATACCTGAAGATGGCTACAATTTGACTACCAACCAGTGAAAAAACTGACCACCAATTTGAACCAGATAATTTATGCACACACTGTTTTGATGGTAATCACCTGTTTTCTCTATAGGGTCTGGAGCGTGAATAAATGAGGTCAGTCACATAGGTGTTGTATGTCTATGAGACTGACCCCCAACACACACCTTAAACACTCAAGCTCAGGCCAGAGTCTCTGCTTGACAAACTTTTGCATATGATGACACACTCTTCATTAACCATGAGTGCTTCTCCAATTACCAAAAATATACAAGAATGAAAAAGGGAGAAGAAACGTCCACAATTAAATCTTCAAAGCAAAGAGAATACATCTTCTACTAAGACAGAGTTAGATGTATATTACATTTTAGCTTCTGTCTGGAAAAGCGCAGCTGATAATTCCCTTACTGAGAATGCCAGGTTTAAACTAAGATTTCCCTCTTGGACCTGCAATTTCAAAATGTATCTTAACTGACAGCTATAAGGCCAAAAAAATATACAAGGAAGTCAATTTCTAGTAATACAGTTATCTGAAAACTTAAAATTTAAAAAACTGCAATAAAAATAAAAGAAAGTTGGCCAATAAGAAATACGGATGCACCTCACGTTATAGTTAAGTTTAGATTCTATACCACAGAGTTAGGTTAGAGTTCTAGACTCAGGATTTTCTTCAACTTCCACTGCAACTCTTTTTGTCAAGTAAACCACTGATTATTTAATGTCATTTAAAAGCTAATGGGTGGACATTCTCATTTTAAGTCTTAAAACATCCACAGGAGTAAACAATGACAAACTCACATCAGACCCAGGCATCTTAACAGCTGAACATTTCAACAGTGCTAAAAGATTTCTACACAAGGTCAGCACCCTCAATGAAGTTAATATGACAACTTACTGACTAAACATGGACACTGGCCTCCATACTAACAGCCACCACCATTTGCAAAAGACTGCCAATGAAATATTTATAACTTTAACCAATGAAAGTTGAGAGAGAAAAAGTAAGTATTATATGGCAAAGAAAAAATTGATATCAGGGTAAAACATACTTTTTTGCTTTCTCATGAGTCATTAACTATATTGTCAAAACTCATTTTTATAAATTACTGCTCCACAGTGAATAGTGTTATAACAACATTCTAGTTGAATTTTAGAGTGTACTGATTAATATATTTCAGAATATTCACATATAGGTCAAAACATTTAGTAAATCACTGAGATTTCCACATTGGTAGTCACATTTAGGCCATCTTTTAATAAAAGTATGCGCATCCTTAATAATGATGTCCAACCAGTAATATATGCTCAAATACTCTCAGTGTTTTCCTTACAACCTTACCCAAAATGGGCTTGGATGAATTTTCAAAACATGGAATAATAAAATTATGGCAGTTTATTGTAATCTATTTCCCTTCCTCTCTTCTTTTCATGGGATAGGAGTGGTGGTAGAAATAATCTAAACATAACAACTCTATTTCTACCTGGCTAACCCATTTAAAATATACATACATACATTTTATATATATACATATACATATATACATACGTGTGTGTGTGTGTGTGTGTGTGTGTGTGTGTGTGTGTGTGTGTGTATATATTTTTTTTTTTTTAGAAACTGGGTCTTGCTCTGTCACCCAGCCTGGAGTGCAGTGGCACAAGCATGGCTCACTGTAGCCCAAACTCAAGCACAAGTGGTCCTTCAGCCTCAGCTTTGCAAGGGCTGAGATCAGAGGCAGAGCCACCGTGCCTGGCCCCCATTAAAAGTATTCATTCATCTACAAAGAAATTAAAACAGAGAACACTGAGGAGTATGTTCACTATGTGCCAGATATTTCTAAGTGCTTTGATATGCTATTTCACTGAAGACTCACAACAATCCTCTGTGCCATTTTCTAGATTTAAGAAACAAAACAAACAAAAAAAACCCAGAAAACCTAAGATCAGATAAGAAAATGAACAGACAAGCCACAGACTCAGAGAAAATAAGAGAAAAACATAACATGACAAAGGACCAGGATCCAAGGTATACGAAAAGTCCTACATGTTGAAATCAGAGAGACAGAAAGTAGAATGCTGGTTGCCCAGGGGCTGCAAGGAGGACAACTGGGGAAATACTGACTATAGACTTTCAGTTTTATAAAATGAAGAGTTATAGGTAACGTAAGAGTCACTGGGAAACATCCCAGAGGGATTCAGATTATTCTGGTGAAAAGTATTTAAGAAAACTCAGTAAACGTATACTTAATATTTATGTATTTAATTATGTATAAATCAAAAGAACCAAAAACTGTAATTAAATATTGAATTCTAGGTTAACGATACTCATGTTGAAGTTTGCTGACACTTGAAACTTACTTTGAAATGTACCAAAATTTAAGATGGATTAACAACTAGATAAAGGAATGGAGAGGAAAAAAACAGTTATGTGATGAAGCATAGTATCTAAGTGGTGGGTACACTAGTGCTCATTATAAAATTATTTTTAACATGAAAGTACATTTGAAGTTTCATAATACAGTGTCACAGAAAAAGTAAAACTTTGAGGTACAAAGAAATAATTTCCCCACAGTGAAAGTTAAGTCACCGATCAAAGTGATCACACTCAGCCATGAAGCTTGTTAACTAATACCAGAGTAAGTCCCCACATATTGACCTTTATCTTCTTAAATACTGTTAGAACAGTGAGAATGACATTTTTTGCAACCTGGATCTGAACTCTGTCATCCCTATGCACTTCACTTTCTCTGGCTTCTCAGTGCCTTCACAATCGAGGTCAGATGACTGAAAAGGGCATCTCAAGCCACCCCTTACTCTCTCTCACCCTGCCCTCCAGCCACTGGCTTTTTAACAGCTGCTTGAATCACCAAGCTTCCTTCTACAAGGGGGCTTTGTATGGAATGCAAGTATAGAAAGGCAATTAAGCATCATAACAATTCAATGACTTAGGATTCCAACCATGTTGCTACAGGGACCTGCTATATAAACCAGAACCAGATTCTGGATGCATTATAACAATTATTCTTACATTACTAAGGTCACAAGAAGGTAAAGGAAAATGGGGCAGAAGGACGAAATAAGAACAAATACAAAGTAAGATCCTGGTAGAAGCCATGGGCTGTAAGATACAGGAACAGAGGACATGTATGCTCTCAGTTGACTGAGGACTGACCACTGCTCCTTATTTCCCCAAAATGAGAGAGCTTCTCTTGAGAGCCATGTATTAAGGCAAGAACTTCAAAATCTACTCAAAGGGTCTCTGTTTGGTAGTAATTCCCATTTCTCAGCAAGCAAATACAAACCTTTAGAGGAAAGAATCCCCAAACTAGGCCCTCAAGATTTCCACATGTGAAGTTCAACAAAACAACAGTTCAGAACTCACACACAAGAAAAAAAAAAATCACTGAGAAAGCCACCAACAACAAATGTGAAGAGCCCAAGGACTTGAAATGCTGTAATCACATTCAGAATGGAGACATCTATTATATATGAACTGGAAAAATATTAATAAAAGGCAGACAGATTGGCAAATAATAAGCGATACAAAATGGCCTGGCAATTAAAAATTTTTTTTTAATCATAAGCAAAAAAATCAACAAAATGCACCAAATATAAAACAGGTCACAGTTGAGGAGAGCTGATAATCTGACAGACTAGACTAATCTGAATTATGTATTCTTTAGAAAGACAAGAAATTAAAAACATGAAAAAGAAGCTAGCACATATGGAGAGACTGAGAAGTTCTAACATAAATCTAAACCTAAATCCCAGAAGAAATAACAAAAAGCTCAGGAAAGGTCATATAGGAATAGACAACAGCTAAGACATTTCCAGAATTGATAAAAACGACATAACCCCCTGGAGGTACAAATAGCATGAAACAAATAAAGCAAGTGAAGGAAGAAAAAAAAAAAAAGGAAATCCACAACTCATTCATAATGAAGCTGTAAAAACCAAATACAAAAAAGGATCTGCAAGCCATCTAGAGAGAAAAGACACGTCACCTACACAGAAAGACAAAATAAGAGCTGAGTTCTCAACAGCAAATAAACAATTAAAGACAGTAGGAAATAACCATCAAAATGCTGACAGAAAATGTCTACCTTGATTTGTGTACCCAGCAATACTATTTCTCAAGCAGGAAAAAAAGAATATTAGGAATACAGATCTAAACAACACAATTAATAATCTTGAATTAATGGCTATTTATTGAACCTGTGCCAAAGAATTATAGAAGACACATTCTACTCAAGCAAAACTAGAACCTTAACAGTATCTAAATACGTGCAAGATGATGAAACAAGTCCATATAGAACTTAAACAATTAGTATCAAATGAGTCACAGTCTCTAACTACAATGCAAAATTATTTTCAAAATGAGCCAAAAGATAAATTCTTAAATCCATGGATGATCACTTTTCTTATACCAACAAGGTATACTGAATGTCCTGACCAACCTTCTAGCTGAAAGCAACTAAAAACGCTGAATAAAATTTTTTAAAAATCTTCTTCAATGCTTACGTGAGCCGGGAAACAAAACAAAACAAAAAATACTCAAGCTAATTACAGGAACACAGAGGTGTACGGCAGAACGTAATGTCAGCTTTTACCTTAAGGGTAGAACTGAAGAATAAAAACATGTTGTAAAGCATGACAACTGGTAAACAAAAGCAAGCATGGGAATGATAAATACAAAATTGAGGGTAATGGTAACCTGCATGGAGTGAAAGGGCAGCAGGCAGAGTAAGGTGGGCCACAGGAACATGGGATGGGGAAGTACCAGGATGTTCTCTTCATCTGAGCAGTAAGGACATGGGTATTCATTTTATCATCAATTATCACACCTTATAAAAGAATATATATATATAAGATATTATAGAATCTACAGAATTAAAAAGAATCAATGTCATCAAATTCTGAGCCCCATAAAAATCATCGATTTAGCCTTGAATTCAGTGAAAGTATGTTATGTATATATGTATCCATCTTATATGTTTGCATTAAATATTAAAGACTTTAAAGGTTACAGAATGCATGTCATCAAATTCTGAGGCCATTATAAAGTGATTAATTTATCTCACACTTCAGTGAAGATTCTCACACACTGTATTTACATAATATTTCAGCTGCATTCTCAGATAAATATACTCTGGCTATAGAAAGCTTTAGAGGACAATTACTGATTTATACACCCTCCCAATTTGCATGTGTGTTTAAATAGGTGAAAACTCTGGATTCCAAAATGATTTTGCAACTTTGGAATTAAACCATTTCCCGAGTTGGGTGCTGCCTGTGTAGAACAACATATGGATTACCCATAATAGTTCTGGAATTGCTAAGCAGGCACCAGGCCAGATTCTGCACTGAGACTTTACCAGGAGAAGTCAAATGTATAATTACTTACCAAACCAGCAATAAAAACTCCTACTATATTCAAAACTTTCTTGCCTGATCAGGGTAAAATTTTTAAATATGCATTTTTTTCACACAAATGAAATTATACATTTCTTATACATGGCCTGTTTTGAACAACAGCATTGAATGCAATACCTTCCACATCCACGAACAGTTGTACCTCATTAGTAATGAGAGATACATAATTTGACACTCAGCACAATTAATCTGTTGAAAGACATCTGCAAGGCCTCTAATTTCTTTCTTGTTACTGTAATATGCCTATAATCATCCTTGTGCATGTACACATAGATGTGTAAACCTCATTATTTCTTTAGAATAAGTTCACAGAAGTATAATTATTAGGTCCAAGCAGGAAACTTTCAACTGTTTTTTACTTAGAGTAAAGACAGCAGTCAATAGGGTCACCCAACAAACTGAAGGACATGAACACATTCAAGACTTCTGGTATACGGGCCAATTCATTCTAACAAATCACAGTATTTTGTTGTTGAGACAGAGTCTTGCTCTGCTGTCCCGGCTGAAGGACAGTGGAGTGATCTTGGCTCACTACAACCTCCGCCTCCTGGGTTCAAGCTATTCTCCTGCCTCAGCCTCCCAAGTAGCTGGGATACAGGCATGTGCCAACATGCCCTGTTAATTTCTGCATTTTTAGTAGAGATGGGGTTTTGCCATGTTGACCAAGGCTGGTCTTGAACTCCTGACCTCAGGTGATCCACCCACCTCGGCCTCCAAAAGTGCTGGGATTACAGGCGTAAGCCACCACCCCCAGCCAACCATAGTATTTTCTTTCTTTCTCCTTCCCTTTTTATGACTTTGATACCATCTTAAACTCCCTCATCACTTGAGCCTGAGACACTAGCATGAAAAACAACAACATTGCCAATGGGAAAGGAATGTGACCATGACTATACTTTCTTTTAACATGTATGTACTTGATAAACTATTATAAAAGGATACACAAAATAAAATGATTATTAGAATAGAGATAATTTAAGAATGTTTTAGATTTATTTTCTCAACTTGCTAAAAATGTGCCATGCCAAGCATAGTGGCTCATGCCTATACTCCCAGCATTTGGGGAGGTCGGCGAAGAAGGACTGCTTGAGGCCAGGAATTTGAAACCAACTTAGGTAACAGAGCAAGACCCCTGCCTCTACAAAACATTTTTAAAAATGCCTGCATCATGGCATGCACCTGTAGTCCCAACTACTCTGGAAGCTGAGACAGAAGGATTGCTTGAGCCCCCAAGTTCAAGGCTGCAGTAAGGTAAAATCATGCCACTGCACTCCAGACTGGGCAAAACAGAGCAAGACCCTGTCTTTATAAAAATAAAATAAAATTGTAAAATATTAAAATGTACCATGTAACAGATTTTTAAAAATTAAAAAGGTGAAAAGAGAAACTGTAGAAATGAATGACAGCAAAAAGTAGTGTGGAAGAGCTGAAAAGTTCTACAGAGCACACATAGGAAGAAAAAGGGCAAGATATGTCCCATCCCATAACGTGCAGCTCACACTTGTGTGGTGATATGCAAATGGCAAATGCTGAATCCTCTGTTACCATTACAGAGTGAAATTCAAAATATGACTGGGCAATTACATGGCAGACAATTTGATCTCATTTAATGAACATAATGGTCCTACAAGATAGTTATTCCATAACTTTATTTTAGTATACGAAACAAGCACAAAGAGACTCAGAGGCACCTAAAATCACAGAGCTATTATATACAGAACAACAAGCACATGACTCTATTCACTACATATTCCTTTCAGCAAAATTTCATTACACTTAACTATACTTAGTGAATGCCTTCATCACAATTTTTTTTAGACCACTCTGACTGGATGGCAGTTATCAGGGATCGACTGAAATTTTAAAAGGTTCATCACACTTGGCTTTCTCGTGGGTTTTATAAAGACCACTGAACTGAATTATGTAGACTACCATAAAACATGTCCTATTAGTAAAAGAAAATCTGGGATGCACTGCTATATACAGTACTGACTTTATCATATAGGTAAGTCTTCCAACAAAGAAAAAAATAGGACAACCTCGTAACAGTGTGAACAAGCTAAAAAAAAAGTTGCAGACTTTTAGATTAGCCTAGAAATTATAAAAAGGAGTCATTTAGGCCTGTATTATGCATTCTGGAAATCAAGGTCACTAAAATACCCATGTATTTCCTCAGTGGGTAGAATTTTTTTCAAATAAATAATACCAACAGTGACAGAGATCACATACCAAGAGAAAAATGCTAAATAAATACAAGTTATTTAAACTCTCTTATCTCCTTCACCAAAATATAAAGTTCAACAGGTTACTAAAGGATGAGATTAATAACACCTATGAGAACCAGTTGTAAGCTGAACATTATTTTTGTAGTGAGTAGGCTTCCAAGAAGCTCAGCTGGAATCTGAAAATGCCTTCTTTTCATTTTGCCAACTTAACTCCCTTTCTTATTTAACACCGTATTATCATAAAGCCTCAAAACTTGTCACAAAATCCCTTGCTCGGATCCCCAACTCCTGGGCCATGGATCAGTACCAGTCAGTGGCCTATTAGAAACACAGTCACACAGCAGGAAATGAGCTGTGGGCAAGTGAGCACTACCACCTGAGCTCTGCATCCTGTCAGATCAGCAGTGGCATTAGATTTTCATAGAAGCACAAACCCTACTGTGAACTGCACATGTGAGGGATCCAGGTTGTGTGTTCCTTATGAGAATCTAACACCTGATGATCTGAGATAGAACAGTTTCATCCTGAAATCGCTACCCCACACCCCACACCCTGTGGTTCTGGTCTGTAGAAAAACTGTCTCCCTCGAAACTGGTCCCTGGTGCCAAAAATGTGTTAGGTAAGGCAGTGGTCCCCAAACTATCTCCTATGCGACCTCTACTTCACAGACAAGACGAAAACAGACACACCCCTGCCAATAGTTAGAAACTTCATTAGCTTCCTACTTTCTCAGTTTGAATCTTGTAAGTGGTAACATCTGTCATTATCTTATACAGAAAAATACAGAACAACTTACCTTCTTACTTCCTTCTTTTGAATCTAATCCACCACTGCTCTTTCATGGCACTAGATGTCTAGACTTACATAATAAGTCTTATTCGTCCTTATTTTCACATCCTATTTTAGTTCAATCTCTGGGTCCTATCAAATCCATCTACGAAATCTGCTTATTATAACATACTTTCACTTTTATCTAATTTCCCAGAATGACTGAAGAGCCTCTAAACTGCTTACAACCTTTTAAAACTTCAATCTATCCCTGATACTACCATCTAGGGTGAGCTCCAAAAAAAATTCTGGTTAGGGCATTTGCTAACTGAAGTTGTTTTTCTTTTTTCCTTTTTTTCCTTTTTTGGTTTTGAGACATAGTCTGGCTGTATCACCAGGCTCAAGTGCAGTGGCACGATCTTGGCTCACTGCAACCTCCAACTCCCTGGTTCAAGCTATTTTCCTGCCTCAGCCTCCTGAGTAGCTGGGATTACAGGCACGCACCACCGCACCCAGTTAATTTTTGTATTTTTAGTAGAGGTGGGGTTTCACCATGTTGGCCAGGATGGAGAGGTCTCCATCTCCTGACCTCGAGAACTGCCCTCCTCAGGCTCTTAAAGTGCTGGGATTACAGGCATGCGCCACCGCACCCACCCTCACTAACTAAAGTTTTTAAATGGCTCCCAATATTGCAGGAGAAAACCTAAACCCTTGTTTAAATGAGGTATGTGGTCCCTCTCTCACCAAAATGTTATCAACTATTTTAGCTAAGACTGCACCATATTTTCTCTCTCCCCATTGTTTTCTAGACCATGTTCTTGTCTAGAAAACACAACTCTTCCTTATTCTACAAAGTTGGAGACTCCTCAAGTGTTTTTCAGTGGAGCCATCTCAATACCAAATCTATACGAGGGCAGCAGACTCTTCTGTGCACAGTCACATCATACATGCTTACTAACAGCAAAGGATCAAACATAAAGTAACTGTTTACAGGAATCCTCCACTAGACAGAAGAATTTAAAGGTCTGGATTATGCAATCTATTTCTGCAATCCTGGTCCAGAATAGTTAATGAATTGTTTTATTAAAGCAAAAAAGTTTATCAAGTACATTTAATGTCAAAATTTTATGTGCAAATGTCTTTTTGATGTTTAGTAGCATTTTTGGCATTTTACGTTACATATATTTATTGTCTAATTACTTATGGGGTAAAAAAGCAAAGCACTATCAATTTTATATGGGTATAGTTGACTCTGCAACAATTTCTACCTATGACAAATTTAATGCTATTCAGGCATAAATGCATTTAAATTAAAGCTCAAGAAATAGTTGTAGACTTACTATCTCCACATAATAGAAGTTAACCTTTAAGATTTGCTCAAGTATACAAAAGTTCACAAAGAACAAAAAATTAATTTCTTAATGGTTAAAAGATTCTTATTGCCATTTGGCAACAAATTGGTATTCTTCCAAATGTGAGCTTTAATCAAATTTGAAAATAAAAGTATGTAACAAATTGGATTCAAAGAAACAAACAAGAAAGTATATTAAAGCAGCCTTTAATACCTGTTGATAGAAGAAATTCAAAGTTGGCTTATCTTCAGTAAACTGGTTTAGAAATCCTTTTGGCAAATAACGAATTCTCAATTCATATCTAAAAATAATTCATGAAACAGAACAAAAATTAGTCATTTTCTCAATTTACAGTCTATAATTACAATATTATTGTGAGTTTGGCATCCCTAATTATTTTGAAAGATGATTTTAAATATAAGGTACAATCAATTAATCTTTATATTTTTAAATACTTTAGCACCAAAAAAGAGCACATAGTCACAAATGTGCTACAGCTCAATGATTCAAGGAAACACAGCATGATAAGAAGCCCAGAAGTCCTCCCAACCCCATGGGGCATTCTCCACCACTGCCGAATTGCCCTGACTTCTAACATCTTCCCACGTCTAAATCTTTATCAGTGGAATTGCACAGTGGAACTGCACTCTTATTTGCTCAAAAAGTTAAGCTTTAAACATGATTAAAACAAACCAACATCACCAGAATGCTCTGTATCTTTCTTATTCTTTATTTGTATGTGTGCGTCTACCCATATGAACACCCTTATATATGTATCCTCTGGTAAACATATGTACACATTTTGGTTGCACATATGCCTAGGCGTACAACCACTGGATTACAACAAATACATCCATTAGCTTTAGCAGACATTGTCAAACAGCATGCCAAAGGGGCTGTAACAAGTCAATCTCCCAGCAATAGCATAGGATGTTCTAGTTCCTCTATATCCTTGTCTCCACTTGACATTTTCTTTGTTTTACTCGTACTGATTGGCAACTATAACAGTGCATGTTGATTTTAATTGGCATTTCCTTGGCGAATAATGAAAGTGAGTACTTTCACATGCTTTTTGACCATTTTAAATGTCTTCTTTTGTGAAGTGCCTACTGAGTTTTTTATTTTTTTATAGAGACAGGGTCTCACTATGCTTCCTAGGCTGGTCTTGAACTCCTGGCCTCAACAGATCCTCCTACCTGGGCCTCCCAAAGTGCTGGGATTACAGCTGTGAGCCTACCCTCCTGGCCATATTGAACTTTTGGTCCTACTAAATGGTCTACCTTTTCTCCTTCACCCGCTATTGATTTGTATGTGTTCTTTACAGATTCTAGATTTGAGGCCTTTGTTAGACATAGCGAATATCCTCTTCTATTCTGCAGATTAATGGTATTTTTTAAATCATTTAACAAAATTTTAATGTAATCTTTTGAGGAAGAAAAGTTTGGTACATATACGCATGTTTTGCTAAGACTTTTAAATGTCCAACTTACTAAAATACAAAATTGCCAAACAATTAGATCCCATTTCACTTTTACTCTCAGAAAACTTTCAAGAAGTTACTGTAGATATTCTACATTGAGTTATTATACAAGTATAACAGATTTCATTTATTTTGAATTTAGGATTTACCAGGCACCTAACTTATGTGCAATATTTCTCTCTTCTTTTGGGGGCACAATCTATTTCTCTCTTCTTTTGCAGGGGCACGATCTCAGCTCACTATAACCTCTGCCTCCCCAGGCTCAAGTGATCCTCCCACCTCAGCCTTTGGAGTAGGTAGGGCTACAGGCACATGCCACCACACCTGGCTAATTTTTGTATTTTTAGTAGAGCTGGGGTTTTGCCATGTTGCCCAGGCTGGTCTTGAACTCCTGAGCTCAAGCAATCTGACCGCCTTGGCCTTCCAGAATGCTGGGATTACAGGCATGAGCCACCCGGCCTATGTACTATTTCTCTTAATCAATTTAATAATCAGAGAAGAAAGGTATAATTATTTACAGCATAGAGGCAGGTATGGGATTCTGCAGACTAGAAAAATGCTCAAAAATAATAAAGTTCCATGGTTACATGTCAACGATTCAAACAGGTCCAAAGAGGCTTTTGGTATTAAGATGACTCCCATTTTATTTAATTTTTTTGGGTCGGGGGAAGCTCTCATATTAAAGATAAGGAAACTGAGGTCCAAAATGAAACAATGGGCAGCCTGGCTCCACATCCATTCTCTTAGCATCCAGCATTCTGATGCTGATGTTATCATCTAACATTTTCTGAATATTTAGTGTATGACAGAAATTGTGCTAAGCATGTTACACAGATGATTTCTTTTTAGAGAAGCATAAGGAACATGGGCACTAGATAAAGATCACCTACACCTGAATTCTGGCCACGCCACTTATTCACTGTTAGCTATCACTTCTCTGTGCCTCAATTTCCTTATAAGAGTGTTGAAAGAAATAAATGAGTCAGTGAACACACCCACAACAAGTCACTGGCATGTCATAACAAATGGTTTCTAAGGTTTATTGTTAGTAGTAACTCAATAAATGTTTATGTCAGCACAGATCATGTCTTGGATACAGTTGCAGTGGTTGGAAATTCAACAGTGGATAAAAGAAAGTGCTAGCTCTCAAAAAATTTTGTGGCAGAAGTCAGACAGTGAATACACAAATGTATGTGAGATGGCAGCAAATGTCATAAAAGCTAATCAACATAAGGGGAAAAACAAATGATGAATTACTATTTTTATAACGAGTAGTCAATGATGAACACCTTGATATGATGACATCCGAGCAAAGCTCTAAATAAAGGAGGTGAGGAAGGGAGTTTACAGTTATGTGCAGAGAAAAAGTGTTCTAATCAGATGGAACAGACTATGTAAAGGCTCTGCAGCTGGAGGATGCTTGGGAAGAGAAGTGCAGCTAGGGCAGGCTGCATGAGGGCAGTGAGCAGAAATGAAGCTTCACACAGGCCCTTGTAAGTCATGATAATAGGGTTCTTTCTCAATGAGAAAGGAAGCCAATGACATGCTGTGCACAGAGAAACGACATCACAGGATGTTCATTTTTCATGATTAAGGTGAAATAGACAATGGGGCAAAATAGACAATGGGGACCAAAGGACAAAGTAGGGAGACTATGAGAAGACAGCAAGATTCTGGGTGAGAAATAATAACCAGAATTTTCATAGATTGGAAAGCGAATGTTACAGAATTTATTTTCATAGATTGGAAAGAGAATGTTACAGAATTACGTAATCCTCCCTAGATCCCACAGCATAGAGGCAGGCATGGGATTCCTCTCCAGCAAGAACACGCATCAGTATTCAAAGGCACAATGAAACTAAGAAAAAGTACGTATGTCTTAAAAACAGAAAGGAACTTAACTCAAGCCTGCTTATGTGATGTTAGACAAGGCCTTTAGATCACGTTAAGAATTTTGGTGGGAGCTAAACGAGAGAACACACAACACACGCAGGAAATAAGACACTGGGGACTAACAAGAGTGACAGATGAGAGGAGGGAGAGGATCAGAAAAAACACCTGGTTGATGAAATAATCTGTACGCCAAATCCCTGTAACATATACTTTACCCTATAAAACAAATCTGCCCATGTACTCTTGAACCTAAAATGAAAGTTAGAAAGAATTCTCTTCCCTGCTTCAACACATGACAGGCTAGCATATTTCACATACAACCCTACGGAAACCTTCCTCAGGGCTTAAATTGCAATGCCTGATACCATGTTCTAGTGCCCTACTAGGACTGACATCCCCACTCTACTCTCTTCCACGAAACTCATCATTTTCTTTACATGTCTGTTTACCACTTTGAGTCTAGTTGAATCCTGATATATATTTCCATTTCTCTGCTATATGCCTCTCCATGGATTCCCAACAGCAGCTAAATACTATGCCTCAAATAAAATCATCATTTTGTTCATACTCTTAGGCGATATATTCCTATTCATGCCATTGCCATCTAGCTTCCTAAGTCTTACCACCAAATAGGAGCACTAAGACACCCAAAAGATAATTAACTGAGGATAAGGAGGAGGAAGATATGTTTTTGAAAAGCTGAGTTAGATTAAAAATGTGACAGTCCTGATACTGAAAAGGGTTAGCTAGCCAGTTTGTGTTTAGTGAAGTAAACAAAGCATTAACTTAAAACAACAACACAGATGCCCTTATAAAAAAAATGTGGTGTGAACAGTCTGTTCTTATAATAGACTTCCAATTTTTTTTAAAAAAAGGAAGAATGGAAATAGAAACTTATCATTTAGCAAAAATTGCAGTAATAATTACTGCAAGACAGAATCATCAATGAATGCTACAATCAGTGGGTGAAAATGAGAAACAGAATGTTACAGTTTCAATGTATCTTCCCAGATGATATTTCTAAATTATAAAAGGGAAACACTAATTTTGTAGTGGAGAAACCTGGCTTCCAGAACCTTAACCAAATGATCCAAGTTAGAACCACCCGTAAATAGAGTTGTGGCGTCATTACGGACTTCCTGATACAATGCAATGAGAAAGGTATGACATCTTGACTGTGGCTGTTCTGCAAAAAACGCAAAACCTTAATCATGAAAAGAATACCAAACTCAAATTAAAGAACACGATACAAATAACCAGTGAGTATTCCTTAATTCAGCCAAAAAGGAACTGATCTAACTCTAAAGGACATGCTTCTAAAGACCTACTGTCAAGAACAGTATAACCTGGGTAACCACGTGTCTAAAATTGATGTCAACCCATTCCCACCTCTGTAAGTTGGCCAGCTTCTGAACTTCATACTTCCAAAAACCTTGTATAAATATCATTAGTGTGTTCTGCTCAGGGAGACTGTGATAATCAGCAGAACTTTCCCTTAACTGCATAATAAAGCCACTTTTTTCCCAATTCAAATAATGAATGATCATGATGTCAGACTTGGACAATACATAAGCAGTAAAATTTTTTTAAGAAAGAAAATGATTATGACAAAAGTCAGGATATCAGTTACCTCTGGAAGCAAAGAATAGAGAATGAAATTGGGAATGGGCACCCCCTGATTAAATGAGCTACAATTCACCAGTTCATACACAAAGACAATAAATAGGTAGTTGATAGGAAACACAGAAAGAAAAAGCAGCATATGTACTGGTAAAACCAAGTATAGATGAAGATATTGTAATCATGAACTTATATATACTTAACAATATATCCTTAAAATAATAAATCACAAGACAGAATTACTAAAAAAAAAAAAGGAAAAAGGAAATCAACAATTACAGTTGAATATTTTCTTAGTTGAACATGTGGCAAAAATACATAATTGAATACATTAAGATGTCATTTTTCAAGCAAAGTTTCAACAATATAATCTTCAAATAACATGACAATAAGCTTGAAAAAAATGTACACAAACACACTCACCCCCTTGGTAATAACAGAACATACTTTCTTTTCAAAAGGAATGAAAACATCAACTAAGTACTAAGGCACAGAGAATCATCTCAACATAGTTAAAAAGAAGGCAACACCATAAAATGTGAGTCTTCCTATAATACAACAAAATAAATCAATAACCAATAATCTTTTCTAAGCACATATGGCAGAAGCCTAAATAACATACTTAATCACCCTTCAGTTTCTTCCAAAAATCTTGGAGCAAGTATCAAAGCACTAATAGACAATAAATACTATCTAACAAAGTTGTGAGACACAGACAAAACTAAAATGACCATTTATAGTAAAATACACTTATTAGTAAACATGAATGAATGAAAATAAACTAAGTATTAAATTTAGAAATAAGTGGTAAACAGAAATAATATAAAGTAACCCTCAAAACAGCAACATATTATAGAGTAAAAATTAACTTAGTAAAGATGACACAAAGGCTTTGCAGAAAAGACATAAGAAGGCATCAAAGACAATGGACATGCATGTCACGGGTAAAATCCAGATGAGGGGAAACCTGTAGGACAAAGCAACACAGTTTCTTTAACAAACTGCAAGCAAAGGGGAGAAACTGGATGATGAAGGTGCTATAGATTAGAAAAGACTGAAAAGACAAAAGTCCACACCTAATTTGGATCCTAATTCAAATAATTTATCTTTAATATTTGTCATGATATTTAATAAACAAGTTCAAATTTGAATACTGATGGGATATTTTATGAAATTAAGAATAAATTTTGGAGATTTTTAACAATTTCTGATTATATTTTATAGTATATTTTAGTAGTTCTAAACCTTGGGAGATTTTACCCCCTTCCCATGTACCCTAGGAGACAACTGGCAGTAACTAAACACATTTTTGCCTGCTACAACTGAAGAAGCGGAGGGGGGCGGGGGGGCAGAGGGATTTCTATCATTTAGTGGATAGAAGCTATACAACATATAGAAAAACTCTCCACAACAAGGCTGAACACAGTGGCTCATGCCTGTAATCCCAGCACTTTGGGAGGCCAAGGCACACGGATCACCTGAGGTTGGGAGTTTGAGACCAGCCTGACCAACATGGAGAAACACTATCCCCACTAAATATGCAAAATCAGCGTGGCGTGGTGGTGCATGCCTGTAATCCCAGCTACTTGGGAGTCTGAGGCAGGAAGCAAAGATTGCAGTCAGCTAAGATCACGCCACTGCACTCAAGCCTGGGCAACAAAAGCGAAACTCCATCTCAAAAAAACCAACCTTCCCACAACAAAGAATTACCTGGCCAAAAAAAGGTTGATAGTGCTGTGGTTGATAAATCTGATTTTCTTAAAATACTTATGCATGAAATGGGACATTTACTACAAAATAATATACAGAGGAAAAGGTATGAAACAAAATGACCATCAGTTGATGACAGCTGAAACTGAGCAGCAAGTATATGGGCTTCATTATTACAATTGTCTACTTTTGTAAATATTTGAACTTTTCCATGATTAAAATTAAAAACAACAAAGCATGCAGTCATGCTATAGACAGACCATCCTGAAGTCTAAAGTATTTCCATCAATTTATAATTTTGTTACCAAAAAGGAATAGATGCACTGCTCATAAAAAATCTGAAAACAAAATTTTCTAACATTTCAAAATTTCTTCACTAAATAATAAAAAAATCTGATGTTAAAATAGAAAAATATATTTCAAAATCAATTATACTGAAAGGAATGATCATGGAATATGAAAATTTATTGTCCAAATTTCAACAAACGTTTATATAATTGGTGACTGGAAATGAAAAATCAGTATCATGATTAAGCACACACAGACAGTGGTATCCCTTCTTCTATTTAATTATACATATCTTTGTGAAGAATATTTTTAGCTATGACAACCATTAAAAACAATAACAAAATAAATAAAACCTGGAATAAGACCTTTGAATCAGAAGTGGGGCATGGTGACTCATGCCAGTAATCCAAGCACTTTAGTAGACAAAGGCAGGAGGGTGCTTGAGCACAGGAGTTCAAAACCAGCCTGGGTAACATAACAAGACCTTGTCTCTACTAAAACTTAAAAAAAAAAAAAAATCAGCCAACCGCGATGGCACATGCTTATTCCAGCCGAGGCTGAGGTGGGAGGATGGCTTGAGCGCAGGGGGTTAAGGCTGCAGTGAGTCATGGCTGCACCACTGTACTCCAGCCTGGATGATGAAGACAGACCCTGTCTCCTCCTCCCCTGCGGAGAAAAAAAAAAACCCTTTGAATTTGTGTAGTCAGAACTACACAAGGCTGATCACAGTGGCTAAGGCAGAAAGACCATATGAGACCAGGAATTTCAGTCCAGCCTGGGCAACATAAAGACCTTGTCTGCACAAAAATATTTTTTAAAAATTAGTTGAGTATGATAGCAAACACCTGTAGTCCTAGGTACTTGGGAGACTGAGGCAGGAAGACTGCTTGAATCCAGGACTTCACAGCCACACTGAGCTATGATCGTACCACTGCATTCCAGCCTGTGTAATAGGGCAAGACCTTGTTCAAAACCAACAACTATTTAACCAAGATTTTCTTTAAAAAAAAATTAACCATACTTAATCACTGTTTTCATTAATTAGTAACATTCTGGTGAAAGTAAATAATTTCATATTTGTTGCATGTTTTATTTTTTTGGAGACAGTCTCACTCTGTCGCCCAGGCTGCAGTGTAGTAGTGTTATCTCAGTTTGCTGCAACCTCCACTTCCCAGGTTCAAGAGATTCTCCTGCCGCATCCTCTTAAGTAGCTGGGATTACAGGCATACACCACCAGGCCCAGCTAATTTTTGTATTTTTGATAGAGACAGTGTTTCACTATGTTGACCAGGCTGGTCTTGAACTATTGGTCTCAGGTGATCCAGCTGCCTCAGCCTCCCAAAACGTTGGGATTACAGGCGTGAACCACCGTGCCTGGCCCACTGCACGCTTTTAAATTTTCTATTTTTATGTATACTTTCTAGCCTACATTATACAATCAGTGTTGACCATTAAGTGAGTAAAAAACTGATTAAAGATAAGAGACAACATAAAGCTGACAGGAAGACTTAACAATGTAAAACATGCAGTATCACTCCATGTTATCTCAAAATTTGAATTCAATTCTATTTTCAGTGCTTTTGAGGAGGAGAGACCCCTTGAAGAAATTAGTATTTCATTAAAAACTAAGAACTTGGGGAAAGAAAAGAATTCAGAGAGGAGCCTTGCCATGATGCTACAAAGCCATGAGAAGGTGAAACAGAGAAAGGTAAGTGGCAGAGGAGAGAATCAGAAAACAGGAAGACACTGGAAGAGAAAGAACAGGGGAAGAATTCAACTGTACAACCCAGGATTAAATTATAAAACTGGTGGGCAGGGCTTCCTCTTTCATTTTTATTATATATTGCTATGGCAACCTAGTACTGTACCAAATGTAAGGGGGTAGGGGGGAGGGAACGAGTTAAAGTGAAGAATGTAAGATTTCAAAGGAAGAAAGAAACACTAAATCAGTTGTTTTCAAAGGAAAGGAACTTACTCACCTTGGTCCTGTCTGGCACAGAAGCATTCAGTAAATGTTTAATAATAAATCAGTAAATTTGCTTTCTCAAATGCCAAGAAAGGTTTATCTTAGATTTGGCCCTCAAATCCCTGAATTCGACATCTGAATGGGATAGTTATATCCAATTAACTCAGTCAGAAGCCCAACAGATCACTCCATGTAGGTGATTGCAGATAATCAATATAATTTAATTTACAATTCACTTAATTGTTTAAGTGAAAAACTTTAAATCTGTTGGAAATTTCTCAAAGCTTCATATTACCTTTTACTGTATTATAAACTAGGTATGGTAGCATAATTTAAACATTTTTGGCTGGTTGAAGCTCCTAACAAATACTACCTACCTAACTAGGCTCTCCCAGCATCCCAGAAACAAGTAAACTCCCATCTGTCCCTGAACTTGACTGAAAAAGCACTGGGGACAGACTGGGGCACACACGCACACTTCAGGAGTGATTTTCAAACTCAGCCTCACACCTTAAAGGTCAACACAAGTTCCCCTGGAGCCAGTGGGGACTGGGAGTGCTGGCGGTTACCCATGCTGCAGCTCTGGCCCTTCCAGCTGACTTCTGAAAGAACTTATCATTCCCGTATTTATAGGTTCCATATTGTCTTAGCCAACAAGTACTCCCAACAATCTTACTAGGTTTTTTCAGTTTTTACTTTATTAAAAGCGTGTCACACTGTACGTCAAATTCCAGGACATTTTTTTTTTTTGAGGTGGGGTCTCTGTCACCCAGGCTGGATGCAGTGGCGCCATCTTGGCTCACTGCAACCTGCACCTCCTAAGTTGAGCGATTATCCTGCCTCAGCCTCTCAAGTAGCTGGGATTACAGGCATGTGCCACCACGCCCAGCTAATTTTTGTATTTTTAGTAGAGATAAGGTTTCACCATATTTGCCGGGTTGGTCTTGAACCCCTGACCTCATGATTTTGCCTGCCTCAGCCTCCCAAAGTGCTGGGGATAAAGGCATGAGCCACTATGCCTGGCCCCAGGACTTTTAATTGAGGTAAATTTCACAAAAAAATATTAACCACTCTAAGGTGTGAAATTTAGTGCTGTTTAGTGTACTCACAAAGTTGTGCTAGGACTTATTTTGTCATGTTATACAGCTAAGCTTCATTCATATTGTTACTTGTACTGTAGTTCGTTCACTTTGACTTGTGTGACATTCTACTATGTGAATAATCCCCAAATAACTTAACTGTCACTGCTTATGCCATGAACATTACTACAGTTATAGCCTAGCATAGAAACTAGAGCTAGAGTCTCTGAAAGAGAACTTGAAGTAGAATTGCAGGATGGCAGGGCATGGAATCATTTGACATTCAAGAGGATGCCAAGCTGGTTTCCCAGGTGGTTTCACCAATTTATTAAAACATTCTCCCTAGCAGTACAGGTAAAAGACTCTGTCAGATCCACAGCCTTTCCAGCTATCAAGAGTGTCAGACAGGTGACTTTTTGCCAATTGGAAGTAGAATTTCACTGAGGTAGGGATTTGCATTTTCCTGATCAATAATGAAGTTGACAGTGCCTTCTGTATTAACTGGCCAAAGTTAGTTTCTTTTATGAAAATACCTTCATGTCTCTTGCCTCTCTATTATTAAGGTGTCTGCAATTTTTTATTTTTATTTTTTTGAGACTGAGTCTCCCTCTGTCGTGCTGGAGTGCAATAGCGTGATCTCAACTCACTGAAACCTCTGCATCCCGGGTTCAGATTCTCCTGCATGAGCTTCCTGAGTAGCTGGAATTACAGGCGCCCGCCACTATGACTGGCTAACTTTTGTATTTTTAGTAGAGATGGGGTTTCACCATGTTAGTCAGGCTGGTCTCAAACTCCTGACCTCAGGTGATCTGCCCACCTCGGCCTCTCAAAGTGCTGACATAAGAGTCAAGAGCCACCATGACTGGCCAGCAATTTTTATATTGCTGTATCAGTATAAACTCTTCCACCACCCTCTGTTGGACTGCATGTGTTACAAATATCTCCTCCCACTTTGCAACTTGTTCTTATACTTTGAAAATGTATCTTTTGCAGAATGTCTTTATCTTAATACAGTAAAATTTGCCATTCTTTCTTTTGATAGTGAACATTTTGGAGGTCTTAAGAAAATGTTCCTACCCCAGGGCCAGAGACACATTCTACTGTACTTCCCACTAAACTTCTTTTCTTCAAGTTTTGCATGTGATGTTTCATTACTTGCACATCTCGTAGATTTCTGTGTATTGCAGTAGGATCCAATATTGCTGCTGCTCTTCTTCCTACATGGATAGCCATTTATTAATCCAGCCCTTCCTTTCTCCCAACAACATGTCACAACACAAAGCTCTCTAAGGCCATCCTGCCTGCGACAGTTGTAACCAAATATGTGTGCTGCAAGCTAGCTTACCAGGTTGTTTCAAGACGGAAGACCAAGTAAACAAGTCTATATTTCAGGTTTATTCAACAATATGAATTGACTCTATAGCCGATAACACAAAAGAACAATCTATGTCCAAAAACGTCATAGAAATAAAAATTTATATTCGATTACAGTGCTAAGTCCTGGCACTTTCATTTGACTATTAAGAACTTACTTCTCAGAATTAAAGCCAGAACTGCAGCTGCTGTCATATACCCACCTATGAACTGAGATGTCTACAGGTGACAGAAAAAAAATTTCTATCACGTTCAACTTCTTGTGTTACATATCTAACACAGGAGTAGAGAAGAAACAGCTGAGTGTTTGGATTCAATTTCCACTGTGTCACCCATTTAAGCCAAATGACCTCCAGGAAAAGTTATTAAGCCTTTACTATGGCTTTCTCACAAGTAGAATAGCGGAAGAGGGTACCTACATAAGACTATCATAGTAGAAATTAATTCTGATGAAATGCATCAAATGTCTGACACACAGTAAACAACATGTGTTAATAGGGTAATACTGTTATTAACTTAAGCTAATAGTGTTTGGTTCCTAGCTGAAAACAAGTTTCTATACCATTACATTACTTTGCTTCTGGGCTTATTTTATACGTGCATTATCGGTATGTTATTCATTCCATTTTCATTCAAATATTGTTTATTAAGTGCCTATTGTATACCAGGCATGACTAGAACCAGGAACAGAGCAGTGAAGAAAACAAAGTGCCCGAGAAAGAAAGCTAAACAACACATATATAATATCAGACCTGAAATGTCTATAAAAAATTAACAGAGTATATGAGTTGATGAAAAATCAGAAGGAGCTTCAGGTAGGCAGTGGGCTCTTTAGGCAGCCAGTGGGAGGCCATAGGGAAGCGATGACACTCAAGCACATTCCTGGAATGAGGAGGTCCACCCAAGCCATGCTTGCAAAAGGCAGAACATACGCAGCAGAGTCACACTAAGTTCAAAGGCTCCAATAAGAAACCCAGGAGGCTAGAGTTGAGTAAGTGAAAAGTTGTAAAAAATAAAGGAAAAAGGGAGGTGAGACAAAGAAAGCATTAATTAAGATGAAGGGCTATATTAATCAACAATTAAAAAGTCTGGCAATAGAGAAGAAACCATCATATCAGATCCCAACCTGAGTATTTATGAAAAGAACTAAAATATGCTCAAAAATTTAATGGAAAACTGAAATCAAAGGGACTGACATCACCAGAGTGGAGGAGGAAGAGGAACAGCAGAAGGAGATAAGGACTGTGAGGTTATCAGAAACTCCAGAGATTACTCTGAGTGTGATGAGAAGCTACTGGAAGTTTCTGAGCCCAAAAGATTTACAAATGTAATTGGATGGCTTACATTCTAAGAGATCCATGAGCAAATCCCATCAGCTCCTTCCTTAAAAATACATCCCTGTACAACTGTTTCTCACCACTTCTATTATTATTGCCCTACTGCACCATCTTTTAGGATTTTTGTCTGGGTTGTTATACTAATCTATCAGGTTCCCTGTGTCCACCGAATCAAATGTATGATTTAATGGCCAAGGCAGGTGTAGAGAGAATAGAAAGAAAAAAAAAGATGTTACTGGAGCAACCCAACATTTAAAGGCAAAACAGTTCAGAAAGACTATTAATGGTCAATGAAGGAAAAACAAAGCAGTTTGGTATCCAAGGAGCTACATGAGATATATTTATTAAATTCTAGGTGATAAAAGCTTGTATTATAATTGCCTTCTATATCCCTAATGATGCTTTAAAAATGTATTAAATTTTTTTTTCATAGGATCGTAACAGGGTATAATGCTTTTTCCCTGGTTACTATTTGCCTGACATACTTTGTTCCCTTCCTGCTTATGTTTTATGTGTTGGTCCTTCAAATCAAAAATCAGTTACTATTTTGTTTCAGGAAGCCAATGCATATTTAGGCCTACCCAGTTTTTTCCATCTCACATCTGAGACTCTCCTTCAGAGATCATTTTCCTTTTTACTAGGGTGTTTTTGTCAGAGGTTCCTCTGGTGGTAAATCCTCTAAGGAAAACGTCTCTATTTCACCTTGTTCTTGAATGGCAATTTAACTGGGCAAACAAATACAGGTTGTCAGCTACTTTCCTCACCACTTTGAACATATTTTCCCACTATTTTCTTGGCATCTATTATTGATGTTGAAAAGTCTGAATTTTTCTCTAGGTGCTTTTAACATCCTGTCTTGTTCTCTGTATAACAATAATTTACTATTAATACAATGTGCCAAAGCATCAACTTAGTTTCTATTAACTCTGTTTGGGATTTTAGGATAATACTGTATTTGAAGGCTCATGTCATTCATTGATTCTATAATATTCTCAACCATTATCTCTTGAAATTATCTCCTCTTCCCCATGCTTTTTTATTCTATTCTTAAGTTTCTATTAGAAATGAGTTGACCATCTCATTCTTCATGTTATATAAACTCACATTCACATTTTCCATCTTTTCATCTCTCTGAGGTATGTTCTGGGAAATTTTCTATTGCCTTCTTTACTAATTTTCAGCTATGTCTAATCTGCTATTTTATGTATCCTTTGATTTCTAGAACTTCTATTTGGATCCATCCAAATTCTCTCAGTTATTTTTTATACTCTCCTGTTCCTTACTGACATTTAAATTCCTCCCCTTTTAAATATACAGAACCATCAGTATTAACCCTCGTAACTCTTGAAAATACCTCATCACTTTGATCTGTCACATTTTCTTTTGTCATCATCTCCACCTATTATGCATGTAACTTTCAGTAATCTTTTTTTTGAGACAGAGTCTTACTCTGTCACCCAGGCTGGAGTGCAATGGCATGATCTTGGCTCACTGCAACATCCACCTCCCAAATTCAAGCAATTCTGCTGCCTTAGCCTCCCAAGTAGCTAGGATTACAGGCACCTGCCACCATGCCTGGCTAATTTTTATATTTTTAGTAAAGACAGGGTTTCACCATGTTGGCCAGGCTGGTCTTGAACTCTTGACCTCAAGTAATTAGCTTGCCTTGGCCTCTCAAAGTCCTAGGATTACAGGTGTGAGCCATCATGCCTGGCCAACTTTTACTAATCTTAAAAAGCCTAGCTTCATGTTCCTTTACATTATTCCTACATTGAGATAGGCAATCTGATTTTGAAAACCCGTACTATGAAGCCAGACAGCTAACCTCAAATCAAAGCTATGTAACTACAAGTTTACCAATTTTGTTTTCATCTGTAAATTAAGAACAATGGTAGTCGCTAACTCATAGGGTTTGGGGACAGTCAAATAAAATATACATTTAAGTTATCTGGTGTAAGCAGCATACAGCTGGCAGAGTCCCTGGCTCAGTCACAAGGCATCAGTGTCGTCGTCATCATCATCATCATCATCCTCATCATGACCAGTAGTACCTTGATCACCCTTTAATCTAGTACGGTCAATCTACAAGAAATTCGATCTAACCCAGTCTAAACTTTTCTTCCTTTTGAGGATTCAAGATCCTGTCAGTGCCTATTCAATTTTACTTGAAAAAAAGTGAAATAAACTGGCTTAAAAAAACAGTAACAACAACCTACTATATTTAGATAGACTCAATGACCATTTTCTTGAGCACTAAGAATTTCCTTATAATAAAGTTTGCATCTGACATGTCTACATAAATCAAGATAATAGAATTGTGTTAAATAAAAGTACCTTGACATAGGAGGATTGTCTGAATAGGGGAGTTTGAGATCAGCCCTAGCAACACAGCAAGACACCCATCTCTAAAAAACAAAACAAGACCGGGTGCGGTGGCTCACGCCTATAATCCCAGCACTTTGGGAGGCTGAGGTGGGTGGATCACGAAGTCAAGAGATTGAGACCATCCTGGTCAACAAAGTGAAACCCCGTCTCTACTAAAAATACAAAAATTAGCTGGGCATGGTGATGCGTGCCTATAGTCCCAGCTACTCAGGAGGCTGAGGCAGGAGAACTGCTTGAACCCAGGAGGCGGAGGTTGCGGTGAGCCGAGATCGCGCCATTGCACTCCAGCCTGGGTAACAAGAGCAAAACTCCATCTCAATCAAAACAAAACAAAACAAAACAAAACAAAACAAAACAAAACCCTGCCGGTATTTTTATCTAACTTTCACACATCCTTTCTTTTGGAATGCTTACTTGCATAACTGACTAAATAGTTGGAGGTCATATCTTCTCTAGCCATTGATGTGAACCAACCAAACTATATTCTCAAGGAGTATTTTGTTAGCTTGGTTCCAGCTACCTGACGAATTTGAAAATACTACTGTATTTCTTTGATGAACTCTGTAACTGAGGTAGGGATTTATTCAACTTAAGATTTATTCAGGCTGGGCACGGTGGCTCACACCTGTAATTTCAACATTTTGGAGGCCAAGGTGGGGTAGACTGCTTGAGCATAGGAGTTTGAGACCTGTCTGGGCAAAATGATAAAACCCCATCTCTACAAAAAATACAAAAATTAGCGGGATGTGGTGTGTGTGCCTATAGTCCCAGCTACTCAGGAGGCTAAAGTGGGAGGACTGCTTGAGTCCAAGAGGTCAAGGCTGCAGCGAGCCATGTTCATACCACCGTACTGCAGGCTGGGCGACAGGGCAAGACCCGGTCACAAAGAAGAAAAAAATATTATTCCAACTAAACATGTTTTTCTTTCAAAATGTTTACCCTAATCAGTCTAGATCCTTGAAAGTTACTCAACCTTTGAATGTACTCTTCAACCTACAACTGTCTTTATTTCTGTAGCATTACCTATAAAAATTAGAACCCTAGAAAAGAAAGCCCATTTTTACAAGTTACACTTCTCTCAAAAGTATTTTAGATGTAGAATTTCCTACCACCATCTTGAGTTGCTTGTTAAAAAGAAAAAAATACGGGAGAACAAGAAAAAGAACACTTACAGGGAATTCTTTTAATTTACTCTGAAGTAATTTTATTTTCCTAACATTTCAACAGGAGTCCCTAAGAGATTACTTTCTAGTTTTAATGTTGCATGTGAACAGCAAATACACACTTATTCTTTGTAGATGCGCGCTAGATTACTGGGCATGGTAAAACAAGCTACGTAGCCCATTAATAAGGTATTTAGGTGTGATATCAACTCCTGCTACATAAAAGGATGACAAGAAATGAAAATGTAAAACAAAAAAATAGGGTTTGAGTTTTACTGGGAGCAAAAGTTTGTGAAACAAAGTAGCACTGATGAGAATTCAGCTAACAAAAGACTATCACAGTAGACTGAGATGGCTCAAAGTATAGTTAATAGTATTTAAAAGCTAGAAGTCTACAAGAGATCACTGTTTAATAATTACTAACGAATTTTGTTTATACCAGAGTTGTAATGACAAGCAGCAGTGTGAAAATTAAGCATATACATTTATTATCTTGTGCATGGTTTTTAAAAGCAAAACAAATCAAGGGTGCATCACACCAAAGCAGGTTTGTATCTTACTTCCACTCCTCTGGTGGGTGGGCAAGCTCATACTTCTCCCTCACACTGGAGACGCCCATGTCCACGTGAAGCCAGTGAACCTCCTCTGACCGCAGGTGACTGAGGCGGAATCCATAGCAGGCCACATGCTTTACTTTGTGACTGTCCACTATCTTCTGAATGATGCCCTAAAACATACCCCCCCACAAGAATGACTGTTATAAACTGAAAAAAAAAAAAACAAAAAAACAAAACAAAAACAAAAACAAAAACAAAAAAAACAGAACTGTAAGCTAAAAAGTAATGCAATGTTCATTTCTTATCAGAAATCTTTGGTATAAGAGTATCAAGTTAAATAAATTACTTAGGAATCTTTGTTTCTGAAATAGCATTTTCAAGAACAAGGAAAAGTTTTAGAAAACAAAACAAAAAGATGGTCTCCTTTATTAATAAGGCATGTAAACTTAAAAATACATTTCTGCAATTCCACTGTCATCACCCCCCAAACCTGTCAAAGTATAACAGCTATCATTCAGTTACTACTTTCTAAGATCCAGACCCAAGGAGGGAGTTATACTTTCTAAAACAGGGAGATCATACTGTTCAAGACCAGGCTGCAACATTCATAATCATTTTTTAAAAAAATACGTTCAGGAACATAGAGTTAAGGCTATGTTTTTGGTGACACTGAAGATATATGAAAAGTCTGTTGAATTTGAGTCTAATCAGTTTATTACCTGCTCATTAAAAATTATTATGCAGTAATATAAAATGCTCCCAAATCTAATGCTTCTAACATGTGTTCCCTTGAGTTCAGAGGAGAAAGTCACCTTTGAATAATGTCATCAGAGAAGGTACCCTAGACATGGTGAAATTTCTCCTGGAGCAATGGACAGGTTAAGTGTTAGAAGGGACGCTTGCCCTGTACCTGCCTAGGTATGAAGGCCATGGGAGAATATATTTTTAAGTGGGCAGCATGTATGGAAGACTCACTTGGGAATATGACAGACCCATCTGTTGCCCTTTACATGAAGGTATGCAAATCACAACCAATTGTGACCTTCTCAATCTTTTAGGTGATAAGACAAGTTTTTTAAAAATGAGGCTGATGGCCAGGCGCAGTGGCTCACGTCTGTAATCCCAACACTTTGGGAGGCCGAGGCAGGTGGATCGCCAAGGTCAGGAGTTTGAGACCAGCCTGACCAATATGGTGAAACCCAGTCTCTACTAAAAATACCAAAAAAATTAGTTGGGTATGGTGTAGTACGAGCTACTTGGGAGGCTGAGACAGAAGAATCACTTGAAACCTGGAGGTGGAGGACGCAGTGAGCCAAGATCATACCAGTGTACTCCAACCTGGGTGACAGGGCGAGATGCTCAAAAAAAAAAAAAAAAAAAGATGCTGATATTAAAATAAAAAAATAATCACTGGCTTTTAAAATTAGCAATTAATTGAAGTTACAATAAAACTTTTACTGTAAAACATACATAAAAGTTCCTGCACTCACCAAGTATTGCTTTATTACAGCACAATGCTGCTGATCATGACAAAGGATATTATCCCTAGCCTTCTCCATAAGCAATGATAAATTGTAACATGTACCATATACAGAAACTGTCCAAAACCCAGTGTATGCACAATGAGGATGTGTGCTCCCAAAATTGGTACCTGGCATGTGCCAGACCTCCCAGGGCACTGAATGAATAAAGTGGTAGAGTCAATCTCTCGTTCAGACAACTCAATCCTGGGTACAAAGTTGTTTGTCAAGCACAGGAAGTGGCAGAGAGAGGGACAGAGGTAGGGAGTAAACATGGTATCAAGAGAAAAAGCATGACAAAGGGCCAGGCTGGAAGAGTCAAAGAGAGCTTCATAAAGATGATGAATTCTCATCAGGATAGGAGGGATGTTTGCACCCTACAGGCTCCTATGTGGAACTGACACAGGCATAAAATGTCCTTTCTGGCTTTTTGATCCAAGACCCAGAATTTCTGACAGCCTGGCTGTAGGCAGTACCCTACCTACACAAGGATGTCTAGCTGGGGCCGAATCCAACCCATGTTCTAGTCTTTAAGCCTTGTGCTCTGGGGTGGGGAATTTGCCTAAAGGAAGGAGCACCTTTTAACAATTCTCTCTGAAGTGATTTCTGCAGCTTCTTGCCAACACACAAATCCCTGAACTATAAAGGATGGAAGCTAGTACCTCTGAAATTCCCACAAAAGCTCCTAGTTCCTTGTCCAGCTTTTCCAGGTCAACACCCAGTGCACACAACACTAGTTACCCTCGGTAAAGCATAGATCAGAAAGTCTCCTTGCTCCACAGCTCACCAATTCAAGAAGAGGCTCTCTCTTGTTAGAGCTGTGATCAATGTCCACAGTGGTCTCTAGCCATCTGCCTCAGGTTACTTGATCTATCCTTCCATAACCTGATGTTGAATGTATGGCAGTACGGAACACAAATAATTTCTTATAATTGTCACCATTTACATCCTAGGAGAAAGCCCACCTTCTCTGTTTGCCTTCTGTATTGACCCCATGAAAAAAATCACTTCAACTACTTTAAACTCACAGCACACACATAGGAGACCTACAGCAAACCAGTCTCAAAGAGACTTAGCCCAGAACTGTGGTATTTGTTAGGGAAAAGTAGGTTTCCATCTTGGAGTTTTATGAAACAGAGAGAATTCTGTTCTATTCACTTGATCATGCTGCCTGAAGAGACTCAGAGTGGCTTCAAGTGTAGATGTGAGTAACGCAGCCTTTGCATGGAGTGGTATCTCTTGAGTAAACCAGCATTCGACTTTCACTCTCCATGAAATAGTGAAAAGCAATAAACTTCTGTTTCATTTTTTACTTTCTCACTATGCATCCATTTTGTACTCTGTCCTATTTCTCATTCTCTAGCACCCTTATAAATTTCTCTAGATAGCAGCAAACATTACGAATATACAAAGTGCTTAAATATGTGGTGCTAAATGCATATACTCAGTAGCTTAAGTAATTCTGAGAGCTGATAACTCAACAAATAACTCTAGTTGAGAACTATGTATTTAGTGAGGAATGCCTACTCAACCAACCCTATAGTGCTGCCATATGGAAGTGCCCCATTTTCATATCACACACACATACATTTAGAATAAAAATGACTGTCTCTAAGGAAATAATAGGACATGGGTTTTAAATACGCCACTAATGGCACCAGAATTAAATTTAAATTTCTCATCACAGCTTTGAAGGCACATCTGGTCCTATGAAATACAAAACAATAGTTGGCTACTCTGAAAGCTCTGTCTCTCCATTTACCTCACATCCCAAGTGTCGGAAATACACATCTTTTTCTGATTAGATTCTCACAGTAGACATTCACGGTGTAAATTCTTTTTAAAGTTAAAGGAAACCAGTGTTCACATCGTGCTTGTATCTTACCAGGAACATAATATTAAATGTGCAAAGTCATTTTATACTGATGAATAAAGATTTCCTTGTTCTGAAGGAGAAAGGAAGGTGTAAATGAAAATGCTGCTATGAACATCCTTCTAGCTGTCATCAAACGTGTTTATGAGCACTGCATAGAAATAGACAAAATTTCCTTTAACTGAAACATTTTGATAAGTACAACCAAACTGCCTGCTCATCAACAAAACTATACCAATTATACTTGATGAATAATGTTACAGACTGTCCTTTTATCTCACATTAATAAATAAAGTCAATCTTAAGATGATCAATTTGATGACCAAAAAATCTCCCACAGGTGTTTTACTGTTGTTATGATGATTTTATTTCCCTGATTACTTACTAATGATATGAGGCCATAATTTTGTTCATTTCTAAAAGTTTTTATTTTATGATTTTGCTTGGTTCCATTTAGCCACTTACCTTTTAGACAGTACTGTCAAACAAGTGACCATCACCACAATGACCTTCGAAATAGGTCATGTGACTCTTTCCTTCATGTTCATTATTTCATGAACTGTTCATTCATTTATTCAATGAACATTTAAAGTGTCCACTACATGCATGATGCTAGTGACACCATGACGGTTAAGACGCAATCCTTACCTTCAGAAGTCTTAAGAGTCTCACAGGAGAAAGACATGACAATGAATATGTGCAAATGAGTATTATGTGGTTTGTGGGGAGGAGGAGACAAAAGGGGTTGGTCCATTTTTAGCTATACTCCCACACTTAATTTTCAGATTTATTTGCTTATTTCTAGAAGAGATATCTGAAGCAACATACACTGTTGACACTGTTCATTGTCCTTACTGCCTCCTAGGAATTATCAAATATAATCATCATCACTGACTCCTCTATAGTGGTCATTCTTTTCCTCCATGTGCTTCTCTTTCAGATACTCTTCACATTTAGAAAACCAAAGGATTCCTACCAGTCTTCTAGGAGGATTTCATCTCTGGGTTAATCTCTTAAAAAATGAGATCCAAAAATTCAAATCCTGTTCTCCAACACCTAGTACGTTCCCTTCTCTTGGTCCAGTAGTAAACTGGGAGTCCTTCTAAAAGCCTTCCAAGAACTTTTTGTATCTTGATGGTCCACAGTCACTGTATTAGTTCCCTATTACTGCTGTAATAAATCACCACAAACTTAGGGGCTTAAAACACAAGTTTTATTTAGTTTTGTAGATCACAAGTATGAAATGAGTCTCACTGGCCTAAAATAAAGATGTCAGCAGGGATGTGCTGTTTTCTGGAAGCTCTTAGCTTGCCTTTTCCAGCTTCCAGAGGGCACCTGCACTCCTTTGCTCATGGTCCTCTTTTTCCTTCAATTTTGCATCTGATCCTTCTTTCATATTCACCTCCCTCTGACTACAGTAAGGAAAGGCCTGCTGTAGTGAAAAACTCATGATCTCCCCACCTTAGTATCTATAGCCTTAATCACATCAGCAAAGTCCCTTTGACCTTTTAAGGGGACATCTGCACAGATTCTAGGAGTCAGGATGTAGGCAACCCATCATCCTGCCTATGGGAAATCACTGCCTCAATCACTATCTCTAAGGATTTTTAATTCAAATTTTTTTCTTTCTCACACTCTGCTAGCTCAGGTTCTCCTCAACATGGCTTGTATGCTTTTTCTTAAAGCTTTTCTTTCTAGCTTTCTTCATGGATGATACTTTCTATCCTGTAAAGGAAGACTTTAATTTTCTAAGACCTCCATAGTCCTTTCTAGAATCAAAACTATTTGAATCCATAACAATCAATGTTCAAGTTTTTAAATGCACATTCACCTGCACCTCTATCATAGAGAAGAGCTTACAATTCTAACGCACATAATGTGTCCAGTGATGATACCTAACAATAAACACTGAAGACTGTCGGACTGCTCTGAAAAGTCCTCCAGGCACCTACCTATGGCTAAACTTAGGGAAAACTCCCTGAAGAATTCCCTTCCCCTACAGATACCAGTTTATAGCACAGTTTGTTCTCATAGAATCCCAAATCACTGTACATTTTCCCATTTCCATCAGAAGGATGATTTTAAATTGAACACAATGTTACTTCCCATTGCTAGTCTTTCCACTACCAGCTTGGTAACAGTAATTAGTATTAATCCAACCCAACACACCTATACTTTAGCAAACTACATGAACTGATTTTTTATATATCCTATTACAGATTCAGATTTACTAACAATTCCCTAGTGGCTCATGACAAGTATTGAAACCTGAGGATGTGCTATAGATTTAGAAAAGTTCAATGCACGAGTCAGAAAAAATTTAAGGGGTTTTGAAGGTGATAAGAATACTGTCCAAGAACTCAATGGTGGTGTAATCTTAAGCAGCATCATACAGTACTTGCCCAGTATTTGCCTGGTGCATGAGCATAAAATCATTTGTTCTAGTCCTTGTAATTTTTTTTTTTAATAAGCTAGGTACAAAGATTTGGTAGAGATATCAGTAAAGTGGGATATGGCTTTGACTAGGTATAATCTTTGACTATGAAATCAATCTCTTTGCGGTTATTTGTCAATTAACGCTTTCTACTTCTGTGGCCAATTTTCCTAACATATTTCTATCAGGATTTCACCTAGGATGCCACACAGTCATTCAAAAAAGTACCTATACCTACTGAGCACCTGCTGTTTGCCAGCTAGACACTGTTAGAGACACTGGCGATAATACCATTAAATACAAAAGTCTCTGATGTCATAGAACCTAACACGGAGGGGAATAAAACAGTTAGTAAATAAGAAAACAAATCAAGAACAAAACAATGTCAATAATGATCTGAAGAGAATAAAACAGTGACAGAAGAACAGAAATGGTAACGCATAAGGGAGTATTCTTATTCTTAGACTGGGATGCCCCAAGAGGCAGTTAGTAAGGGCAGGGTGAGAACAAGCAGGGAGCCAGATCCTGTAGGTCCTTGTAGGCCACAAAAACAATTTTATTTTTAGTCTGAGAGAAATGGGGAGCTCTTGTGGGGTTTTGGGCAAATCACTGATTCAGTGATTGCCATGTTAGAGAAAACAAGAAGTAGAAAGAAAAAGTGAGTGACGAGGACAGAAGGTGACAGGGTATGATGGTGGGAGGAGATGGGGGACATGGGGGAGACTCTCAAAGAACGTGCATGTTTACTAAATGAAAATAGGTTCTGAGTGGAGGAGTGAAGTGCTCTGGCTTTCATCTCTCCAGGATCATTCTGGCTGCTGGGTTGTCAACAGACTGAGGAACACAAGTAGGGAAACAAGATTTCAGTGAGGATACCATGCCATACTGTATGGGAGAGACATTTTAAGGCAGCTACTAGAGAGGAGCTCAAAGAAAGGGGTGAAAGGGGTAGCAGTGGAGGCAATATGAAATAGGTAGGTTCCAAATACATTTTTGAAGATAAAGTGGATAGAATTGGTTAATATATTGGAAATGACTTGAGAGCAAAAGAGGAGCAGAATACAACTACAATTGGATCTAACTGACTAAAAGATGAAGTAACCCTTTAACTGGAGCATTGGATGGTTATTTTGTAGAAAGAAGTGTACAGACAGAGAAGTGAGGTACGAATGCTGGGGAAAGGGAAGATACTGAAATGTGTGGACATTTTCAAGTACTGCAGGTTGAAGAAAGTGGAGGAGGTATGAAATGGTTGTCTAGGAGAGAACAAGATGGGGAGAAACAGCATGACAGCTGGGTAGCACTAAGGTTGCAAAACTAGAATGAGACCAATCAGAAGATGGAGACAAGTGGAGAATAGGCAGAAGTTGGATTAAATCGTGGTGGTAGATTCAAGAGATTATGGGGACATTAAGAGAGGTACAAGAGGGACAGCATACAAGGGAGCAAGGATGACAATGGACCACTGTCTCTGCATCCTGCTCCAATACTTTCTTCTGGGCTCACTTTTTTCCATGCTGCATTATATCATCTAATTGTTTTTTCAAAACTGGATGCTGCAAGCTTTCTAACATCACTACTTCTCTATAGATACCTTCATTTCACATTATCTTGATTAATAATTTATCTGATAGACTTCTAAGGTACACGTTATTTTCCCTGAGCCCTCTGAAGATACTGTTCCAATGTCTTCTTGCATTCAGCATTGCTGATGAAAAGTCTGGCGTAGGCTGGGTGCGGTGGCTCACACCTTTAATCCCAGCACTTTGGGAGGTTGAGGCAGGTGGATCATCTGAGGTTGGAAGTTCAAGATTAGCCTGACCAACATGGAGAAACCCTGTCTCTACTAAAAATACAAAATTAGCCAAGCATGGTGGTGTATGCCTGTAATCCCAGCTACTCGAGAGGCTGAGACAGGAGAATCACTTGAACCCTAGAGGTTAAGGTTGTGGTGAGCCGAGATCGTGCCATTGCACTACAACTTGGGCAATGACAGTGAAACTCTGTCTAAAAAAAAAAAAAAAAAGTCTGGTGTATCATTCTTTCTCCTAGATAAGGACTTCTCTGGTAGAATTTGGGAATTTTCTTTATGTCATTATTTTTCTGAATTATCACTGCCATGTTTCCAGATGACTGATCTTATTCAACATTGTATAGCCTGGAATTCTCTTGGCTCTTTTAGATTGACCCCATACTTCTCTCTAGAGCTGCCTGAAGCATGGTACTGACACCTGGCCAAACCTATGGCCAAGATAAATGACGTTTGTAACCACGGGTTCCTGAGCTGTTTGAGGGGCAGAATATACCAGCCTGTCAGTACAATTTAATAATCATAACTGGACTGAAAAGGTGCACCTGATTTTCGCAGCACTTGGGCAGGTCCACAGGTTGAGGCTGCCTATGTAGATGGAAAGTACCTGTGTGATCCTCTCACAGACCCCCACCACTACCTCATACTGAGGTGCTTCACACATAAGCCAGTAATGGTTTCACATCTACAGAAAAAACGTGTCCAAGGCCAAGAAGCCTGTACCAAAGATCTTCAGATCACTTAAATGAGGATCATTATACTAGTGTTGCTGTAATGGATTTTGCCTATAAACTGTGGAATCCTGTGAATTTTTCAGCAACCAAACATTAATTAATGTACAATTAGCACATATAATTGTAAAAGCAGTAATACTTATTGAGGCATGAAAATAAAGCCACTATAATGAAATGTTACAAAAATCCAGATAGATGCTCTTGGTGAAAACAAATCTTTAAACTCCTCAAAAGGTTTTGGTTTTTCTGATCCAAACAGTCTTTCTGAGAATTGCTTTCTATAGAGCACAACTGTCCAGAGGAAATATAGTGCAAGCCACATAAGTAATTTTAAAATTTCTAGTAGTCACAGCCAAAAAAACAAATAATAAAAAGAAAAAGGTGAATTCAATTTCAATGATATAGTTAACCTACTATATCAAAAGTATTATCATTCAACATGTAATCATGACACACTTATGAGATATTTTATTGTTTCTTACTGAGTCTGAAATGTGGAATGTATTTTTATACTATAGCACGTCAATTCAGAGTAGCAACATTCAAGTGCTCAACAACTGCACATAGCTGCGATAATGGGCAGTGCAGCTATACTGAGTTTAAGACTGAATCAAATTATTCAGTACCTGAATAACAATAAGGCATATCATTTCAGAAAATAGTTGTGTGGCATCACCTTTGATGATGCTACTCAACGGTCAGTCCTTAAATCTAAATTCTAACAATCCTCACTTCCTGTTCTAAGGTCATCGGGCCTTCAAGTACTATGGTGTTTATTCCATTTTTCTCTTTCCTAACAATACTTTGTATCCATAATGTTCCTTTGTCTGATGCCTCTTATTTGGGAGAAATATGTCACAGACTTGCTCTTCAGTACTACTTTGCTCAGATGGGCAAATCCACTCATTAATTTACAATTAAGATACTGCATTTTCAAATGTTAGAGCATTAAAGCATTCAATGGGAAGTGGGTTACGAATAATATCCAGTCTTCCATCACAGTGACTCAGTATCATGAGAACCTCATGCTATCCCAGGAAAGGGCCACAGTGAATTCAATGCCAATTGTAATTTTTCTGCCTCAATTTGAAAATAATTAACTGATAATCTGCCAATTTCTATGAAATAAAACACCTTGTTTGTGGCCATATAGATTTGATCAGATTAATCTTTACAAGTTTGATAAATGAATTCTCATAACTTATGCATTTGTATATGATGGAAATTTTTCCTCACAATATGAATGCATGACTAGGAAGTTTTTAACACTGGCCAAAGGCTGACATGCCTGCAGTGACGCTGGCTCTGTGGGAGTAATCCCCTTACATGCAGAAAGTTTGATAGTAAAACCATGGCTTATCTGTTACAGTCTTTCCTAGGTGAGTTTTCTGATATAAGTCTTGAACATTTTTGCTAAATGTCTTGTCAAATTCATAATCTCTGAAAGGTTTCCCTCCTTTATGAATGCTCTGAAGTTCATTAGAGCTGATAAAATGATTTTACTGAGTTTCCTCCTTCATTGCATCTGAAATCTACAAAGACCAGAACATACACTAAAAGCCTTACATAAAGTTACATCTACAAGGTTTCTTTCCAGTATGAATTATCTGATTAACCTTATGGCAGGATACTCATTGCAAGCCTTTCCACCAAATGACAGTGTTTATCAGGTTAAAAGTAAAACACAGAATTAGAAAAAAACTAGAAAAAGCCAACAAGTTTCATAAAAACTTCATAAAAGAAGCTATTATATTTTTAATAATTAATCCATCTGAATAGTGTGCTAACATTAAATTTCAGAGTTAACAAAAAATATGTAAAATTTATATACAAGACTTTGGCCTTAAATCTTTTTATTTTTCCTTTTTTTCTAGACAGAGTCTTGCTCTGTTGCCCAGGCTAGAATGCAACGGGGCGATCTCAGCTCACTGCAATGTCTCCTGGGTTCCAGTGTCTCTCCTGTCTCATCCTCCTGAGTAGCTGGGACTATAGGCATGTGCCACCACGGCTGGCTAATTTTTATATTTTTTGTAGAGATGGGATTTCACCATGTTGCCCAGGCTGGTCTCAAACTCCTGACCTCAAGTGACCCACGCACCTTGGCCTCCCAAAGTGCTGGGATTACAAGTGTGGACCACTGCGCCCGATCTTTTAGCCTTAAATCTAAGTTCTACCAATCCCTTTGCTTTGGTTAAAAATAATAAAGGCACATAAGTTAGAGAGTAGAAAATTAATTAATTTTGCTATCGTATAAAAAAGAGAGAGAGAGAAAAGAGATATATCTAAACTTCCTTGTCACTGGAAACTTCTCCTTAAAGATGAATATAGACTAGGTGGAGGGGGCTAGGAAAGAGAAGGTATTTAACACTTCATCAAAGCAAACACTAAAAATTTAAATACTGAACTCAGCTTTCTGAAATCACAGTGCTACCTTCTCATTCCCCACTTTCAGAAAGATGACCTACATCTTTGCCTAGCAGGCTCTTCTCCCACAATTCTGTGTTACTACCTTTACTTACCTTCCCAGACCCAAAGGAAATCCTTTCTAGTATTTAAAAGGTGTTATTCCTCTTCTACATTTAAAAGGTGTTATTCCTCCAAGCTTCCACAAGAACCTCCAGTGAGGCACTTCTGCACTGTACTATACTCACATTCATGATGTCTCTCCCTACACGCTCTAAGCTGTTAAGAGCAAGGACCTCACTGAGACCTTTTACATCCAGAACCTAGCATACTGTCTGACACATAGCATAGGTTCAACAGTTTTAAAATAAATTATCCCATCTGAAATCATACAAATACCTTCAAAATACACTTTCTAGAAAAATAGCTAATTTCATGAGTATTAGAGGCTATTTTGGTTGTGTTGTTTCCTAGTACTCATCCAAAGGTTTAAAAAAGAAGCCTAGGAGGGAAAAAGAAGTCAATGGCATTATATGACTAAGATATGATTCAGTCATTATTTTCCTAAGAAACTTTACAACAACTAAAACTTGGGTCAACTGCATATTAACTAATAAATCTCATAATGAAAAGTTTAATATCTCTGTCATATGAAAAGTTCCTAAGTTAAATAAAAATCATTACACTGTTTTCATACATGCCATTAAATTTTAACCTAAATAAACGCTAAAGATGTCTCACAGAAAAACATACTTACCCTGACATCAGTAGCATCTCCATGCCTGATAATACTGGCCCAGGTGGTTGGCTCACTATTGCTTTCAAAATAATGAAAGACCTTTAATACTCGCTCCATCGCACCAGGAGAACGTTCCATACCAGTACCCAGGTGAGTCTTAGTACTCGAATTTGGTGTGTGATTCAAGTTGGGGTCAAGATAAGCAGCTGCCATTATTTTGCTAGATGCTAAGTATCTGTCATATTCTGTTAAGAGAACAAAATAATTTTTGGTGTATTATACTTGATATCTACAAATTACAATGTGATATGTTGATGTTCATATCAAATGACCTATATTCTCTCTTGATATGTTATATGCAGAAGAAGCCTGAGGAGAATAGAGACCTAATCCACAAAAATAATCACTGTCTCGCCCCACACCGAGTAGAACCTGATTTATAGAATAATAAATATTTGTTAAACAAATTATTAAAAGGCCAGGACTCTAATTTCAGCTGTGTCAAAAAGTATCTACAAACAATGTAACACCCCCACCTACCCCCTTTTTACCACAGACTTTAAATTTGTAGGAAAATCTCATAGCAAAACCAAATTTGTTAACTTGCTGCCTATTTTCAAAAACTTTTACCTAAAAGCAAAGTTCTTTCCTCATACAATACAAATTCAATGAGTAGTCATTATAGATACTAGACACTAGTGATTAAAAATACTATAATTAAAATAAGGCCCCCCGCTTAACCAAGTCACTGTTAACAGGAGAATCAGACACAGAGCAACTGAAAGCAAAACCAAAAAAGCATACAAAATTAAATTTAAATGCCAAAAAGGACTTCTATTTGAGTCTCAAGGAATAGTCTGCACAAGCCTAAACTCCCGTTGAGAAAAACGAAAATCCAGATTAAAAATTTTTTTAACCCAAACAACGTTTGAAGGGCTCAAGACAGAGACATTCTGAGGCAACCAAGACAATGAGTGACACAGATGAAGACAGGAAATGATACACTAACAGCTGTCTACTTTTTCCCAAAGGGCATGTGCCAATTCTGAGCCCTTAAGATCCTGAAGAGCCAGGAAAAGGCTAATGTGAGAAAAACCAGCATAGCTTTTGGCAGCAAGTGATCAAATCTTCAGAACAAGGGGCCCAGGATTCTGGTGAGAAGGAAGGGTGGAGACTGTGTCAAACATCCGGGTGTCTCCTGAAGACAGTTATTGATCCTGAACTTGAGCTGAGAAGGAGCCTCTCAAAACAGTGAAAGGGTTTAGCAAACAGGAATAAAGGCTCAGGAATAAACCACCATAGTCTCAGGACATCCCCAGACTTGCAGTGAGAACAGCTGGGTGCAGAAACAAAGAGAGCCTTGGAAACCTGGAATACGATCCCTGCTCAGATCCATCAAGGCAGGCCACGTGCGGCTGCTCATGCCCATAATCTTAGCACTTTGGAATGCTGAGGCAAGAAGACTGCTTGAGCCCAGGAGTTTGAGACCAGGCTGAGCAACATGGCAAGACCTTGTCTCTACTAAAAAATACAAAATTTAGCTTGGGCATGGTAGCATGCTCCTGTAGTCCCAGGATAGCTTGAGCCCAGGAGGTTCAGGCTGTAGTGAGCTATGACTGCATCAATACAGTTCAGCCTGAGCTACAGAAAAGACTGTCTTAAAACAAACAAAAGCACACAAAAAAACCCACAGATCCAGCCAGGCACAGATGCTCCTATCTGTAATCCCAACACTTTAGGAGGCTGAGGCAGGCAGACTGAGCTCAAAAGTTCAAGACCAGCCAAGCCAACTTCTCAAAACTCCGTCTCTACAAAACAATACAATAAAGAGCCAGGAGTCGTGGAGCATGCCTGTGGTCCCAGTTACTCTAGAGGCTGGGGTGGGAGGATCACTTGAGCCCAGGAACGTTGCAGTGAGCCAAGATCACACCACTGCTCTCCAGCCTGGGCAACAGAGCCAGATCCCGTTGGATCCCCACTATCTGCCCAGCAAAGAAAAGGGTCAACCCTCTGTTGGTATCAAACAAAGCACAAATAATATATTTTTCATCCAAAGTATTTTCCAATTAGCTTTTAAGTATGACAGCTCAGCAAAAAAGGGAAAAAAATAATCATAAACCACGTCAAAAGATGCAAAAAAAAAACCAAAGAAAAATACATGTACCATGTATCATAGAAAAAAGCTAATAACCTTTATATATACAGAAATTCTTTTAAAATGAGAGAGGAAATGATAGAGAAAAATGCAAAGATATGACCAGACAATTAAGAAGATATACCAAATATAGGCAAGGATGTGAGAAAAATAGAACCTGGAAGAACATAAAGCGGTACAACCGCTATGAAAATGGTTTGGCAGCTCCTCAAAAGATTAAGCATGGAGTTACCATATGAGCCAATCATTCCAATTCTAGGTATACAGATGCCCAAGAGAAATGAAAATGTATGTTCAAATAAAAACTCACAGCTGGGCATGGTGGCTCACACCTGTAATCCCAGCACTTTGGGAGACTGAGGCGGGTAGACTGCTTGAGCTCAGGATTTCAAGACCAGCCTGGGCAACACAGCAAAACCCCATCTCTACAAAACCCACAAAAATTAGCTGGGTGTCGTGGCACGTGCCTATAGTCCCAGTTACTTGGGAGGTCAAGGATTGTTTGAGCCCAGGAGGTTGAGGCTGCAGTGAGCTTTGATCATGCCACTTCACTCCAGCCTGGGCAACAGAGAGACCCTGTCATAAAACAAAACACTCTTATATGTGAATTTTCACAGTAGCATTATCCACGATACTGAAAAAGTGAAAATAACCAAAATATCCATATCCATCAATAGATAAACGGATTAACAAAATGTGGTATACTCAACAATGAAATATCGTTCAGCAAAAAAAGAAATGAAGCACTGATACATGCTACAACGTGGATGAACCTTGAGAACATAATACTACAAAGAAACCAGACATGAAAGATCACAAATGGTGATTCACCAAGAATATGCAAATCTACAGAGAAGAAAGTAGAATACCCGCTGCCAGTGACTGGGGGTATGGTAGAGTCGGGAATAGGTAGAGCTGCTAATAGGTAAGGAGTTTCTTTTGGGGATGATAGAAACAGTCTGAATTTAGATCATAGTGATAACTGAATATACTAAAGAACACTCAATTGTACACTCTGAAGTTGTTTAAATGGTAAATTTTATGTTACAGGAATTTTACCTCAGTGAAAATATAAACTGTCAAATAATTATTTTAAAAAAGGTCATACCAGTACCCTATCTGTTGGTAAGAATGCAGAGAAACAGGAACTCTCACATACTGCTGACAGGAATGAGAATTTGCTATAATCTGTATAAAGGAGAATTTGGCAATAACTAACCAAACTACATGTGCCTTCTGACTCAGCAATTCCACTTCTAGGAATTTATGCCAAAGATATGCTGTTATGTACCTTTCAGGACACAGGCACAGGCAAGGACTTCATGACTAAAACACCAAAAGCAATGGCAACAAAAGCCAAAATAGACAAATACGATCTAAGTAAACTTAAGAGCTTCTGCACAGCAAAAGAAACAATCATGAGAGCAAATTGGTAACAAACAGGATGGGAAAAAACTTTTGCAATCTACCCATCTGACACAGGGCCAACAGCCAGAATCAACAAAGACCTACAGCAGATTTACAAGAAAAAAACAAACCCATCCGAAAGTGGGCAAAGGAGATGAAGAGACACTTCAAAAGAAGACATTTATGTGCTCGCTTTGGCAGCACATATACTAAAATGGGAAAGAAGACATTTATGAGGCCAACAAACATATGAAAAAATGCTCATCATATTTGGTCATTAGAGAAATGCAAATCAAAACCACACTGAGATACTATCTCATGCCAGTTAGAATGGCAATCATTAAAAATCTGGAGACAACAGATGCTGGAGAGGATGTGGAGAAAAAGGAACACTTTTACACTGCTGGTGGGAGTGTAAATTAGTTCAATCATTGTGGAAGACAGTGTGGCGATTCCTCAAGGACCTAGCAATAGAAATTCTGTATGACTCAGCAATCCCATTACTGGGTATATATCCAAAGGATTATAAATCGTTCTATTATTAAGTCACATGCACACATATGTTCATTGAGGCGCTATTTACAATAGCAAAGACCTGGAACCAACCCAAATGCCCATCGATGATAGACTGGACAAAGAAAATGTGGCACATATACACCATGGAATACTACGCAGCCATAAAAAAACGACAAGTCTGTGTCCTTTGTAGAGAGAGACATGGATGAATCTAGAAACCATCATTCTCAGCAAAATGACACAAGAACAGAAAACCAAATACCGCATGTTTTCATTCATAAGCTGGTGATGAACAATGAGAACACTCGGGCACAGGGAAGGAAACAACAATCACTGAGGTAGGTGGGGGAGTTGCGGGGAGGAGACGGGAGGAACAGTGGGGAGAGGTAAGGATGGGGAGGGATAACACCGGGAGAAATGCCTGATGTAGGCAACGGGCGATGGAGACAGCAAACCACCATGGCATGTATGTACCTATGCAACAATCCTGCAGGATGCAGGGTGTGCACATGTATCCCAGAGCCCAAAGTACAATTAAGAAAGAAAGATATACTGTTATGACTAAATGTTTGTGTGCTCCCAAAATTCCTAAATTGCTACTCGACTCCCCAGTGTGATGCTATTACAAGGTGGGGTCTTCTGGAGGTAGTTTGGATTAGATGAGGTCATAATGATGAGGCCCTATTTGAATGGGATTGGTGAGAGTCCATGAACATGCTTCCTCTCTCTGCTCTCCAGAGACATGCTTGAGGATCTAAATCGGCAGTCTGAAATCTGGAAAAAAAGGGTTCTCACCACAACTCTACCATGCTGTCACTCTGATCTAGGACTTCCAGCCTCTAGACCAGTGTTTCTGTTGTTTATAAGCCACCCAGTTTATGTATTTGTTACAGTAGTCCCAAGTGAAAACATATACTTAACAACAAGAAAATACATATGCATAAAGTTATTCACTGCAGCCTTGAAAAGTATTAGAAAAATTGCCTAAAAGTCCATTCATACGAGACTAATGAATAAACTATGGTACATTTCTATAACGGAGTACTATAAATCTGCTGGGGAAAAACAAGAGGAAAGAGGAAGAACCCTACAGTTTCCAGGATTTATTAAGTTCAAAACCCAAAGTGTAAATCACAGCCACAGTATACCTTCTGAATAAAAAGGAGAAAATAGGAAAATATAAATGTATCTGCTTATTTTTGCAAAATAACCCCACAAAGTAGAAATGGGAGTCCAGTGAGATTGGTTACACATAGGAGAGGTGTGACCAAGATGGAAAGTGCAGGAATGGGGATATGGTGTGGGGTGGCACTTCTGAGTATATATAAAATACACCCTTATAACTTTTGGTACCATATAGAAGATCTGAAGAGCATGATTAACAAATCTGATCTAACTGACACAGAAATCGACACTTGTAATCCCAGCACTTTGGGAGGCCGAGGCGGGTGGATCACGAGGTCAAGAGACGGAGACCATCCTGGTCAACATAGTGAAACCCCGTCTCTACTAAAAATACAAAAAATTAGTTGGGCACGGTGGCGCCCGCGTGCCTGTAATCCCAGCTACTCGGGAGGCTGAGGCAGGAGAATTGCCTGAACCCAGAAGGTGGAGGTTGCAGTGAGCAGAGATCGCGCCATTGCACTCCAGCCTGGGTAACAAGAGCAAAACTCCGTCTCAAAAAAAAAAAAAAGAAAAGAGAAATTGACACTATACCTAATAGGATAATATGTAGTCTTTGCAAGCACAGAAGAAATATTTCCTAAAGTTGGCCATATGCTGAATGAAACAGCAAGATTCAATAAATATCAAAGGACTAAAATTATTCAGCGTATATTCTGTGTCTAGCATTAGGCTAGACAACAACTACAAAATAACTAGAAAATGTTCCATTGCCAGAAATTAACCAATGTATTTCAAGTAACCAATTTAGTCAAGAAGAAACTCAAAGTATTTTGAATTAAATGATACAGTGAAAAGAAATATCAAAACAGTGAATGTAGACAGAATTATGTTTAGATTAAAATCTATACATGTGGCAGGGCACAGTGGTTCATGCCTATAATCCCAGCACTTTCGGAGGCTGAGATGGGAGGACCATTTGATGCCAGGAGTTCAAGACCTGCCTGCACAAAATAGTTTAAAAATTAGCTGGGTATGGTGGTATGTGCCTGTAGTCCCAGCTGCTCGGGAGGCTGAGGCAGGAGGACTGCTTACGCCCCAAAGCTCAAGGCTGCAGCAAGTTTTGACTTCACCACTGTACTCCAGCCTTGGCAACAGAGCACAACCCTGTCTCCTTAAAAAAAAAAAAAAATTACACATTTAAATACGTGTATTAGAAGTGAAGGTTGAGTATCTATAAGACTACACATCAGTGAAAGGGTGATAGTTAATGCACAGAAAAACAGAATGCGTAAGATCTAGTATTGGGTAGCACAACTAGGAATTACAGTCAACAAAAATTTATTGTACATTAAAAAAATAACAGTACAATGAGAACATTTGTAACACAAAAAAGAATAAATTCTTGAGGTTATGGATACCCTATTTAGCCTGATGTGATTATTACGCACTGTATGCCTGTATCAAAACATTTCATGTATCCCCGTAAATACATATATATATACCTACTATGTACCAATAAAAATGTTTTTAATTTAACAAAGAATGCATATTTAAAAGGATAATTTAAAAGCAGAACAAACTCAAAGTAACTCTTTTTAAAAATAAAAGTGAATCACCTCTTGTAAGACTGATCAAAGATAAAGAGTCAAGAAAAGCGCAGCTGCTCATGCCTGTAATCCCAGAACTTTGGGAGACTGAGGCGGGCGGATCACGAGGTCAGATTTGAGACCAGCCTGACCAATCAGGTGAAACCCCATCTCTACTTAAAAAAAAAAAAAATTAGCTGCTCGTGGTGGCATGTGTCTGTAATCCCAGCTACTCAGGAGGCTGACGCAGGAGAATTGCTTGAACCCAGAAGGTAGCGGTCGCAGTGAGCTAAGATCACGCCACTGTACTCCAGCCCATGTCTCAAAAAAAAAAAAAGATAAGAGTCCAGAGAAACATCAAGAATGAAGAAGATAATAAAAGGTAAGAGATAATGAGTAATACAATAAGCGTTTATGAATAACTTTATGCCAAAGAATTTGAAAATTTAGAAAAGCACAATTCCTTGTAAAACACAACACAGCAAAATGAAGCAATAGAAAATGGAACTATTCAATTAAAAACAGTCCATCTAAAATTCTCCCCACAAAGGAACATTTTAATTCTTTCAGAAAATTAAGAAATATTAATGTTACACAAATGCTTCCAAAAACAAGATACAGAACATTTTCCAACTTGCTTTATGACAGGAGAACAGTGATACCACAATCTAATAGAACGGGATGAGAAACAATATGTCTACCTTTCTTACAAATACAAATGCAAAAATCTTAACAATTGGCGCACTTCATCCAGCTATCTTTAAAAGGAACAATGTATCATGAGCAAAAGTTTATTCTAGGAATAGAAAGGTAGAATCAGTCTAATTCACCATATTTTCACAAAGAAGAGACAGTTACCTCAAAACATGCAGAATACATACATGATAAAGTTTACCAACCACTGATGACAAAAACTCTTAGCAAACTAGAAATAGGATGAGAGTTCATAAACCTGATGAAGAATATCTACATGAAATATAAATACTAGAGGGGAAAAAAATTTCCCCTCCCCAAACTGAAAGTAAAACATGGATGCCCATCATTACCGCTTTTGTACAGCATTGTTCTGGAAGTCACTGCCAAGCACAATTTGAAAAAAAAAGAAAAGGAAGTAAAACATAAAGGTTGGGAAAGAATAAATAAAACTATCATTATTCATAAACTATGTAAGTAAAACTATATGCACAGATTATGGAGAAAATCTCAAAGAATCTACAAATAAACTGCTGGAATAAATAAATTTAACGAGACTCCTGGACAGTAAACCAACAACATCAGCAACAACTGCACTTCTGATTATTTCAGCTATCTCTTTTGTAGCCCAAATTGGACAGTAAAGACAACTAAATTCATAATATCAATTGCTTCCTGGAAGAAAGAATTACACCTCACAAGTCATCAGAAGAAAAGACGTGCTAGCAATGAAAAAACACTACTTGGAATAAATATGGAGTATGTCAGGGGAGAAGCTAAACAAAATATATGACACAATCCAAATATACCTCTGTGGCCCAAAAATCAATGTTGAGATTCCTCATAAACAGGTCTTCAAAAAAAAATAGGGTCTTCAATAAAAAATAGGCCAAAATATATTTAAAAAGATAAAACTTTGTTACAATGTCACCAAAGTGAAGCAGTTTTCCATTATAGTGTGGTTTTGCTCCTATCCTTTCAGAACTTAGCAATAAAAAAGAAAAAAAAAGAATGTTATTCTGTTTTACACTTTAATGTTTTACCTGCTTGTCAAAATCAAATTCTCAAATAGGCAATATATTTGCCATCAAGCCTTCTTCATCTCTCTCCAGGAAGGTTTGTGTCTGATGCTGTTAACCTCCCAAGTCCCCTGTCAGTGGCATTCACATGTCTTGATGTCTTTTCGTGGGTCTTGAGGGTTCTGAGATCCTAGCATCTGGGTCACCTCTTTGGGCACTCATCACGGTTCAGTCAGTTCAAAAAATGGCCTCGACTACAGAATGACAAGTCCCAAAAGTTGCTTTCTGCTACGATGACTATTCTGTTTCTACCAATTTAACAGATGTCCCTGTGCTGTTTGTGCGGTTCTGTATTTGTTTCTGATCCATGGCTAAAGTTGAACTGGGGCTGCCAATTCTTTGTGTCTCTTAAGCGAAAAAAGTCTTTTACCCCCTTCATCATAGAACAGTAGTCTTTCAAAGGGTTTTGTTATTGTAGCTCTTCTGTTTCTGTGGCCAATTACATTTTAAAAAACATTTCAAGATTAATTATTCACAGAGATCTGCCACTTTTGCACACTACAGAGTATCTTTTTCAATAAATTATCAAGGTGAAAATGAAAAGTTTTTAAAACAAAAAACTGTTTTTACATGGCTTAGTCCAGTACTCCTCAAATCATCTGGATGAAGAACCAGTTTTGTTTTATTTCCAACCTATCACAGACCAATACTTTTGTAAAATATAATGAAAAGGAATTTCTAGAAAAATGAAGTTTGTTTTTTTTTTAAAAGACATACCTAAGCCGAGCACAAAATTTCCATCACTATAATCAATCGACATCATATTACTATGAAATTGCTGTAAGGTATCAAGGTGTCTAGATGCTTACACCAAATTTCCTTATGTTGTCCTAGGTCCAGCACCAACACTAGTCTGCTGACCACACTTTACTGAGTCCTAGCTCAGGCAGGCTCCAAACTGCTCATTTCTCAGCCAGGCTGCCCAGTTTAAATCACTATAGGCAAGAGACCAAATGCTGACTGGAATGGGAGAGAAGATGGAATGTCAATAATTGCTGCTCAGCTGTCTACAACTTTAGGTCTCCCTTTCATTAACACAGGAAAGGTATCAAGGGTTCTCAGTGCCTAACTCTTTCTTCTCTCGAAGAAACAGAGGAGTTCTAAGTCCAGATGTGAAGAAACAAGTGTTAATAAACTATGGAGTTAAGCTTCAAGGCTCAACCCACAACCTGATATAAATGATACATGTGCAGCACATACAGAAAAGAAAAATGCAAGGAACATAATAAACACCCTACTCTTTACTCCAGAATTCCCTCATTTATAATTACTGTACATGTTAAGATCCCACCAAGAGAACCACCTCATTATGCTTTAAGTGCACTGACCCTTTAATAAAACTTGGGACATTTGCTGAAGCTGTAAAGGGCAGGAGGGTATTGGAAGAAGACTAGCTGGCTACTAACAGATATACAAGAAAAAAACAAACAAGCCCATTCAAGAGTGGGCAAAGGATATGAACAGACACTTTATAAAAGAAGACATACATGAGGCCAACAAACATAAGAAAAAATGTTCATCATCACTGGTCATTAGAGAAATGCAAATCAAAACTACATTGAGATACCATCTCATGCCAGTTAGAATGGCGATCACTAAAAAATCTGGAGATAACAGATGCTGGAGAGGATGTGGAGAAATAGGAACACTTTTACACTGTTGGTGGGAGTGTAAATTAATTCAACCATTGTGGAAGACAGTGTGGCAATTCCTCAAGGACCTAGAAATAGAAATTCCATTTGACCCAGCAATCCCATTACTGGGTATATATCCAAAGGATTATAAATCGTTCTACTATAAGGACACATGCACACGAATGTGCTTTGCAGCACAGTTTACAACAGCAAAGGCCTGGAACCAACCCAAGTGCCCATTGTTGATAGACTGGACAGGGAAAATGTGGCACATATACACCATGGAATATTATGCAGCCATCAAAAACAATGAGTTCGTGTCCTATGTAGGGACATGGATGAACCTGGAGAACATCATTCTCAGCAAACTGACACAAGAACAGAAAATCAAACACCACATATTCTCACTCATAGGCGGGTGTCAAACAATGAGAACACATGGACACAGGGAGGGGAGCATCACACACTGGGGTCTGTTGTGGGGAAACAGGGGAGGGGCAGTGGGGGGTGGGGAGTTGGGGAGGGATAGCATGGGGAGAAATGCCAGATATAGGTGAAGGGGAGGAAGGCAGCAAATCACACTGCCATGTGTGTACCTATGCAACAATCTTGCATGTTCTTCACATGTACCCCAAAACCTAAAATGCAACAACCAAAAAAAGGAATATGAGAGACAAGCAAAGGAATGCAAACTGGGACAGCTAAATTAAAAGAAATGACAAAACTTGAAGAGCTTTAAGAATCTGGGTAGTATTTCTAGTTAAAGTGACTCCTTAAACAATCTAAACTGGTCTAAAAGTTATCTTCTCCCTCATTTTGTCTTTTCTGTAACATTTGAGTTTATTTTCTCATAAAAGCTCTAACCTAAAATTCCTAAATTGATTCTACTAGACAAAGCAGCTAATATTAAATTATCTAATGTTTAATATGCCCTTTATCCCATGTGACTTTGATACTCTTCCTGTTAATAGGTAGAATCTGCATTCCCTCCTTGAATCTGGGTGGGCTTCTGACTCTGGCTAAGGGACTTTTTAGGCTAGGAAATAAAAGGCAATTACCAAAAGAAAAATAAACCAAAAAGAGGTGACCAGGATTCCTTTGGTTTTCTTGAAACTCAGCCACTATACTGATAACTACAGAAATACAATGACTCTTAAAGAGACTATTATCAACAACATTTGTTAACCAATTAGAAAAGCTGGAAGAAACTGATAAATTCTTGGACACATAAAACCTACCAAGATTGAACCAAGAAGAAACAAAAATCCTCAATAAGCCAATAAACAAGTAAGAGACAGAAAGTGTAGGCCCAGGCATGGTGACTCATACCTGTAATCCTAGCACTTTGGGAGGCTGAGGCAGGCAGACCACTTGAGGTCAGGAGTTCAAGACCAACCTAGCCAACATGGTGAAATCCTCTCACTACAAAAAATACAAAAAATTAGCTGGGGGTATGGTGGCAGGCACCTGTAATACCAGCTACTTGAGAGGCTGAGGCAGGAGAATTACTTGAACCCAAGAGGTGGAGGTTGCAGTGAGCTGAGATGACACCACTGTACTCCAGTCTGGCGACAGAGCAAGACTCCATTTCAAAGAAGGAAAAGAGAGAGAGAACACACAGAATGGGAGAAAGTATTTGCAACTACCTATCTGACAAGGGATTAATAATCAGAATATATGGAGAGCTCAGAAAATTCAACAGAAGGTGCTGGAGGTTACAGTGAGCTGAAATCACGCTCGCTGAACCCCAGCTTGGGCAACAAAACAAGATCCTGCCTCTTAAAAAAACAAACAAATTAAAAAAGAAAACCTCAAAAGCAAAAACATAAATAATCCTGTTTTTAAAAGAGGCAAAAGATCTGGATAGACATATCTCAACAGAAGACATACAAAAGGCCCACAGGTATATGGAAAACATGATTGACATCACTATCCTCAGGAAAATAAAAATTAAAACCACAATGAGCTATCATCTCACCTCAATTAGAATACCTATTACAAAAAAGATAAAAAATAACAAGAGCTGGCAAGGATGCAGAGAAAGAGGAGAGCTTAAATACTGTCCGTAGGAATGTAAAATAGTATAGTCGTTAAGTAAAACAGTATGGAAGTTTCTCAAAAAAAAAACAAAAAGAGAATATATGATCCAGCAATCCCAATACCGAATACATATTCAAAAGAAAGAAAGGAAATTGGTATCGTGAAATGATATCTGCATTCCCATTCTTATTACAGCACTATTCACAAGAGCCAAGATATGGAATCCACACGGACAATGTGGTATATATACACAATGGAATATTATTCAGCAACAGAAGAATGAAATCTTGTCAGCTGCAACAACATGGGTAGAAGCAGAGGTCATTATCTTAAGTAAAATAGGCCAGGCACAGAAAGACAAATATGGCACGTTCTCATTCACAGTTACGAGCTAAAAAAGTAGATCTCATGAAGTATAGAGTAGAGTGGTAGTTACCAGAGGATAGGAAGGGAGAGGGTGCAGGGGATAAAGAGAAGTTGGTTAAGGGGTACAAAAATATAGCTAGCAGAATAAGTTCTAGTATTTGACAGTACAGCAGGAAATTCACAGTTACTAATTTGTTGTATATTTTTAAACGAGAATTGTAATGTTCCCAACACAAAGGAAAGAAAAATGTTTGAGGTGATATCCTAATTGCCCTGGTTTGATCATCACATACTGTATACAGGTAACACATAGACCTCAAAAATAAGTACAATATTTATATATTAATAACAAGTGATTGAAATGACGTACTTGACACACATCTTAAGAAACTCACATTTATTAAGACTGAAGCCTATACTAAGAATACTAGTGCAGACAGAACAAGCAGACCTCACTGTTTCTACTATTTTCAGTACTGTGAGGACAGCTGCTCAATCTGATTTAGTGAACGAAGAGGACACAATTGGATATTCCAACTGGTCCTACTGAAAAAAATTACATTAGACACTCCAACACATGCTAGCTTTATCTCGTGTTGGTTCAATCTACTGAATTGTTGAATAACCACTCTAGTCCCTTCTGCCCTCTTCTCTAATATGAGTGAGTATCCCTTACCTAAATGTTTGGGAATAGGAGAGTTTCAGATTTCATATTTTTCCAGATTTTAGAATATTTGCATTACACTCACTGGTTGAGCATCCCAAATCAGAAAATACAAAACCTGAAGTACTCCAACAAGTTTCCCTTGAACATCATATCAGCACTCAAAAAAAGCTGAGTATTTGGGAGCATATCAGATTTCAGATTTTCAGATTAGGGATACTCAACCTGTACTTTCTTTCCTTGCCCTGTATCATTTGTTTTTCCAAACAATCATAGCAATTGACAATCCATCCAACTGCCTTAAAAAAAAAAATTAAAGGTTTGTGGTAACCTTGCATCGGGCAAGTCCATGGGCATCATTTTTCCAACAGCAATGTGCCCACCTTTACCAAATGTGTTACATTTTGGTAATGCTCACAATATTTCAAACATTTTCATTATTATTGTATCTGTTACGGTTATTCCTATTTAATATTTCTATTATAACTGTCTTGGGGTGCCACAAATGGCACCCATGTGTAAGATAGTAAGCTTAGTTGATATGTGTGTATTCTAACTGCTCCACCAACCCCACTGCTGCCTCATCTCTCCCCCTTCTCCTAAGGCTTCCCTATTCCCTGAGACACAATAACATTGAAATTAGACCAATTAATAATAACCCTATAATGGCCTCTAAGTGTTCAAGTGAAATGAAGAGTCCTATTCCTCTCACTTTAAATAAAAAGCTAGAAATGATTAAGCCTAGTGAAGAAAGCGTGTTGAAAGCTGAAACGGGACAAAAGGTAGGCTTCTTTTGCCAAAAAGCCAAGTTGTGAATGCAAAGGAAAAGTTATTGAAGGAAATACAAATGCCACTCCACTGAACACACAAATGATAAAGAAGTACAACAGGCTGGGCATGGTGGTTCACGCCTGTAATCCCAGCACTTTGGGAACCGGAGGTGGGTGGATCACAAGGTCAGGAGTTCAAGACCAGCCTGGCAAACATAGTGAAACCCCATCTCTACTAAAAATACAAAAAAAGAAAATAGCTGGCTGTGGTGGCAGGCACCTATAGTCCCAGCTACTTGGGAGGCTGAAGCAGGAGAATCTCTTGAACCTGGAAGCAGAGGTGGCAGTGAGCTGACATTGCGCCACTGCACTCCAACCTGGGCAACACGACGAGACTCTGTCTCAAACAAACAAACAAACAAAAGCAGAACAGCCGTATTGCTGACGCTGAGAAAGTTTTGGTGGTCTGGACAGAAGATCTCACTAGTTACAACATTCCCTTAAGCCAAAGCCTAATCCAGAGCAAGACCATCTTCAATTCTGTAAGTGGAGGTGAGGAAGCTACAGAAGAAAAGTCTGAAGCTAGCAGAGATTGGTTCATTAGGTTAAAGGAAAAAAGCCATCTCCACAGCATAAAAGTGCAAGATGAAGCAGCAAGTGTTGGTGGAGAAGTTGCACCAAGTTGTCCAGAAGATCTAGCTAAGATCACTAACGAATGTGGCTACACTATAGGTCACAATTAAGAAGAAACAGTCTTCTATCAGAAGATGCCATCTAAGACTTCGATAGCTAGAGGTGAAGTTGATGGCCTGGCTTCAAAGCTTCACAGGACAGGCTGACTCTTATTATGGGCTAATGTAGTTGATTTAAGTTGAAGCCAACACTTATTTCCCATTCTGAAAATCTTAGGGCCCTTAAGAATGACACTAAATCGACTCTACCTGTGGTTAACAAATGGAAGAACAAAGCCTAGATGAGAGCACATCTGTTTACAGTATGGTTTACTGAATATTTTAAGCCCACTGTTGAGACCTACTGCTCAGAAGAAAAGATTTCTTTCCAACTATTACTGCTCATTTACAATACTCCTGTCCTCCAAAAGCTATGAGGGAGATGCACCAGAAGATGAATGTTTTCCTACCTGACACAATGCCCACTCTGCAGCTGATATGGTTTGGCTGTGCATCCCGCCCCCCCCCCCAAATCTTACTAGCAATTGTAATCCCCACATGTTGAGGGTGGTAACTGGTAAGTGATGACTGGATCATGGGGGCAGTTCTCCCACGCTGTTCTTGTGACAGTAAGAGAGTTCTCATGAAATCTGATGGTTTTAAAAGTGGCAATTTTTCCTGCACGCTCACCTGTCTCCTGCTGCCGTGTTAAGACATGTCATGCTTTCCTTCTGCCTTTCACCATGATTTTAAGTTTCCTGAGGCTTCCCCAGCCATGCAGAACTGTTGAGTCAATTAAACCTCTTTCCTTTTAAATTACCCAGTCTCAGGTAGTTTCTATATAGCGGTGTGAGAATGGACTGATACAGCAGCCCACAGATCAAGGAGTAATCTGGACTTCAAGGCTTATTATTTAAGAATTACATTTCATAAGGATATAGCTGCCATAGGTAGTGATTCCTCTGATGGATCTGGGCAAAGTACCTTGACAACCTTCTGGAAAGGACTCCTCATTCTAGATGACATTAACAACATTCATGATTCATGGGAGGAGGTTAACATAGCAACATGGGCCAGGCACAGTGGCTCATGCCTGTAATCTCAGCACTTTGGAAGGCTGAGGTAGATGGATGAGGTAGAAGTTCAAGACCAGCCTGGCCAATACAGTGAAACCCTGTATCCACTAAAAATAAAACAAAAATTTAGCCAGGTGTGGTGGCGGGTGCCTACTTGGTCTCAGCTACTTGGGAAGCTGAGGCAGGAGAATCACTTGAACCTGGGAGGCGGAGGCTGCAGTGAACTGAGATTTCACCACGGCACTCCAGTCTGGGCAACACAGTCAGACACTGTCTCAAGAGGAAAAAAAAGAGCAACACGAACAGGAATTTGAAAGGAGTTGATTCCAACCCTCACAGATGACTTTGAGGGGTTTAAGACTTCACTGGAGGAAATAATTGTAGATGCAGTGGCAAAGAGCAGAAAACTAGAATTAGAAGGGGAGCCTGAAGATATGACTGAATTTCTGCAATCTCATGATAAAACTTGAACAAATAAGGATTCTTCCTTATGAACACGTGAAGAAAGTGGTTTCTTGAGAAGGATTCTACCACCAATGAAGATGCTGTAAACAATGTTGAAATGACAGTAAATGATTACATAAACTTAGTCGATAAAGAAATGGCATGGTTTGAGAGGCCTGACTTCAATTTTAAAGAAGTTCTATTATGGGTAAAATACTGTCAAACATCACTGTGACGTAGAGTCAATGCAGCAATTTCACTCGTCTCATTTTTTTAAATTGCAAAGCCACCCCAACCCTCAGCAACCACCACCTTGGTCCACTTCAAGGCAAGACCCACCACCAGCAAAAAAGACTGACTCACTGAAGGCTCACTAAAAAATCAGTAGTCTTTTTTTTTTTAAACAATCACATATTTTTAAATTATGGCATTACTTTTTTTAAAATAAAGAATGATACTGTACACTTAATATTTGCTTTACTGCAGTGCTTTGGATTCAAAACTGCAATTATCTCAGAGACATGTTTGGATCTAGAACACAGAACTCAACCCGGGCAGTCTAGCTCCATCAACCTCTCTGCAGCTCAACTAAGCCCTGTTCCATCAGGGCCTAATGGGTTTCTCACTTCTCCAGAAAACCCTATTACTAGTGGTCCATATTGCTGTGTGGCAACATGCAGATCAACGGCAGCACTTTCCCATCATCACAGTACTCACCACCCCTCTACTGGCCTCAGCCAAAAGTCAGCTGTAACTTATTGCAAAGCCATTTGGCTTCATTTACTCATTCATGCCTTTACCCTGTAGACAAATGAATGTGCCATACCTCCCTCAGATTAATAAATTCTAAAAATATTTATTGACCCCTTCTATACTAGGCTAGGCACTGTAAGAGGTGTGCTCATATAGAAGAAGGTAAATTAATTAAAAATATGTACACGCAATCCAACTCTAAGAGTTTTAGCCTGGTTAGGAGACAAACACATAGGCAAATTATTTAGTTACCAAATGTAACAAGTACTACTAAAAATTACAATTGCAATAGGCATTGTTAAGAAAAAAACCAAAATTGTTACATAATTATTATAATACATTATAACTGCACTGACTGCTAGAAAGAACAGAGGAGGAGGAGGAGAGGGCTTATGAGGAAGCCATAGAGGCAGCTAAAGGAGTTCCACTATTTGGAAACCTTCAAACCAGAAACCACTAGTACAATGTGCTGGTGGTCTGGGGAAATGTTCTTACATCATCTTTGATGATTTTCATCCTTTTTTTCTTAGTTATAATTACTAATTATTTTCAACTCTTATTATTGTATGTTAGATCTTCTGGATTCATGATCCTATTTTCTTTTCTCTTAAATCTGTTCATTCTTCCTTTCCATGTTCTGAGAGCTATCTTTGACATTATTTTCCACTGCTTCTACAGAGTTCATTTCTGCATTCTTAAACTGTTATGTTCTTTGGACATATTTTTCTTTGAGGTAGGGTCTTGCTCTATTGCCTAGACTGGAGTTCAGTGGCGCAATCATGGCTCACTGCAGCCCTGACCTCCCAGGCTCAAGTGCCTCCCACCTCGGCCTCCTGAGTAGCTCAGACTACATGTGTACACCACCATGCCCAGCTAATTTTTGTATTTTTTGACAGAGATGGTGCTTTGCCATGTTGCCCAGGCTGGTCTCAAACTCCTGGGCTCAAGCAATCTGCCCACCTCAGCCTCCCAAAATGCTGGGATTACAGATGTGAACCACCGGGCCCAGCAGGAGTACTTTTGAAAAGACTCCTATTTGTCTTTCCTGGGTGCAAATCTCTCAGCTCTGGAGATCTTAACATTTTTCTTTCAGCTTCCTTCTGCTGTTTCATCTTGTTGTGCAGAAGTTGTTTTATTCTGTTTGTTTTGGTCTCACACTTTGAAAACAGAGGCTGTCTCTAAATATCTGGCTGTCCAACCTTGGCTTAAGGCCCTACATGTGAGGACAATGTGCTGGTGGTTGCACTAAGCAGAGAAGCAGCCTGTATTATTAGTCTGTTCTCACACTGCTGACAAAGATGAACCTGAGACTGGGAAGAAAAAGAGGTTCAATGGACCTACAGTTCCACATGGCTGGGGAGGCAGTCATGGCGGAAGGCAAGGAGGAGCAAGTCACAACTTACATGGATGACAGCAGGATAAGAGAAAGAGCTTGCGCAGAGCAACTGCTCTTTATAAAACCATCAGATCTTGTGAGACTTATTCACTATCACGGGAACAGCGTGGGAAAGACTTGCCCCCATGATTCAATTACCTCCTACCAGGTTCCTCCCACAACATGTGGGAATTCAAGATGAGATTTGGGTGGGGATATAGCCAAACTATATCATATCACAGCCTTTCTGAAGGGGCCAATTCTCCTGACGTCCAAATCGAGCCCTTTGCTAAGACCAGTCTCCACAGAAAAGAACCTTTCAGTCTCTTACCAGGATTCCAGGAGCCAAGGAGAGAGAAGACATGCCAAATTTCACTTAATTCTCAATGTTGAATATAAAAATGCATTCAACATACCATGTTTTACCAGAAATTTTCCATAATAAAATATGTGAAACTGGGCTGGGCACAGCGGCTCACACCTGTAATCCCAGCACTTTTGGGAGGCTAAGGAGGGCGCATCACGTGAGGTTAGGAGTTCAAGACCAGCCTGGCCAACATGGTGAAACCCTGTCTCTACTGAAAATACATAAATTAGCTGGGTTTGGTGGCATGCGCCTTTAATTTCAGCTACTTGAGAGGCTGAGGCAGGAGAATCACTTGACTCCAGGAAGTGGAGGTTGCATTGAGCTGAGATCATACCACTGCACTCCAGCCTGGGCAACACAGGGAGACTGTCATTTTAAAAAAAAAAACAAAGACATAAAAAAGGATGAGTTCATGTCCTTTGCAGGGACATGGATGAAGCTGGAAACCATCATTCTCAGCAAACTGACACAAGAACAGAAAACCAAACACCGCATGTTCTCACTCATAAGTGGGTGTTGGACAATGAGAATGCATGGACACAGGGAGGGGATCATCACACACTAGGGTCTTTTGGAAGAGATGGGGGCTAAGTGAGGGACAGCAGGGGGGTACGGAGACTGGGGAGGGTTAACAGTAGGAGAAATATCTAATGTAGGTGATGGGGGGATGGAGGCAGCAAACCACCACAGCATGTGTGTACCTATGTAACAATCCTGTACAATCTACACATGTACCCCAGAACTTACAGTATAATTTTAAAAACGAAAGAAAGAAAAGATATGTGAAACTGTATATGCAGACAACCCACAGTAAGGAAAATAAATAATCTATTACAATAGCATTTCAACTCTTAGGGCTTCGAAGACTTTAAGTAGCGAAGTATATTCCTCAGAATTTCAAGACTAAATAATCTCTACCTTGAGCCACTATGTGCTTTCCATGAGCAAGACCCTATAGATTTCAGGACAGCTAAAACTTCACCTAAATCCCCAAAATAAGAATTTAAAGGAGCAAGCCCAATCTAGTATCTGAACCTACAACTGAAGAAGGCTGAAGTGGTACATATCAAGAAAACCTTTAGAGGCAGTGACATGTGAACAAGATCTTGAAGGAGAGCAGTATCTGTCATTTAGTAACAAGGACTGTGCTTAGCTCCTCACAACTACACGATTCTCAAGTCACCACAGTTCCATATCTGTAAAGTGGGAGTTGAAATAATAAAGTATTTAGCAACATATATGAAACAAACTTAGCATTCAATAGACAATGATAGCTGTTAAAGAAGGATGAAGTGAATTTTCTAAGGGGAGTTCAAAGTAGGAATATTCTTCAAACAGAAATCCACTGAGACCCTCCCATGGAATCTTAACCAACATCTTTCCTGTTATCCCCCATTGTCTTTATGAATGCTTGTTAAAAAAGAAAACCAAAGATGACTAGTCTTACTATGGTAACATCTGGTATATATAAAATGTATTCTTAATCCAATAACCAAATTAAACACTAATGTTCATTTTAAAATTTCCCCTAAATCTTGTCCTATTAAAAAAATTGGGGTTTTTCCTAAACTGAAAATACACCATCAGTCTGCAACTCCATTATGAACTTATATAAAAGTTAAAACAAGAACATACAATTGCCGGGGGCTGTTACCATCTCACTGATGTGAAGGTCTGTCATACAGGTAAACTTGTGCCCTGGGGTTTGTTGTACAGATTATTTCATCATCCAGGTATTAAGCTTAGCGCCCAACAGTTTTTTTTTTTTTTTGCTCCTCTCCTTCCTCTCACCTTCCACCCTCAAGTAAATCCCAGTATATGTTGCTCTCTTCTTTGTAGACAAGTGTTTTTTAATTTCCACAAAAATTTCCATGACTCTCTCATTTGCTTCTAATGACTGAAACCTCTGTTGCTCACAGAAGACAGGATTTAATTCATTCATCTGTTTAAAGTAAGTGTCTATTACGTCTTAGGCACTGGGAATGCAGCAATGAGCAAGACAGGTTCTCCTTGTCTCATAGGGTGTACATGTCACTGGAGGACAGGCTAAACCAAACAAGTAAATAAACCATAGAGTATGTCAGATAGGGGTTAAGAGCAAACAGAAAGACAAGGCAGGTAACAGGGATGGGGGTACAATGATGGCAGGAGGATGAGTCCATTTTAAATAGTGTAATCCGGCTGGGTGTGGTGGTGCATACCTGTAATCTCAGCACTTTGTGAGGCTGACATGGGCGGATTGCTTGAGCCTGTGAGTTTGAGATCAGCCTGGGTGACAGAGCGAGACCCTGCCATATACATATATAGGTACACACACACATACATAGTGTGATCAAAGAAGGACTCACTTTAGGGTTCTCATATAATTTATTGCCCAAACCAGGACACTTAGGAGGCTGGGAATGGACGTGCTAAACACATGGAACACTGGGTCAGTAAGCACAATATGGGGCATGTTATTATTCTCCTTCACTTAGAAGGTCATATTTGAGCAAAAACCCCATATCCAGGTCAGGCGCAGTGGCTCACACCTGTAATCCCAGCACTTTGGGAGGCTAAGGCAAGCAGATTACCTGAGGTCAAGAGTTTGAGACCAGCCTGGCAAACATGATAAAAACCCCGTCTCTACTTAAAAATGTGTAAAAATTTGCAGAGGGTGGTAGTGGGTGCTTGTAATCCCAGTTACTAGGGAGGCTAAGGCAGGAGAATCACTTGAACCCAGGAGGCAGAGGCTGCAGGGAGCTGAGCTTGTGCCACTGCACTCCAACTGGTGACAAGAGCAAAACTTGGGTCTCCAAAAAACAAACAACAAAAACCCATCCATTGACAGCTGTAACACTATATACAAAGATGAAAAAATTAGGCAAAACTAGCAGCCTCTTCACCAAATACTAATAATGAGGACAAGAAAAAAGAATATGAGAGATAAAGTTTAATACCCATTGCCTTATGTTTGTGGATGAGCTGGTGTTAATAATACTCAAAACAGAAATGAAAAGGGAGAGTTCACCACAGTCTTTAAGACATCTGTTGAGAGAACCAGAAGGAGGCATGTTCCCCACAGGATGATATTTAAAGGCCAATTCATTCCTCTCAGGTAGCTATTTTTAAGAATGTGGATTAATATTGATCTACAAACTGCAGCTTCTTTCTAGTGGGCCTCACTTTTAACCCATGCCTGTGTCTCTGGTTAAACAACCACCTGGTAGGCATGAAGAATTGGAAATATAGTCATAACCCCAATTCACTCTCTTCCAGCCATTCTCCCCAGCAAGAGCCTTTGCTCTACGTATACAATTGACTTGGAATTTTCTTCTCCCAAGTAGCCACTTGACTAACTCCAGTATTTCCTTCAGGTCTTCAATGAAATGCACCCTATATAAAATATATTCATTCATTAAAGTAATAACTATTGTGTCAACTATTTGTCAAGAAGGAAAAAAATGGAGATTATCTCTGTTAACTTTACAGTCTAAGAGAAGACAGAAATCCAAACAAGTAAAATATATAATGATAAATCACTATACAAGACCAGAAGAAAATGGATATAGGAGGGGACATTAGAGAAACTTGGCTTAGACTGAGGGGAATGGGAGCACTGGAGCGACATTCCCATGGTAATATTTGCATTTTAATAAAACTACCATGCATTCTACCCTGAGATATATATTTTTATTTGTACACTAGTTATTTATTCATTCAACAAATATTTAACAAGCACCTATTATGTGCCAAGCCCAGTATACCTGGCATATAGCAGGGAGTAAAAGATAAAGACTCCTACTTCCTCATGGAGCTCATTTAAGCTGACACCTAAAAGGAGTTGGCTAGTAGGAGAATGCAGAGATCATGATTCTAGGAAGTAGGCGTTGGCTATTAAGAGAATGCAGAGATCACGATTCCAGGAAGGTGCAACAGAAGGTGTAAAGGCCTGAAAGGAAGAGTTTGGGGTGTTCGAGGCACTGAAAAGCCAAAATAACTGTGCTATTAATGAGCAACAGGACAATGGCCCAAAGCTCAGAGAAATAAAAAAAGAGAACAGATCAGGATTTAACAACCAAATCTGACACTCTTTAGTTCTTCCCAGCCATTCAAAAAGATAAAATAAAAAAATGTAAAAACTGATATAATCAAATAACTCCCCAACAGGGCTTTCTGCCCTTGATAGCCTTATAACCTAAAAGAGCACTGTCAACATTTACATTTAATTCAACATTCTGACTCAAAACTGTCTTTAAACCTAGAAAATCGTGATGTAGTTGAACCCATGTTAAAATAAAGTCCTTTTGAATACTTGAAAATGTAATCTTCCTTGGATGGGACCTAAGGTGGATTCTTTACACTAAATTCAACCGCACAATGAGCTTGGTTCAAAAAACACCCCAGAATGCTTTAAGGATACCTTAAAGGTTTCAGTTCATGGTACACAAATATAGTCCGCTCTATTATTTTTAGCATGTCCTGGTATTTTACGTGTCTTCTTAAATTGGGACACTGCTGTGCTTTTTGAGGTTAATGAACTGATAAAATCAAATGTGTGGTTTAGAATGTCTAACTGCAGATAGACATTTGTATATTCTTTGGATTTGAGCTTTTTACTTTGTCTTTATCTACAAGTTGTAACTTTTATACTTGAATATAACCAATTCAGACAATTCCGATACACCAAGATCTTTGTCCTTATAACACAGATCAAAATTAACCAGCATAAAAACAAGGTTTCCTGCCTTCCTGTCCTGGTACAATAGTAACACTAGGAGAGAGGAAAGTAGTTTACTAAGATAGCTACACACTGGGCAATCACAGTGGTTACAGTGTGTGCAGCACCAAGAAGGGACAGGATGACAGCTCCTAGGTTTTGTGAGACCCTCCTCTGAACAACTCAAAGGCAAAACCATTCATATGAGGAGATGGCTTGCTGCAGCCCTACACATGAAACTGATTCTGACCCTTGACACTGTCTCTACCTTTTCCTATTTTTTATACGTGAGTGCTGTTCTCTCCCACCCAACCCTAACTCTATCATAATGCATATTTCAGTTAAAAAATACTTCTACTCATTTGCTGTGACAGCCAGCAAACTTAATTGGAAAAGAAATTGTTTCCATCAATTGCTTCGGGGTGAGCAAAAACACTACAATCTCTCTTTTCTTCCAAAGTTCACAGTTTTAAAGTCACACCGAATAAAAAGAAAACCAGTAGCTGATAATTTAATATCCCATTGGTACTGGAAGTGTAGATCTTGAATCTAGCTTAGGCTTTGTGAAGGAAAGCAGAGAGCCTTATTGTTAATGATCAGTGCTAACGGCATGTTATCACACAATGGAGGTGGCATTATGCAAATGAACCCCAGCAAACCTAGGAAAAGACCAAAATTTTCAGCAAGTATAGAACTATTTGGCTCTGAACACTATTCATCACACTCATTTATACTATACATTTCTGATGCTGAGAAACTAAAATGGTAAAAAGTTCCCATTCCCAAAGCCCTTTAAAATCCAAGAGTGTGAATTTTACTCAGCAAAATATTTACTCTGAATATCTAATTACATACTCAAATGAACAAAGTGAATACTAAAATAGTTCTAATATCACATGTTTTATAAATGTTTAAAAGCCTAGGAAAGAATCGAAGATGACAGGAACACCTAGATATATAAAAACCTCTTCAATGGTAAAACTGTAGTTTGGTGCTAACACACCAATATCCCAGCGGTACTAAAATTCTTACCCTAAAAACTAAAATGAATCAGTCTCTACCCCTACTTATAAAATCGCAGCCTTTTACAACAGCACAGTTTCCTCCTTTTAAAAAATCTTTCCTTAGTGGAGTAACATATTTAAATATATTTGAAATAACAATAAATATTTTTATTATATATATCTTAAGAATTTTATCTCCTAACTTAAATATTCTTTACTACTGTAAGCAAAACAGCTTAATTTATTTGCTTTTAGTCATGCACACATTATATAGCATTTTTGACTTCTAAATATGTTTCCCACATACAGTCTTGAATGTTACAGTGAAAATGCTATATTTTATATTCACATTTTTATACGAATAAAAACCCTAACATTAAAAAAGAAAACTGTTTATGCATGGAATTCCTAAGCCCACCTTACAAAAATACGGAGTTTCAAACTGAATATACAATCTTTACAGTGGGTAAAAGAAACCAATTTTTAAAATAAGAAAATCCATGTTACTCTTATTTCCTACAGCCTCTCTTTTATTTCCTAAAATTTAAGTTAAAATTCCTCTTTATTTCCTAAAACTTCCATATTACAGAATAAATACGTCTTATTAAAAGAAAAAATAAAACTTGTAAGAGACACAGAATAGAGCATTAAAGGATAGTTTAACTCAAAATGCTTTTCCATAATAAAGATTTTCATTTACTATTTGAAAAGCTATCTAATTAGTTTTATGTAATAGCTGTAAACCCATACCAAATCAATTTCCATTTTCCCTCAAATTTTAACTGTAAATCTATTGAAATAAATTCTGAAAAACATTTATCCACCTTTTCAGTACAAAAGCATGAATTTAAATAAAACTAAACATATTTTTAAGTTATTTCTACCTTTAGCCCAACACACTGGAAATGGACTACAGCCGCTTTTCTCCATATAGATGGCACCTGCTGGTTTCAGGGCCTCTTGGCCTGCCAGTTCCAACAACATACACCCAATGCTATAAAGATCAAGCCAGGAGTCCGCACACAAAGTCCCAGTTCCTCGCTGTGATAGTATTTGCTTCGATCCACAAGCAAGACTAAGGTTCCCCCGCAGGCTCCTTTTTTCAGAGTTTGAAGCAAAATTTGGGAGGTGTTCTTTCTGTAATATTTTCCAGCAGCTTGAAGGATGCCTCTCAGTTACAGAATCTTCTCATGCTTCCGCAATCTGAAACACAGACCATCCTGGGCTAGATTAAGCTACTGAACAGAAAGAAACCAGCTAGTAATGTGACCCCATGGGTCTGTGTTCCTAAATTCATTCAGGGAAGGAGAAAGAGGGAGGGAAAAGAGGGAGGAGAAAAAGAAGGCCAGTAGCCAGTAACTTATTAATATGCTAATCTCACCCTTCTGTTCAATTCATCCGGCAGTCTTCTGTTTACAAAACTGACAACCAATTCTAAAATTGAGTAAGCTGAAAATCAAGTCTGACCCAGATCATGTCTGTACATGGCTTCTCAAACCATTTTTGTTTTCAAAGTCATTTTACTAACCTAATTCTGACCTTAGAGTTAAAATAGTTACTTGGATGAAATAAAAATCCTTCCTGGGGAAAAAAAAAAAATCCTGATTGATCTATGTCTCTGTGTCTCTAGGTACCCAAATATTTTTGTAGTAAAATATTTTTCCTGGTTGGCACTTTCATAGTAAGAGTAGAAATTTTAAAAAATATCTCAAAAACATAAAATTAAGAGTTTGAGGTAGCCACATTCTTTAAAATTAGTTTAGGGAATATTTAGGAATCCAAGATACATGATTTCCTTTCTTAGTTTCAAAACACAGCAAGTAATAAACTCATACTAAAGTAAGACAGAAAAACACCCTTACAATCTGATACTAGCAACTTTTTAAAAGGCAGAGCTACTTAGTTTTTCCATTCAAACTGTGAGACCGTCAAGGCCATCTCAAAAATTTGGCCATCTGAACACATTCCACTTCAGCAGTAAGATAATTAGTAACTATGCTCCTGGTGCCTTTGTGCTCCGAACATACATAAGACACACTGAGGCTCTATACAGTTCTAGCTTTCCTGAATGTGGGTAATTCTGTTAGTAATACACTTGTATAAACCAATCAAAAATCAAGTATTTTACTTAACAGTGAAAACAGCCTAGGCATTGTTTATGAAGTCACTAACTTCTGAAAACAATATCTTAACAAAGGCTGAGAAGAACAAGAGGCATATTTGTTCCAGTGATGCCCCAAAACAGTTGTTTCATTTCTAACATGCTACTCTTGATGATGGCTTTGTCTCTAGATTGACTTTCAGGTTCCTAACAGCAGCCAGAGTTCAAGTGACCTCTTCTATGCTCCACTGAAAACACATCATTCACCAGCGTGAACTCTGACTCCAGGGAATACTGGGAAAAAGGGGCTCCAGTAAGACACAAGCAAGCTACTGAGGAAAAGAACAGAGGAAACAAGCAACAGATCGACTAGAAAACACAAAAAATATCCCCAGCCTCCACCATTACTAAGAGACCAAGACTGTAAAGGGCGACTGCCATGATGGGAAGGATAAGAGCACATCCACCAGCAAGCATATCTGACGTACTCCTGAGAGAATAGACTAGAGTTTAATCTGAGCCATTGACTAACAGATGGTACAAATACTCCAAGCAAATTGAGTCCATCTTGGAACTTACGGATCTCAACAGCTAAAAAAAAAAAAAAAAGCTACCGTCATTAATTACCCACAATTATATTCTACACATTAAGTACTGATTACATGTCATTTTCACATCTTTTAAGCAAACTTGGTATTATGTTTCTTTTAAAAATGAGAGCACTAAGACTAAAGACATGGTCATATGACTCAGAAGAGGCACAGGAGTTACTAATCCCACTTGCTCATCTAAGATGCCAGGGTCTTCACCCCACCCCAGGAAGGATTTTTGAGTCAGACTGAAGAGCTGCCACAGGACCAGCTGAGCAGGAGTTAGAGTGGTATAAGCATATGGTGGTGGTATCTGGAGCTAACGCAGTAGCGGAACAGAGAGGAGAGGACAAACAAGAAAAGGGAATGTAGAAAATGAGGGAGAGGGATGAACCCAGTCTCTATGACTTTAAAGTGATCAGTAGATGGGGCTTTCTCTACTAAACCCTGCAACGACTTCATAATTTATTTCAACATCCAAATATCATCTCCTAATGTACAAGATCTTGAGAGTACAGGTAGATAAGATACAAAAGAGCATAAATTCTACAGGCCGGAGACCAAGGTGACTTAAGCAGAGACCAGACGGAAGCAGCACTTATGGAAATGTTAAGATCCAACTCACACCACTGAGAAAAGCTGAAGAGGATACAGGTGATACTGTGAACAATACCTATACCCTTTATTGAGCAACTATAGTTATATATAAAACAACTGCATTTAATCCATAACACAATCTCAGTGAAGCAACTACTTCCCTGTTTTCATAGAAGAGGAAAATGAAGTTCAGAAAAGTCAAGCAACTTGTCCAAGGTCAAAGAGCTACAAAATGAGGCAAGTACTAGCTAGTCTGGTGATACAGCAATTATAATTTTATTCCTGCTAAATATTAAAGACAAATTATTCTTTTAAATTCCTAATCCAGGGACACCTTGAAAAGAACAGACATAGACTACAGTTAACGGCAACCTAAGTGAAAAGAGTAAGTAGTCCTCTATGTTCTCTTACTTACGAATTCTAAAGCCACCCATTTATTTAAAAGTTCTCTGATCCTTACATCAAACTCTTTTAGTATTGGCATATTTTAAAGCAACTCTGGTAAATCCTACTTGAAAAGTAAACTCCTACCCTTTACCTTTAAGATATAGCCAGAACATACATATTTCTTACCACATCTCCTGCCCTCACCCCAGCCCAGGCTGCCCAGATTACAGCCACAGGTCTCCTACCTGGTTTCTCTGCTCCAGCTCTGGTCACCTTACGCTCTATTCAGAACCCTTCTGAGTTGTGCACTGATCCTTTCAAAACATCAATCATACAATTTTACTCCTCTGCCTAAAACTCACCAACAGTCCTCGAACTTTTCCAGAATCAGCATCTACATACTTAGCACAGCCTGCAAGGCCGTGTATGATATGGCTCCCCTCTGTCTTGGTCTCATCACCAAAGATTCCCTAGTTTCCCTGGCACCAACCACACTGACCTCCTTGCCACTCCCTGCCCTCCTCAACACTGCCTGTCCTTCTATGTGGGACACTCTTGCCCCGCATTATCCATATGGCTTGCTCCCTTTCCCCTGCCACATCTTTGTTCAAATGTTGCCTACTCGACAAGGCCTATCCAGACCACCCCATCTGAAACTGGATGGCCCATCTGCTCTCCCTGCTTCGTTTTATTCCCAAAGCACTTACGCCTTCTAAAACACGATTTACTTAAACATCAAATTATTGCCTGGCTGCCCCCACTACCATGCAAGCTCCATGACAGAAGGAAATTCTGTCTGTTCTGTACATATTGTCTCCAGGGTCTTCCTAAAACAGTAAGATGTGTAGGCCACATCCCACCCACCCTCCTATTACTTCTAAGTAATGAAAAGATGGCAAAAAGAATTTCTGTTTTCTTTTCAAGCCCACGGCCACAGAGAAGGTATATGTATGTGCTGGATATAAGTGACAGTATGGCTTGCCTCCATCCTGGGCACTGCTTCACTTCCAGATCTCAGTACAGTACGAAGGCTTAGTACATATTTATTGAATAAATAACTGAATTAAACATTATGAAAACCTTGCTTTCTCAAGAATATGAGAAAATAAAAATTGACATAAAGTCTACGAACATCATGTGAACTGTTCTCCTCACTCACCCACATAAAAATAAATCACATAATTGTAGTACTCTGATACTCTTATTGAAATTTTAACCACAAATTTTAACAGAGAACAAATGAAAATAGTGTGTGGGACTAGATAGAACCATTAGGGTTGCAAACAATGTTATAACAAGATCAGTAAGCATCAAGGGGAACTCCAAACCCCTTCATACGACGTACAGTTTTGTCCAATCTGGCCTGAGTCATGTATGAGAAGGCCCCTGGGAATGAACTATTAGGAGATGAAATGTCACCAAAAGTAGTTCACAAAAACACCAGCCTGACTTTCACATTTCTCATCTAACTGTCATAATCTTGTCTCTCTTAAGGAATACCAAACATCAAAGCTGCACTTCTCGGCAAAGTAAAGCGCTAATAAATGCTTTTATGCCCGTGGACAGGAGTACTGTAAAAGAAAATTATTTACATTATACAACACGTATATTTCTAAATATATCATCCTTCACACCTCTTTTATGCTTGCATTAATCAGTTACAGATTTAAATAACTTTGACACTTTTACAATATGGTTCCTCCAATTAGCACTTGATAATTACCATATATCCTAACTTTAGAATGTCAAGTATCTTATACTGAGCTTATTTCCAGTAAGATTACTATTTCTGTCATTTTGTCTTGCTGTTTCCACCACAAAAACAATTTTTCAAAAATTTTAGTCCATCAACAAAAATTATGACTTCATTAAGATTAAAGAAATATTAGTCATAATAAACCTAACCACCTTCTGAAGACAGACAACAGGAAATACCAACAAATTTCAAAAGGTGATGGTATTGGCATTATTCACTTTCTTTGCAAAGTTTCTTAACAATTACTATACCTCCCTTCCGTTATTCTCGAGGAACTCTGGGGAAACTGCAGAAGGCACTGAATATGTAACTAGAAGATCCAAAGGAGCCCCAGCTCTGCCTGTGAGACAAAGAAAATCATTTCAACATCCTGAACTTCAGTTTCTTCAACTGTAAAATGAGGACAGTAACAATACCTAGCACTTATTGAGTACTATGTGCCAGTCACAAAATAGCATAATAGCAACATTAATAATAATGGAAATATGATTATTTTGACATGATGATACCAGGTTAATGCTAACTCTGTGCCAAGCCTTCTTCCAAAAATATTGACTCATCTACTTATCTTAACAAACTACCCATGGGGTAATACTGTTATACTCATTTTACAAATGAAGAAATTGAAGCACAGAAAGGCTAGGTAGCTTAAAGTCACAATGTCACACAGCTTTTGAGTTGCAAAGCTGGAAATCTAACTCATGCAGTCTGGCTAAAGTCCATGTACTTCCCCAGTTTGCTGCAGTGCTTTACACCTATTTTCTCAATTAATACTTTTAACAACCAACAACATAGATGATATTACAATCCATGTATGACACATGAACAAATAGAAGAACAGAGAAATTAAGTAACGTACCTAATATCACAACTAATTGGTCAGTTGTAGAGCTGGGATATGCATCAGGCATTTGGACACCAGCCAGATGACACAGTTAAACCACCACCTATTGTATCACCTATCTCCCAGATACTACAAAGGTTTCCAGAGAAGAGACTGGAAACAGGCCAACAAAGGGTAAGAATCACAGTGAGGACCAATGGGACAAAGAAAGCATGAGAAGAAACACAGCAAAGAATATGGGAGAGATAAACTGCTCTTATCCCCATGAACACCCTAATTCACCAAATTGTGAAACTCATGCAATAGTCCTCTGGTGTCAGCAATCCTGCCCAATACAAATTCAGATAAAAGCCATCACACTACATGCCATACATGTAGCTGGTACTTGACAGGTATCAAAATCACCTGAAAATAAATATAACCACTGAATTAAGCAACACTAAAATACATAAATAGATGGGAAAATGCAACTCTTTTTTTTTTTTTGAGACGGAGTTTTGCTCTTGTTACCCAGGCTGGAGTGTAATGGCGTGATCCCGGCTCACCGCAACCTCTGCCTCCTGGGTTCAGGCAATTCTCCTGCCTCAGCCTCCTGAGTAGCTGGGATTACAGGCACGCGCCACCATGCCCAGCTAAATTTTTGTATTTTTAGTAGAGACGGGGTTTCACCATGTTGACCAGGATGGTCTCGATCTGTTGACCTCGTGATCCACCCGTCTCGGCCTCCCAAAGTGCTGGGATTACAGGCTTGAGCCACCGTGCCCAGCCAGAAAAATGCAACTCTTATCATGAAAATCTTATTTAATATTTCTGCCAATTGGGTAAGACAATAATTATCTTTTACAATGTGTATTCTCAAGTACCTCTAAAATTAATGGGATAAAAACTATTTCCTTTCATTATCTAAAAAGGCAAAGACAATAAAACCCTGACCTTATTAATCTAAGCAGTATTTCCATGGACTCTAATTAATGACAATTTCTTATATCTGTTTTGCCATATAGACAGAGATCAAAGCTAAAAATCAGATTTAGAAACTAAGGGGTTAACTGCTGTAATTGCTTTTTTCTTAAAGGCTCCTGAAATCTTTAAGATGTTGCATTAGTTTTTCAGTTTGAGTAGTAGAAGCATGATGACAGAGAAGCTCACCAAAATTTTCAATCTATCCATATATGTTATAAAACAGAGGGATATTTTTTGCTTATACTGACTATAATAATGCAAATATCAAAAGGCAATCCAGTAGTTACTTAAAGTTAACATATCCCAAAACAAACATAAAACTTTTATTTTACGGAAAATGCATATATACTTATGCAATGTATTTCATCACCATGAACTTTTTCCCTAAAAACGCAATTTTGGCCTGGCGCGGTGGCTCAAGCCTGTAATCCCAGCACTTTGGGAGGCCGAGGCGGGTGGATCACGAGGTCAACAGATCGAGACCAACCTGGTCTACATGGTGAAACTCCGTCTCTACTAAAAATACAAAAAATTAGCTGGGCATGGTGGCGCGTGCCTGTAATCCCAGGTACCCAGGAGGCTGAGGCAGGAGAATTGCCTGAACCCAGGAGGCGGAGGTTGCGGTGAGCCGAGATCGCGCCGTTGCACTCCAGCCTGGGTAACAA
>CM052663.1:86727733-86740359 GCA_028533165.1 Leontopithecus rosalia
AAAAAAAAATTAGCTGGGCATGGTGGCGCGTGCCTGTAATCCCAGCTACTCGGGAGGCTGAGGCAGGAGAATTGCCTGAACCCAGGAGGCGGAGGTTGCGGTGAGCCGAGATCGCGCCGTTGCACTCCAGCCTGGGTAACAAAAGCGAAACTCTGTCTCAAAAAAAAAAAAAAAAAAAAAACGCAGTTTATCCACAGTTTGACTGCCCACCTTATTTAACAAATAGCAACAGTATCAAACAATTGTGTCTTTCCAAATTAGGTTAATTTTCCAAGCTAACTGAAGCAGAGAAAACCACTGATAAGGATGTAAAGGCTCTCAGTCACTTGTCAGAAATTGGGCTTTGCAGTCCCAGACATATTAATACTAGTCTAGGGGTCTGATGGTGTCAGGAGGACCCCTTGTGGTGAATGTGAATCCGTCTACAACCTGCATTTCTCAGCTAAACGTGAAAAATCAACAATATACAATTTACATTAATCCCTCATGATGGCCAGAAAAAGTTAATCATTACTACAGTTAGACTCATACTTTTTTTTCAAAAAATATCAGGCTGGGAATGGTGGCTCAGACCTGTAACCCTAGCACTTTGGGAGGCCAAGGCAGGTGGATGACCTGAGATCATGAGTTCAAGAGCAGCCCGACCAAAATGGTGAAAACCCATCTCTACTAAATAAAAAAAATTGGCCGGGCATGGTGCCGCATGCTTGATCCCAGCTACTCCAGAGGCTGAGGCAGGAAAATGGCTTGAACCCAGGAGGCAGAGGTTGCAGTGAGCCAAGATTGTACCACTGTACTCCAGGCTAGGCAACAAGAGTAAAACTCCAACTCAAAAAAAAAAAAAAAATATATATATATATATATATATGTATTTAAAATATATATGTATAATAGCAGCATCTAGTGTGGACCTATCCCTCCTATCTATATTCCAAACAACAGACATAAACAAGACAGCTTTTCTTCTTTCCAAATAGAGCTACCAATAGAGCCAAATAGAGTTGGCTTTTTTTGGTCAACTTCCCTCCCATATGCTTTTGTTTTGTCATGCTTGTATCAATGTATGTTATTGCAGCTTACCAAGAAATTTCAGGAATCACTTTTCCAATTCTATCTAAAAATGTTTATCATTAAAAAATGTTAAACCAACCTAACACCCATTATGATAGCTGCTATTAAAAGAACAAACAGAAAATAAGGTTTGGTAAGGATAAGAAGAAAACTGAAACCCTTGAGCACTGTTGGTGGGAATGTAAAATGGTACAACTTCTATGGAAAACAATATGGAGGTTCCTAAAAATATTAAAACTAGAACCACCATGAAGATTCAGCAATCCCACTTCTGGGTATAATCCAGAGAATTGAAAGCAGGGTCTGGAAGAGATATTCATACTCCCATATTCATCGCAGCATTATTCACAATAGCCAAAAGGTAGAAGTAACCCAGGTGTTCATCCACAAATAAACAAAATGTGGTATATAAACTCAATGAAATATTATTCAGCCTTAGGAAAGAAATTCTAACGCATGCTGCATCTTGAGAACATTACAGTAAGTGAAATAAGCCAGTCACAGAAGGATAAATAACATCTGATTCCACTTACCTAACATATCTAACATACCTAACATATCTAACTACCAAATTTATGGAAGTAGGTAGTAGCCAGGGGATGGGGGTAGAAGGAGAGAAGTTGCTTTATGGGCATAGAGCTTCACATTTTCAAGATGAAAAAAATTCTAGAGATCTGTTTCACAAAACTGTAATATGTTTAATACTACCGCAACAGTACACTTAAAAACTAATAGATTTCAAATTTTTTTAAATTAATTTTTATCACAAATTTTTAACATAAAAATGTTCAAAGCATTTTAAAAGAGTAAATCTCATTTGTATTTTACAACAAATCCACAAATGTGATATAATTACATTTACTTTTATAAATGAAGAAAAAAGCTTTGAGAGTTTAAGAACAAGTCTAAAGTGAAAGACACAGAAAAAAAGAGGTAACAACCATTCAATGGCTAAGGGCTTCATATTGTTCCAGCCCTGTACAAGGGGGCTTTTAAATGTGTGTGTTTCAAAATCCCAGCACTTTGGGAGACCGAGGCAGGTGGATCACCTGAGGTCAGGAGTTCGAGACCAGCCTGACCAATATGGTGAAAACCCATCTCTATTTTAAAAATAAAAATATTTTAAAGAAAAATAAAATGTAACCCCCTAATAAACTTGGAGACAATTACTGATATCATTTTCAAAAAAAAAAAGAAAACTGAGGCTCACATACACAAGTAAAGGACTTGTGATGCAATTAGATTATAAAAGTAAAAAGTCAAAGCCACATGCAACTCTGAAGTCCAAATGATTTCATCTTTTCCACCACCCTAAATGTAAAGGTCCATTCAGTCTATTTCAAGTATCCCAGAACCCAAAATCTGACACATAGTATTAGATTTGTGAGCTTGGCATTTTTTTTTAACCTCTCTCTAAACTTAGTTTCTCATCAGTTAAATGAAATTTAAAATGGTATTATTTCTCACAGTTATGACAATGAAATATTATAACCCTAATAAAGGGTTTTGAGGCACCCAGTATATGAATAAAGGCTCCATGTCACTGTAAATACATCATTACTGTCTCCCTCTTCTGTCCATAGGCAGTAAGCTAAGCATTAGGGATCCCAAAATAATTGGAACAGAGTTCTATCCCCCTAAGGAGTTCACAATCCATCAGAAGATAAGCACACAGATCAGAGTACCTACAAGTCTAACTTCTGGCAGATTGGTCTAATAAACCTCCAATAAATCTCTTCTATGTTTTAAGGCAGTTTGACGCTTAAATAATAGGTTTATTTGTAATACTAAAACACTGTCAACAGCCTACATGCTCAATAGAAGGGGAATGAATGAATAAATAATGGTTGGAACATCAAAATAAATGACTATTTTAAAATGGTGTTTCTAAAATTTTTCACTGACACTGGAAAATGCTTATTAACAAAAACAAACAAGTATCAAAAGAATAAGGCAGTTTCCCAGTACTAAACGGCAAGGATTTCAAGACAGACATATATTTTAAACTTCTTTGTCTTCTGCCCTATGCTTCAATGTGCCACACTCTTCCTGATCTGTCTTTACGTCTCATTATTTTGTGTTTTTGTAGGTTCTTAAGGTAAAATCATACACAACTGATGCTTTTTTCCTTTTAGTTACATCAGTACTTAAAGTTATAAAGTTCCCTCTTAAGTATTATTTCAAGCTACATGATAAAGATTGATGTTATATTTTTACTATTCTGTTTGAAATAATTTTCTAATTTTGGAACGTTTTCTAATTTCTCTTTCAATTTTAGACTCATGTATTATTTAGAAAGGTGGTTCATTTCTAAGTACTGAGGACTTTACTGAATGTTGTTTCTTTAAAATATTTGCTTTTTATGTTCATTTATTCTTTTGAACAGAAAATACACCTGCATGGTATATTTGCTGTAAGTTTAATTGGGAAAAAAAAGAAAAGAAAATACAGGCTGGGAGCAGTGACTCACATCTGTAACCTCACCACTTTGGGAGGCTGAGATGGGTGGATCACTTAAGACCAGGAGTTTAAGACCAGCCTGAGCATCACGGTGAAACCCCATCTCAACTAAAAATACAAAAATTAGCCAGGTGTGGTGGCACGCACCTGTAATCCCAGCTACTCAGAAGGCTAAAGCACAAGAATTCCTTGAACCCATGAGGTGGAGGTTACAGTGAGCCAAGATCGTACCACTGCACTCCAACCTGGGCGGAAGAATGAGACTATCTCCAAAAAGCAAAACCAAACAAACAACAAAAAAAAAAGGAAAGAAAAGAAAATACAATTATTATTAAATACATGGTACAAAATTCAAATGGATATGCAGTGAACCATAAACATCCCCCCATTCACCCTACCATCTTTCCATCACATTCTCTCTACATAGAATCACTCTAACTTTTGTGTAACCTTCTAGAGGTGTTCCACTCATATACAAGAAAGCATATATGCAGATGCAGTTTCTTTTGCATTACACCAATATAATGTACTCTACGTACTCTTCTATACCTTCTTAAAAATTACTTTAAAATGTATCTTCAGCCTAGGCAACATAGTGAAACCCAATCTCTTTAAAAAAAAAAAAAATTAGCTGGGGGTGGTGGCAAATGCCTGCAGTACCAGCTACTCAGGAGGCTGAGGTGGCAGGACTGCTTGAGAGAGAAGAGGCAGAGGCTACAGTGAGTAATGACTGTGCGACTGCACACCAATCTAGGTGACAGAACAAGATCCTGTTTTTTAAAAAAAAATTTTTTTAATTAAAGTATATTGTTTGTTCATCACAGATAATTTTTGAATAAATTTTTGATTCTTAAAAATACTGTAGGCCGGGCGCAAGGACTCATGCCTATAATCCCAGCACTCTGGGAGGCCAAGGCAAGAGGATCACTTGAGTCCAGGAGTTTGAGACCAGCCTAGGCAACATAGTGAGACCCTGTCTCTAGAAAAAATTTTAAAAATAGTTGGTTGTGGTGGCACATATCTATAGTCCCAGCTTAAGAGGCTGAGGTGGGAGGGCTGCTTGAGCCCAGAAGGTGGAGGCTGTAATGAGCCATGATTGTGCCACCACACTACAGCCTGGGCGACAGAGTGAGACCCAGTTTCGAAAAATAAGGTGCATTAAATTATTATTTATCTCAATTACTGAGGTTTTTGGTGACTCTAGATTTTATGCCAAGACAAATGCCTTACCCTACTCCTGGCACTCTCCAAAATATATTTCCACATTCTACTCTTTCCCACTGACCCCATTCTCCTCAACCACATGACTCTCAGTGGTTTGTGAAACTAGAAATGTTTCTGCTCCATGCATGTTAAACATAATTACTCAATTTTTTAAGTTCCACTCTGAATAAAAGTATTTAACATTTCTTTTTTTCTTTTATTTTTGAGATAAAGTCTGTTGCTCAGGCTGCAGTGCAGTTGTGCAATCTCAGCTCACTGCAACCTTCACCTCCCAGGTTCAGGCGATTCTCGTATCTCAATCACCCGAGTAAGCTGGGATTACAGGCGCCCACCAGCATGCCCAGCTTATTTTTGTACTTTTTAGTAGAAATGGGGTTTTAACATGTTGGCCAGACTGGTCTCGAACTCCTGACCTGAAGTGATCCGCGCACCTCAGCCTCCCAAAGTGCTGGGCTTACAGGCATGAGCCACTGCTCCCAGCCTAACATTTCCTTTTTCAAAGACCAGAACTACAGTAAGCAGAACTGTCAAAGCCGTATCTACTTTAACTGAAACAATTACAATGTAATTTTTTTACACTGGACTAGCAAACTCTTGAATTCATAAAATGTCTGAACTTTAAAGGAAGCAAGCCATATAAAAATTTGTTAGCTAAATCAATAAATTATTGATATCTGCATCTCCTGTGATGCAGCAGAAATAATGCATTCATTCACTCTTTTGCTGTCCAAGGATCCTAACAGCAGCAGCAACTCAAATCAGCTGCCTTATCAGGGCACACAGAAGACAAACGGGAGGGGAGTTTGGACACAGCTAACTTACTAAGATTCCTCCTTCCCCGACTTTTTAAAACCAGGATTTCTAAGCAACTGTAATGGGGGAGGGGGGAAAGATGAGATTTCTGAATCCAAGACAGATCCAACAACTGGCAACAGAAGAGCATTTCCTTTAGAAAAAAAATAGAAAAGTTGCATAAAATTTAAAAAACATCTGTTCAAAGGCAGCAAGAACAGGAGGGGCTAAAAAACTTCAGCACCACAGAGGTTGAGCAGATCTGCAGTTACTTTTACTTTTGGTATGTATTTACCAATTCTGGGAAGAAGGAGGAGGCTGCGCATTCACAGAAAAACTGCTGCCAAAAGACAGAAGAATCAGGCAAGGTTTTGGCAGGCTAAATCCTAGAACATTTGTATAATTACTGTTTAAAAGTATATTTATTGTCAAATATTACTCAGCAATAAAAAGGAATGAAGTACTGAAACATGCTACAACATGGATGAACCTTGAAAACATTAAGCCAAGTGTTAGAAGCCACAAAAGACCACATACAGCATGATTCCATTTATATAAAATGTCCAGAATAGGCAAATCTGGACATTTGAAAGAAAGTAGATTAGTGGTTTCCTTGAGCTAAAGATAAGGAATAATGAAGAGTGACTGCTGGTGGATATGGGGTTTCCACTCACCTATTTTTGGGGTAAATTTTGGGGGTGATGGAAATTTCTAAAATTGATGGTGGTGACTGTACTCATTGCATGGTATGTGAATTATATCTCAATTTAAAAAAAAAGACCGAAAGTCTCTACAAGTCGGTGAGTAAAGATTTTCAAGTCTTACAAGACAAAGATTAAAGTTCCTCACAAGAGGAAGATAAGAAAAAGGAACCAATAAAAATAAAATAAATCCACAGAGCTAAAGGACAAAATTTTTTTCTTTAAAAAAAAAATATATATATATATATGTATAAAACAAATTGTTTCTGGTATTCAGAAACAAGTTCTAGAAGATCATCCAAGAAAAAGAGAAATACAAATAAATAACTAAAATTCATAAAGGAACTCTAGGCATTACAGAAAATAAATCATAAATCTTAATAAATCACTGTTCCAAAATCTTGTTTACAATGATAAGAAATTGAAAATAAACCCATGGCTTTCCCCTAAAATCCAAATCCTGAAACAGATTTTCCCAAATCAGTAAACAGCACTGAGGTCAGTGCCATGCGCCTGCAGTCCCAGCTGCTTGGGAGGCTGAGGCAGGAGAGCTGTCTAAGGACAGGAGTCTGAGGCTGTTAGCACACCATGATCATGCCTGTGAATAGCCACCGCACTCTAGCAGCCTGGACAACACAATGAGACTTTGTCTCTAAAAAGCATAAATTACAAGAAAACTTTAAGTAAATAGCAACTCCATTCGCCTAGTTGCTAATGAAAACACCTTGACATCATCCTTGATTCCTTTTCTTTAGAACACAACTATCCCAACAAGTCTTAAAATTTATGTCACACCTCTGCTCAAGATCCTCCAGTGGCTTCCTATCTGACTCAGAACAAATACACAAGACCTTATGATGGCCCTGAATGCTCTAAGAGATTTAAACACCTGCCCAATCTTCCTGCTAAATAGCCTTAAAATTTTTAAAAAGTAATGTTTATCAAGTCTATATTTTTCTAAGCCTTTGCTATAATAGTGAATAAATTTTCTGACCATCTGTTATTATAGACTCACCCCTATTTTCTGCATATGAAGCTCACTTCTGAAAACAACTCTATCTCTCTCTAGCAGATGTTTTCTCTTCTATCAGTTTTTGATCATTACTTGTACTTGCCACCCTCAAGCCAGATACTGATAGTGTCTTGAATAAAATAGTACCTTTTCTTAGTAACAATAACTATCCCCTTTCCCAGTTATAGTCTTAATTTGCTCAACATTTAAAATAAGTTACTTCTAAGACTGGAAACTTGTGTTTCCTGGAGTTAAGACACAATTTTATTCAAATGCAGTTTCTCAACTTACAGTGTGACCTTCAACAAGGCATTCTCATCTCCGTAAGTACTATTTGTAGAAAGGGCATAAACTACATATAAGGACTTCTCTGTTTCTAAAAGTAAAACATCAGGCATTTATGTGACACCCTGTAAAACTTGACAATTCCCATAAGGAAACTATGCAGGAATACCTGTCCAGCATCATTTATTTATTTAGTAACAGCATGCCAACTTCTATGGAACCATGAATCTGTGTCATTCAAATAGTGGGGTACAAGCACACTGCACCTGTTCAATCCCCCACACTGACCTACTGAAGTACACTAGTCCATTAATATCAGTCAAGAAAGGAAGAATAGAAGAATTTTCACCAAGACAAAGTTGTGCAGAAAGAAGAGAGTGGAGAGAAGCAGGGGTAGCACATCTGAAATCGACCCAACCCCTGAAATTCCCAAGTACTTAAAATGATAGGTGTTTTTTCTATTTTAGCTAATATAAGTGTGCTTCTGCCATTTGCAACCCAAAATTTCAACTAATAAAATCCATAAATGGAGTCCTACAAACCAGCAACATTGCCAATCACCCAAAAACCATGCTAAAAGGATTATTCTTCCATTCATTCTTCTAAGATTGAGTACCTACTAAATGCCAAACAGTGTTTGACACATCAATGTGTGTCAAAGACAGGGATATATGCATGTAAGATGTGCTGATAAAAATTTAACCACCAGCTCTGCAGGGACTGAAGAGGAGAAGCCCCAATTTGTGGTATCTGCTGAATTGTGTAGGTCTCGTACACATGTGCACATATTTCTGTTGTATGTGCACATGGGAGTGGAACCACTAGATCCAAGAATGTGGGTATGTTTAATGTTTCCTATGTACTGATAAACTACTGCACAAAGTAGGTATACACATTTACGCTCCCATCAACAGTGTATGAGAGTTCCCACTGCTCTCTAATAGTCAAAAGCAAAAGTGAAACGTATAGGCTTGAGCTCCTGGGCTCAAGTGATCCTCCTTCCTCAGCCTTCTGAACAGCAGAAACTACGGGTGTACAATACCACACTAAGCTACTTTTTAAAAAAAACTGTATAGAGATGAGGTCTTGCTTTGTTGCCTAGGCTGATCTTGAACTCCTGGCTTCAAGTGATCCTCCTGCATCAGCCTCCAAAAGCACTGGGATTACAGATGTGAGCTATCAATGACTGCTAAAAGCACTGGAGGGAAGAATCGTGACACCTTATGAACTAATGATTAACTTTACTGTCCCAAAAAGGAGGATGTGAAGCCAATGGCAACTATTACTGCCCCTAAAACTGAACCGAGGTCTAACTAAACCTCTAAAAGCCAGCTACCAAGAAACATGAATTAAATAGCATCACATGATACAATAAGCCAAACAGAATATGAGAAATTCTATAGGGCAAATAGCTATTTCTGAGAACACCAACAAAAACTGTTATTTAAAAAAAAAAATGGCCAAAGTGGGAGAATTGCTTGAGGCCAAGAGTTGACCAGCCTGGGCAGCAGAGCGAGATACTGTCTCTACAAAAAATATAAAAGTTACCCAGGCATGGTGGCACAGCCTCAGACTGTAGTCTCAGTCACTGGGAGGCTGGGGTGGGAAGATGACTTGAGCCCAGGAGGTGGAGGTTGCAGTGAGCTAAAAATCACATCACTGCACTCCAGCCTGGGCAACAGAACCAGACTGTGTCGTAAAAACAAACAAACAAACAGAAAGAACCAACACATAAAAGGATTATTTTTAGGGAGAGCAAAAATAAATAAATAAAAAGCAGGAGATGCAACTCTCGTATTGGGTAAAATAGATTTTAAAGCAACAAAGATATAGTGGTAAAAGGATCAACGCAACAACAAGAGTTAACGATCCTAACACCCAGATACATAGAGACTTAGATTCAATGAAACAGAAAAGTAATAAGGGTATCAAGGACTCGAACTCAGATCCAGAACAAGTAAACTTAATAAATATTTACAAAGCTCTCCACTTCAAATACACAAAATATACATTCTTGTCAATACCACATCACACCTACTCATAGGTTTAAATGAAACATTGATTGGTCATTATTAATACCCATTTTTTTTTCAGAATAAAGCAATATTTTCGTTCACCCTCCCTCTTTCTCTTCCTCTTTCTTCCTCTCCTTTACTCACTTTTTTTTCTTTCTTTCCCTCTCTCAAAAAAAGAAAGAAATCAACCTGTAAACCTCTAGATCCAGGTCAGCAATATCTCTCTCATTGCTTGATTTCCTTCCTTCCTTTCCCTCCCTCCCTCCCTTCCTCCCTTCCTCCCTTCCTTCCTCCTTCCCTCCCTAAAAAAAAAAATGGGAATAATTAAAACATTTAAAAATTAAATATTAAATAAACCTAGTTATTAGAGAATTTTTTAAATTACTTTTAATTTTGTGAGGCAGAGTAATGGTACTGTGATTGTATTTCTTAAAAAGTTCTTATCTGTTACGGATATATACCGAACTTAGATGGCTGAGATTATATGATGTTTAGGATTAGTTATAAAATACTCCAGCAAAAAAGTCTGGAACAGGGAAAAGAATGTTGCAACTGGGGCTCATTATCCTAGTCTCTTTACTTTTGTAAATATTTTTAAATTTCCAAAATAAAATTATTAAAACATAAAGAATAAAACTGAAGGAAAATCCACTACATCAATTCATTTTTCTAATAAATTTGTATAAACAATCAGCACTGCAATTACAATATTAACAAGTAACACATGATCTTAAATCAATCATCAATCAGAGGTTAGAAAAGCATTATCACGATTGTTAAATGTATATAGCTACTTAGAACTATGAGAGCATTAAAGAAAGGGGGAAATAGGAACAACTTTTCAACAAAGTATAAATGTTTACTTTATATCTGTTTGACAAACTGTCCATAAATGATACAACCAAACTGAAGGAAAAAAAGCTACCACTCTCCACCCATGAAACATTCCAGGGCCCCAGGGCATATTATAGCAGGAGCTACTGTGGAAAAGAAAAAAATGATTCATATTAACAACTCAAGAAGGCATCAAGAAAGAATCAGGATTACAATTCACCAAAGGCAAGCAGTCCCATTCCAGAGGTAAGCAACTTTGCCTCAGAGTGACTTATCCTGACAGATTCTGAGAGAGCATAAATAACATCGAGGTTAACATGTATCCATAGTTCTCTGGTCCCAGGATCCATCAACTGTAGACAGGTCCTACCAGAAGAAAGTTATTAATACTTCAGCCTGATTATAAAGGGGGTTATCCTATACTAGAGACAAGGGAAGACTAGGAGGGGTTCAAAGCTGAGTCCTGTTCCAAACTGGCTTGCACAGACCTCTGAGATTCACTCTGTTATTTGAAACCAACCAAATGAAAGCTTTTTCTTAATGTGCTGTTCATGTAATCTTAATGCTCAATATGTCCACATTTTTAGAGTAGATCAGAGCCTTAGCAACAAAGTGAAAACCCATCTCTTCAAACAGAAAATTTTTTAAAATTAGCTAGGCAAGGTGGCATGCACCTGTAGTCTTGGGTACTCAGGAGGCTGAGACAAGAGGATTACTTGAATACAAGTGAGCTATGATAGTGCTACTGCCCTCCAGCCTGAGCTGGAGTAAAACTCTGTCTCTAAAATTAGAAATAAAAAAATTAAGTAGGTCAGAACCGTATAGCTTTGTGAATTCAATCTTTTTAACTAATATAATCAATTGCGGGAAAACGAGAAGCAGGATCAATGAGCACCGTAATTTTTATACATCTACATCACCTAAAGAGGTCAAGGGAAGACAAACATGTACTGTATAGATAAATCAACATCATTCTAAATTCTTAATAATGTACTGAGAACTCACAAAGTCTACAAAGAGGTAAAAGGTAAAACAGGGAAGGAAGGGCCACTATAATAAAAGACACTTCAACTAAAAGCAAAAATAACAACTTGCTGGGCCCATTTGCTACCTGGGATGCAAATGCGGAGGGGGGGGCCTTCTTGCCTCACTGCACCCGACCAATGCTGTTGTTATGTTTCAGGGGCATCTTTAGTTGACCTAAAAAGAAAAGAGAGATCAGATCTTGATCTATCTCAGAAACAATCTGTAACCAATTTAAAAACTTGACCTCCTTAACTTTCACACCTCCACCAGCAAATTAAGAACCATCTCCAAATGTGTCACAGCACACATCACATCAGAGACTTTGGTTGCTATGATTTTTAAGCACTGCAAAGTTACAAATTGAAATACTATATAAAATTTTAAACTTAAGTCCCACAACAGCTTTAAATCTAAAAATCACCATTATCTGCAGTTCATCAGTCCAATAGACAAAGGATATTCTAGAGAACAATATCTTTCTTTAAAACTTTCTAGGAAGATAACATTTTAGAGAAAAATACTGCTTTCAGTTAATTATATAAAGCTATTATAATGACTACTGCTCTTTTGGGATATGGCCTTTCCATGCATCTTAATAGTTAATAAATTAGTTCATTCACAAACAGGAAAGCTAAACATCAAAAACAGATGTAAGGATAATTAACAGCAACTAAAAGCATTTGATTTCTGCTCCTAGACAAAGAAATAAGAATTAGTTAAATATAATATAGAAATATGGATCTCCTGCATTTCAGGTGTCATTAAAATATACACCTAATTTGCACATTTTTAAGAACATCCATTTTTTAAAATGAATGATGGAGGGCAAGAAACTGCAAAAATATGTTTAAAAATTTAAAATTTTTATAATCATTACTGTATAGTTTTATACTTACTTCCTGGAGAAATTATAACTTACTTCAGCTGTGGTTGTATTTCCACATCTGATTTTCTGAAAATAAAGTTATGCCATGAATTTATCTATATAAAGTAGACTTAAATATGAGAGAAGGAAAGTTTATTTTTATGGGCTAAGTATATATAAAGTCTGGATATAATTACAGGTGGTTTAAAGTATACTCTAATTGGTACCCTTGAATTACCACCTAAGAACCACCTTTGAGTACAGAAATTTGCTAGTATATATTTCTCAAGTTTAAGAAAAGCAAATGTCATCTTTTAGTTTAAAAAAAAAAAAGGAACCTG
>CM052663.1:86740859-86809507 GCA_028533165.1 Leontopithecus rosalia
TCAGTATAATATTGGCTGTTGGTTTGTCGTAAATACCTTTTATTATTTTGAGATACGTTCCATCAATACCGAGTTTATTAAGAGTCTTTAGCATAAAGGGCTGATGAATTTTGTCAAAGGTTTTCTCTGCATCAATTGAGATAATCATGTGGTTTTTGTTTTTGGTTCTGTTTATGTGGTGATTTACGTTTATAGACTTGCATATGTTGAACCAGCCTTGCATCCCCAGGATGAATCCTACTTGATCATGGTGGATAAACTTTTTGATGTGCTGTTGCAATCAGCTTGCCAGTATTTTATTGAAGATTTTTGCGTCTATGTTCATCATGGATACTGGCCTAAAGTTTTCCTTTCTTGTTGAGTCTCTGCCGGGTTTTGGTATCAGAATGATGTTGGTCTCATAAAATGAATTGGTAAGGATTCCCTCTTTTTGGATTGTTTGGAATAGTTTCAGAAGGAATGGTAACAGTTCCTCTTTGTGTGTCTGGTAGAATTCAGCTGTGAACCCATCTAGATCTGGGCTTTTTTTGTGTGGTACGCTCTTAATTGCTGCCTCGACTTCAGACCTTGTTATTGGTCTATTCATAGTTTCGGCTTCCTCCTGGTTTAGGCTTGGGAGGACGCAAGTGTCCAGGAATTTACCCATTTCTTCCAGGTTTACTAGTTTGTGTGCATAGGTTTGTAATATTCTCTGATGATGGTTTGAATTTCTGTGGGATCTGTAGTAATTTCCCCTTTATCGTTTTTCATTGCATCTATTTGGTTATTCTCTCTTTTCCTTTTTATTAATCTGGCTAGTGGTCTATTTTGTTGATCTTTTCGAAAAACCAGCTCCTGATTTATTGATTTTTTGAAGGGTTTTTTGTGTCTCTGTTTCCTTCAGTTCTGCTCTGATCTTAGTTATTTCTTGTCTTCTGCTAGGTTTTGAGTTCTTTTGATCTTGCTCCTCTAGCTCTTTAAATTTTGATGATAGGGTGTCAATTCTGGATCTCTCCACTCTTCTCATGTGGGCACTTATTGTTATATATTTTCCTCCAGAGACTGCTTTAAATGTGTCCCAGAGATTCTGGTATGTTGTGTCCTCGTTCTCGGTTTCGAAGAACTTCATTTCTGCCTTCGTTTCATTGTTTATCCAGTCAACATTCAAGAGCCAGTTGATCAGATTCCATGAAGCTGAGCAGTTCTGAGTTAGTTTCTCAATTCTGAGTTCTAACTTTATTGCACTGTGGTCTGAGAGACTGTTTGTTATGATTTCCGTTCTTTTTCATTTGCTGAGGAGTGATTTACTTCCAATTATGTGGTCAATTTTAGAGTAGGTGTGATGTAGTGCTGAGAAGAATGTATATTCTGTGGATTTGGGGTGGAGAGTTCTGTAAATGTCTATCAAATTTGATTGTTCCAGGTCTGAGTTCAGGACCTGGATATCCTTGTTAATTTTCTGTCTGGTTGATCTAATATTGACATTGGATTTAATATTGATTTAATATTGACATTAAAGTCTCCCACTATTATTGTGTGGCAGTCTAAGTCTCTTTGTAAGTCATTAAGAACTTGCCTTACGTATCTGGGTGCTCCTGAATTGGGTCCATATATATTTAGGATCATTAGCTTTTCTTGTTGTATCGATCCTTTTACCATTATATAATGTCCTTCTTTGTCTCTTGATCTTTGTTGCTTTAAAGTCTATTTTATCAGAGATAAGAATTGCAACTCCTGCTTTATTTTACTCTCCAGTTGCTTAGTAAATCTTCCTCCATCCCTTGATTTTGAGCCTTTGTGTATCCTTGCATGTGAGATGGATTTCCTGGATACAGCACACTGATGGGTTTTGGCTTTTTATCCAATTTGCCAGTCTGTGTCTTTTGATTGGTGCATTTAGCCCATTTACATTTATGGTTAATATTGTTATGTGTGAATTTGATACTGCCATTTTGATGCTATCTGGCTATTTTGCCTGTTAGTTGATGCAGATTCTTCATTTTGTTGATGCTCTTTACCATTTGGTATGTTTTTGGAGTGGCTGATACTGGTTGTTCCTTTCTATGTGTAGTGCCTCTTTCAGGAGCTCTTGTAAAGCAGGCCTGGCGGTGACAAAATCTCTGAGTACTTGCTTGTTTGCAAAGGATTTTATTTTTCCTTTACTTATGAAGCTTAGTTTGGCTGGATATGAAATTCTGGGTTGAAAGTTCTTTTCTTTAAGGATGTTGAATATTGGCCCCCACTCTCTTCTGGCTTGTAGGGTTTCTGCTGAGAGATCTGCTGTGAGTCTGATGGGCTTCCCTTTGTGGGTCACCTGATCTTTCTCTCTCGCTGCCCGTAACATTTCCTCCTTCATTTCACCCCTAGTGAATCTGACGATTATCTGCCTTGGGGTTACTCTTCTTGAGGAATATCTTTGTGGTGTTCTATTTCCTGGACTTGAATATTGGCCTGCCTTGCTAGGTTGGGGAAATTTTCCTGGATAATATCCTGAAGAGTATTTCCCAGCTTGGATTCATTCTCTTCGTCACCTATCAAACGTAGGTTAGGTCTCTTCACATAGTCCCACATTTCTTGGAGACTTTGTTCATTCCTTTTTGCGCTTTTTTCTCTAATCTTGCCTTCTCGTTTTATTTCATTGAGTTGATCTTCGACCTCTGATATCCTTTCTTCTGCTTGGTCAATTCGGCTGTTGAAACTTGTCCATGCTTCGCGAAGTTCTCATGTTGTGTTTTTCAGCTCCATCAATTCACTCATATTCCTCTCTAAGTTGTCCATTCTTGTTATCATTTCATCAAATCTTTTCTCAAGATTCTTAGTTTCTTTGCATTGAGTTAGAATATGTTCTTTTAGCTCACGGAAGTTTCTCATTATCCACCTTCTAAAGTCTGATTCTGTCATTTCATCACACTCATTCTCCATCCTGCTTTGTTCCCTTGCTGGTGAAGAGATATGATCCCTTGTAGGCGGTGAGGTGTTCTGGTTTTGGGTGTTTTCCTCCTTTTTGGCGCTGGTTTCTTTCCATCTTTGTGGATTTATCCACTTGCCGTCTGTGTAGTTGCTGATATTCAGATTGAGTCTGTGAGTGGACGTCCAGATTGTTGATGATGAAGTTCTATTTCTTAGTTTTCCTTCTAACAGTCTGGCCCCTCTGCTATAGGACTGCTGAGGTCCACTCCAGGCCCTGCTTGCCTGGGGATCACCTGCAGCAGCTGCAGAACTGCTGTAAGAGTTCCTACCAGTTTCTTCTTCTGCTATCTTTGTCCCAGAATGATGCCTGCCAAATAGTCTGATCAGTCCTTTGTGAGGTGACTCTTTGGATATATGGGGTCAGGGAGCTGCTTGAAGAGACAGTCTGTTCTTTATAGGAGCTCAGGTGCTGAGCTGTGAGCTCTGTTGTTCATTCAGAGGTGCTCGGCAGGTATGTTTAAGTCTGCTGCAGCAGAACTCATAAACTCCCTTTTTTTCCCCAGGTGCTCTGTCCCAGGGAGTTAGGGCTTTATTTACGAGTATCCGTTGTCCTGCTGTCTTTTTTTTTTTTTTCAGGGTTGACCTGCCCAGCAAGGAGGCAGCCTAGTCACTGTCTGCCTGCAGATGCTTTGCTGAGCTGCTGTGGTCTCTGCCCTGCTACCGTGTGAACTTCCCTGCAGTCCTGTTTATATGGGTGTGGTTAGAACTGCCTCGGCAATGGTGGCCGGCCTCTGTAATGGCGAACTCTCTCTCTTATGGCGGGTTGCCTTGGCCACAGCAGGCTGCCTCAGCAATGGTAGACTACCTCCATAGGGGTGGAGTGTCTCGGTAATGGTGGACACCCCTCCCCCACCAAGCTGCACCGTCCTGGGTTCAGCTGTTTGCCGTGAAACTCTCAACCCCAAGTGTTTCCAATTGCTGTTTTTTTGTTTGTTTGTTTTTGTGGGGGTGGGACCCACCAAGCCTGATCACCTGGCTCCCTGCCTCAGAGTCTTTTTTTTTTTAAGTTGAACAGTTGACTCTCTTCCCAGGTGTTCCAGTCGCCTGCTGAAAGAGTGCCGTAATCTGTGTGATTTCCTGTGCAGTGACCCACTGCGCTGGCTGAAAACAATGGCACTGCCCGGGAATCTCCTGACCTGGCTCTCTGTTTCAGACCCGTTTAATCAGATGAATGGGTGAATCTGCCTTCCCAGAGCTCCAACTGCCTGCTTAAATGGGCAACCGGACCAGTGTATTCTGTATGGAGAGCCGCCGCACTGGGGCACCCGCAAAACAGCCGCGTCGGCCGAAAGAGTCGCGCTGGCGACCCATGGGGCTCTTCCGACTGGGAATCTCCTGGTCTGTGGGCAATAAACATCCATCTGGAAATGCAGCATCCACTCACCCTCTGAGCTTTCCCTGGGAGCTGCAATCCTAAGCTGCTCCTAAAGGTCCATCTTGGATCTTCTCAACCAATGCAAGCCAATTTTCTTAATACTATCTTTTCTCTAGCTTACTCTATTGTAAAAATACAGTATATAATACATGGAACAGGCCAAAGTGCAGTGGCTCACGCCTATAATCCTGGCACTTTGGGAGGCCAAAGTGGGTGGATCACGAGGTCAGGAGCTCAAGACCAGCCTGACCAACATGGTGAAAACCCATCTCTACTAAAAATACAAAAATTAGCTGGGCATAGTGGCACATGCCTATAATCCTAGCTACTCAGGAGGCTGAGGCAGGTGCCTGAACCCGGGAGGCAGAGGTTGCAGTGAGCCAAGATCATGCTATTGCACTCCAGCCTGGGCGAAAAAGTAAGACTTCGTTTAAAAAAAAAAATTAAAATAAATACATATAACATACAAAACATATGTTAATCAACTGTTTATGTTCTCAATGAGGTTTCCAGTCTGCAGTATCGATGGCGGTGGCAGCCTTTCTGGAGAGGCTGCTGCAAAGACAAAGGCTGCAGTGGGGCCAGCAGGAGCAGGGACCAGGGAACAGGCAGGAGCCCCAGCCCTAAGGAGTTGGCAGGGCGGGAACCCCCACACTCCTGGGTATAGCTGCAGCCTCCCAGTCTCGGCTCCAAACCCAGGCATCCCTGTGCATTTAACGGTCTGGGAAGTCCCCCTGCCCTCACAAGCTCTTGGCCTCTCCCCAGCATCTCATGCCCACTCCAGGACAGACCAAAGTTGTGGCTGAGCCCAGGTCTGTCACAACTTGGCCGAATGTGTGCATGCTCAAGGCAGCACTGACCCACCAGCCCCCTGCCACCCTGGCCCCCTACAGACTTTGGGCACTGACAAGCATGGGAAAGGAGGCCAACAGGGAGCTGAGGGTGCCTCAATGTGGCCCTGCAGGCACACCTAGTCACAAAAAGCCTGGGTGCTGTGGATGGCATGTTGATGGTGGGAGAAGGCAGAAAAGTTCCTGGGTAGAAAGGGGCAGGTTCCCCATGAAATTCCACCTTCAAGCCAGGGACAGCCTTGAATCCTGGGGGGCCAGTCCACCAGTTTCAGGTGGAGTCCACGGCCTGGACTGAGAACTTATAGTGCTTTTTCCAGGTCCACCCATGGCCCAATCAATTATGCACTTCCTCCTGAGCCCATAAAAACCCCAGTCTCAGCCAGACTTACACAGATGTTAGGACTACCAGCCACGGGAAGGAGCTACCCACTTTGGGTCTCTTCAACTCACCAGAATGACCTGCCTGTCTTATCCACTGTGGATCTCCTCTCTGTTGAGATCTGGACACTCATTGGGATCACCTGCCTATGGAAAGGAGCTTCCCACTTCAGGTCTCCTGAGAGTTGTTCTATGACTCAATAAAGCTCCTCTCCGCCTTGCTCACCCTCCAGTTGTCCATGTACCTCATTCTTCCTGGATACAGGACAAGAACTCAGGACCTGCAGAACAGCGGGACTGAAAGTGCTGTAACACAAACAGGGCTGAAACAGGGCCTCCTGCTGGCCATGCTGCAGGCAACAAGAAGAGAAGAGCTGCAGCCCTTCAGGGAGCCCAAACCTAGGGGCTCACCATGCAAGGGCTATGATACCCTCTTTGGGGCTCTACAGTTCCTGGCATCTCCAATCTTCTGGGCGCCACCTTGTTCCCCTCATCCAGATGCAGGTACCCACAGCAGAAGCTGTATGCAGTACATCTGGGCCAACTGTAATCTCGCACAGAACCGGCACCTATGCCAGTGCCTGAAGCTGCCTGCCCTGCGGCAGCAGCCAGCTGTGCACAGTGGCCAGTCCCCATGCTCACAAGCCCACAGACCCCCTTGCCGTTCTGCACCTGGCTCACCCTTGGCAGGTGTGGGATCCAGGCTGGCAGTCCAAGCCAAGTGCAGCATGCCAGCCCAAGTGGGCAGAACAAGCCCAGTGGGCATGAGTAATACTCAGGCAGAAGGTGCCACCAGCCACAGTGATCTCTGGCTGGTGAAGCGATACCCCCAAGGATCCTCTGACATTATTATAAGTTTGGGTGAGTCAAAAGTTATACACAAATTTTCAACTGCAAAGGGGCTGGGTACCCCTCACCCCCACACTGTTCAGGGATTAAATGTGTATAGGAGGACATGCATAGGTTTTTATGCAAACATTACACCATTTTATATGAGACAGGCTCCATACATTTTGGTATCCTGGGGGGATCCTGAAACCAATCCCCCACAGATATGGAGGAACCACTACATATTATGTTGGAGGTAACTATCAGAAATCTAAAATGAAGAATGGTTACAAAGGACAACTATGGAGAATGGAACTAGGGGTTATGGAGGCTGGGAAAATTGTTGCTTTTCATCATAATGTTATCTATTCTATCTCCTTTTTACTTATATAAATAAAAACAGACACTTCAGTTCTCCCCCACTAACCTTAGCATAAAACATACGCTCCTTAACATGGTTTAGAAACCCTTCACAATCAGGGCACTTCTTATCTTCCAGCTTCATCTTTAAACATTCTTCCTCCACAGTCATTGATCTATAGAAAGTTGCATTCAAACGTCCCTTAACATCAAGCTTTGTTGCCTCTGAGCCTTTGAACACGACGTTTCTTCTGCCCATCTTCTGGACCGCAAGCCAGTGAATGCTTATTCTTCAGGGCTCCACATGGGTATCATATGCCTGGGGAAGCTCTTCTTGACCAATCTGGGTTATATGGCCTTCCTATGAACACTCCCAGGGCATTTCATATGTGCTTTCATCATGGCACTAACTAGCCTACATTAAATATCTGTAACCTCCCTTCCCCCAAGAAAAAGGAAAAGTAGATTTCATGAGAACAAGTATCACGCCCAATTTGATTAAATGGGAAAGTCTTAGGACCTAGTCGAGTGCCTGGCATTCAATTCACTTAAAAAATATTTTTTTTGAGTCAACACTCCAGAACTTCAGTGCAATCTATCTGAGGTGTGCTCATCTGCCTGTATGCTAAAAAAAAGATGCTTGTATTCACAAATATGGGATTTTGCAGAAGGGTTTCAGGAAGGCCTTCCTTTCTGTCCACCACCTTCCCACACCATATTAACCCTAAAAATTATCTCCATATATATCCCAGCAACTCAATTCCTCCCAAACTTTCCTTACCTTGCCTAGAATTCTGGTTCTAAAATACTTCCACCCCAAATTTCCTTTTTTGAGATGGGGTCTTACTCTATCACCAGGCTGGAGTGCAGTGGCGTGATCTCGGCTCACTGCAACCTCCATCTCCCAGGTTCGAACGATTCTCCTTCCTCAGCCTCCTGAGTAGCTACAACTACAGGTTTGTGTCACCACACGCAGCTAATTTTTGTATTTTTAGTAGAAACGGCGTTTCACCAAGTTGGTCAGGAAGGTCTCGATCTCCTGACCTTGCGATCCGCCTGCCTCGGCCTCCCAAATGTTGGATTACAGGTGTGAGCCACCATGCCCAACCTCCACCCCAAATTTCTGTCTTCCAATGTGTCGTTTCAAAACAAAGCAAGGACCAAGAACCAACTCTTGCCAAAGCTAGCTGCTTCAGAACCAGATCCATACTGCAGGAGCTAAAATGGCCCAAGGGACTAATGAAAGGGAACTCAGTGAAATACGGGACCTATATCTCAGCATTACATCATGAAATTCAATGCACTGGAATCCAGACTTACACATATGGCCTGACCATCTGTCCAGAATTTTTTGGGGGGTGGAAATTACAGGAACACTGGTTATCAGGTTATTTTCCTAGATATATGTATTTTCAAATGCCTTTAAACAGACAAACCAGGATGGGTAGATTTTGTCCTATAGCTAAAGAGTTCCCATGAGGCTAGGAGTAGTGGCTCATGCCTACAATCCCAGCACCCTGGAAGGCCGAGGTGGGAGAATCACTTGAAGCCAGGAGTTTGAAACCAGCTTGGCCAAAAAGCGAGACTCATCTCTACAAAAAAAAATTTTAATTAGCTGGGCATGGGAGCATGTGCACATAGTCCTAGCTACTTGGGAGGCTGAAATGGGAGAATCATTTGAGCCCAGTAGTTCAATGAGCTATGATCGTACCACTGCACTGCAGCCTGGGTGACGAAGCAAGACTCTATCTATAAAGAAACATTAAAAAATTTTTTTTTAAGTTCCAATGAGCCAATGGGCTGGCTCTTGCGTCACAAAGAGCTGGTTTGTCACCTCACCTCTCTTTAGCCTTTCGTTTCCCAGCACATTACACTAAGAATAAAAGTTTTGTATTTCTGTTATGAAACTGTCTTGTGTTGTATACCAAGAGGAAATATTTTTACAGCTAATATTGCTGAAAAGTTACATTTGGTATTCTTTCTTTCGCTCAGATCTACTAATAAAAGAGAACTTATTTTGTGACAAGCATTAAACAGTTCTAATTCAGCATTTAGTGAAAGTTAACTGCAGGTTAAGCAGAGAGGAAATATCGAAAATGCCCTCACACACAAATAAATAGAATGCACTGTTATAGCAAGAAAGGTATAACATAGACAGGGGCGGGGAATAAGGGGACACATATAGAGGGGCTGTGACCTTTTCACTTTGTAACATAATCACATCTGGCACAGCACAAAGCACAGAAAAGGCTCCTCTCCTTTAGTCCATAAATGACAGGGGAACACAGGACCAAGACTTCCAGGCCTTGCAAAGAAATGGCAATTGTGTGACATAATTTCCCTTCCTAATACCTAGAAATAGAAGTACATTTGGGAGAGAAAAGAGAACAAAGAAAGAAGCAAACTGACACTCATATGGAAATAAAAAAAAGAATCCCAGGCCCTTACTGGGCCAAATTCAATATAGCTCTAAAGTATCATGAATTCTGACTCCATGAAGTCCAAATTTATCAGAAAACTACTGTAACAATATAAACCAAAATACCCACAAAAGAGATTTATGAATATTCTACCAACATATCTGTCCTCAATTTACCACCAGATCTAAAAGAAAGAGCAATCTCTGGAAACAAGACAAAGTAACATTACTCTTGACTGTATAATTTCTCAACTGTAAAACATGCATCAAGATCTCCAAGTTACAAACTGACAAATTACAAGTAATAGAATCTCTCTAGGACTCTGTTTTCTGCTCATCAAAATGAGAAGAATAGCACCAAATAATGATTGGTAACAATTTTGAGCGTTGAACACCTTACAAGTATCTCACAGCATCTTCATAGTAATCCCAAGGGAGATTCTATAATAATCCCCTCTGTCAGATTAAAAACAATAGCTTTCAACAGATTAAATAAATTGATTAAGGAGTCAGAAAATATAATATACAGCTAAATCAATATCTGAATCCAAAGCCCATGAGAATAAAGATACAGCTACACTCACTTATCTGCAGGGGATATACTCCTAGAGCCCCCTGGTAGATGCCTGAAACTAGGGACTGTACTTAGTGCTATATATACTATGTTTTTCCTATACATACATGCCTACGAGAAGGTTAATTTATAAATTAGGCACTGTAAGAGATTAACAAGAATAATGTAGTAAAATAGAACAATTTTAACAATATGCCAGCATCACAACTACCCCTCTGGGGCCATGACGAAATCAACTAAGCATTACCTGAACACAAGCACTGTCATTCCTTGATAGCTGACCTGCGGCGATGGCTACTAAGTGACTAACAGGTGGACAGCATACACAGTGTGGTGGGGTATGCTGGACAAAGGAACAATTCACATCGCAGGTAAGACAGGACAGGGTGGGACAGATCAGGACCCACAAGACTTCATCAGGCTACTCAGAATGGTGCACAATTTAAAACTTATAAATTGTTTATTTCTGGAACCTTCTATTTAATATTTTCAGACTGCAGCTAACATTGGGTAACTGAAACTACAAAAAGCAAAACCACAGACTGGGGGAAGGGGGCTACTGAACCAGTCAAGAGCACACACTGTGAAGTCAGACTGAGTCTGAATCCCAGCTTTGCAATTTACTAACTTAGTAATCTTTTTTTTTTGAGACAGGGTCTTGCTCTGTCACTCAGGCTAGAGTATAGTGGCATGATCCTGGCTCGCTGCAGCCTCAAATTCCTGTGATCCAGGCATGCATCATCACACCTGGCAATTTTTGTTTTTGGCTTTTTGTTTCAGAGAGACAAGGTCTTGCTATGTCACCAGGCTGGTCTCAAAATTTATTATTATTATTATTATTTTTTTTAACCAGTCTTGCTCTGTCGCCCAGGCTGGAGTGCAGTGGCACAATCTCGGCCTCACTGTAACCTCCACCTCCCCGTGGGATCAGGTAATTCTCCTGCCTCAGACTCCCAAGTTGCTGGGATTACAATAGCTGGGTGTAACACCGTGTGGCTGATTTTTGTATTTTTAGTAGAGATGGGGTTTCACCATTTTGGCCAGGCTGGTCTCAAACTCCTGACCTCAAGTGATCCACCTGCCTTAGCCCTGCAAAGTGCTGCAATTACAGGCATGAGCCACCATGCCCAGCCACTTGGTCTCAAACTCCTGAGCACAAGTGATCCTCCTGCCTCAGCCTCCCAAAGTGCTGGGATTACAAGCATGAGCCACTGTATCCGGCCCTACCTTAGTAGCCTTTAACCTCAATGTATTTTGGTGTATGCAAATGTGAAATAGGGAAAAACAGTAAACCTTACTTATAAAGTTATTGTGAGGATTCAATTAGTAATTGTAATTCACAGTGTTTATAAGGTACCAGACACTATTCTAAGTTATTATCAACCATTATTATACTGTCTACCTGTCTCAGAGAAAAATATATAAAGTATCTACACATAGTAGGAACAAAAAACAATTTCTATTTCTTCCGTCACCTATCCTGCAAAATCAACTACCTTTTGTTTATTTCTATTGTATGTCAAAAAGACACTAAGACAGGTAAAAGAAAAAACCAAAAATCTCAAGACACCAGTGTAGCAACAGAATTATACTCACAGTTCAGAAGGCCAGAATAACTGAAGAAATCAAACGACAATTAAAAAAAATAATTCTAGTTTATCCTTCCTCTTTCCATTGCAGTCAAAGAGAACCTGAAAGACAAGAATATATATACAACCACCATTATTTCACTGTTTTTTTTTCAAGGCTTTATTGTACTGTAAACCTTACAGTCAGCTTCTTCACTGCTTACCATTCATACTGTATTGGACCTAAGAATAACAACTTTGGCAAAGCCTTGTCTTCAAACCCATATTTCAGTAGAAAGAAATATAAATAAGAACTATTAAAACATCAACAAGCATAATTAATCTGACATAAAGTTAGCTAACAAATTCAGAGGAAGATGGCAAATAGAATATACACATCTATTTCCCTCCCACTGAAATTAAACAAAAGAGATAGACATGGTTTGGCTGTGTTCCCCACTGAAATCTTGAATTGTAGCTCCTGTAATTCCCATGTGTTGTGGGAGGGACCTGGTGGGAGGTAACGGAATCATGGAGGCAGGTCTTTCCTGTGCTGTTCTCATGAGAGTGAGTAAGTCTCACAAGATCTGAGGGTTCTACAAAGGGGAGTTCCCCTGCACGCACTCTCTCTTGCCTGTTGCCATGTAAGATGTGTCTTGCTTTCCCTTTGCTTTCTGCCATGTTTGTGAGGCCTCCCCAGCCATGTGTAACTATAAAGTCAATTAAACCTCTTTCCTTTATAAATTGCCCAGTCCTGGGTATGTCTTTATTAGCAGTGGGAGAATAAATACAGACATATTAAAAAGACAAATTTAAAACTAAACCCACAGGACAGGGAGAAATGAAAGGAAAAGTAATAGAATTTTTGAAGCTGTAAGAAAAGCCTCTAACACTGAAAATAGAAACCAAACAAAGAAAACAGAAAAACGAGGAGGAAACAAACTATAAAAGATTGCAGGCATAGCAAATGACTCGGCAGGCCCAATGCAGCCAGACCAAGCCAAAACACTAAGAAACAATTCCATTTCCACAGCCACGTTGGGAGAAGATTCAGAACTGTCAGTACTAAATGCAGACAGAACATGGGGTAAAGCAGGTGGAGGCATAAAGGATGATGGAGGCTGGGTGAAGGCTATCTACGATGCAGCTAAAGCCTCAGCACCATGCTTTCACAGGACTCCTCAACCACAAGAGAAGACTGGGGGCTCATTCTCTGGAAAAATGAGAGTATCCTTAGACAGAAGTCACCCTGCTTACCTACAAAACAGAGGTTGATCTAGTCACTGAACACACATTTCAGCTCCTCCACCACCCCCTATGAACTTCAGGTACCCAGGTCTTTACCTTACAGGAATCTGAGAAGCATAAGAAGAAAGATCTAAAGATACCAACACTGGGGATTTCCCAAAAAATGTGCCACCCAGAATATCCTGATGCAAAAGTCAAAGTCAAAAGGCTGAAGCCACTTACTAAAGCTTCCAAAGAATTTTTGATTCACCACAAGGAAATTAATACCGTACGTGAGAAAATCCTGTAACACAAAAGATGGAGACCAATACAGGGGAGAAAAAGGAATAAAAAAGCCACTTGGAGGGAACAACACAACACATAACTCATTTTTTTTGTTTGTTTTTGAGACAAAGTCCGTCTCTGTCGCCCAGGCTGGAGTGCAACGGCGCAGTCTCGGCTCACTGCAACCTCTGCCTCCTGGGTTCAAGCAATTCTCCTGCCTCATCCTCTCAAGTCGCTGGGACTACAGGCATGCATAACCACCTCTGACTAATTTTAGTACTTTTAGTAAAGACAGGGTTTCACCATGTTGGCCAGGCTGGTCTTGAACTCCTGACCTCAGGTGATCTGCCCACCTCAGCCTGCCAAAGTGCTGGGATTACAGGCATGAGCCACCACGCCCGGCCCCTACTCACGTGTTTTAGTGAAGCTGAGGAAAACAGACCTACTGAGTACCAGTCATATTAAAGTCTAGCACATGATTATGTACAGTACATAATACTTGATAATAAACAACTCTGTCACTGGTTTATTTACTATACACTTTTAATCACCATTGTACAGTGTACACCTTCTACTTAAACTGCGAAACGGCTTAAGCAGGTCCTTCAGGAGGTATTCCAGAAGGCACTGTTAACCTAGGAGATGACAGTTCCATGTGTGTTATTGCCCCTAAAGACTTCCCAGTGAGACAAGATACAAAAGTAGAAGACACTGACATTGATGATCCTAACCTTGTGTGGATCAAGCCTAATGTGTGTATTTGTGTATTCATTTTTAACAAAAGTTTAAAAACAATAAATTAATTTTTTTTAAATATAGAAAAGCCCATAGAGTATGAACATAAAGAAAATATTGGCTAGGTGCGGTGCCTCACTCCTATAATCCTGACACTTTGGGAGGCCAAGAGAGGTGGATTACTTGAGTCCAGAAGTTTGAGACCAGTCTGGGCAACATGGTGAAACTCTCTGTCTACATAAAAAAATAGAAAAAATTAGCTGGGCATGGTGGCACATGCCTGTAGTCCCAGATACAGTGATAATCAGGTGGGAGGATCACTGGAGCCTGGGAAGGAGAGGCTGCAGTGAGCTGAAATAGTAAGAGAGACCCCGTATTAAGAAATTAAAAAAAAAAATTGTACAGTTGTACAATGTGTTTCTGTTGTAAGCTAAGTGTTATTACGAAAGAGAAAAAAGTTTAAAAACATTTAAAGTTTATAAAGCTGTAAGCTACAGTTAATTATTGAAAAAGAATGTTTTTTATAAACTTGGTGTAGCCTAAGTGTACTGTGTTTATAAAATCTACAGTAGTGTACAGTCATAAGCTAGGCCTTCACATTCACTCACCACTCACTCACTGACTCACCCAGAGCAGCTTCCAGTCCTGCGAGCTCCATTCCATTAATGCATGTAAGTGCCCTACACAGGTATATCATTTCTAATCTTTTATATCATATTCTTATTGTACCTTTTCTATGTTTAGATACAAACATACCACTGTGTAACAACTGCCTACAATATTCAGTACAGTAACATGATGTACAATTTTACAGTCTAGGAGCAACAGGCTACACCATATAGCCCAGGCATGCAGCAGGCTACTATCTAGATTTGCTGAGTACACTCTATGATGTTTGTACAATAATGAAATCACCTAATGCATTTCCTCTCAAGTGACTCATATATAAAAACCAAAAACAGAATTACAAAAAGAAAAAGACAAATCCACACAGTGAAGCCCAGGTGCAGTGGCTCACACCTGTAATCCCAGCACTTTGGGATGCTGAGGCGGGTGGATCACCTGAGGGTCAGGAGTTCGAGACCAGCCTGACCAACATGGAGAAACCCATCTCTCTCTCTCTTTTTTTAAGAGAGGATCTTGCTATGCTGCCCAGGCTGGAGTGCAGTGGCTATTCACAGGCGTGATCCCACTACAGATCAGCAAGGGAGTTTTGACCTGCTCCATTTCTGATCTGGGCCGGTTCACCCCTCCTTAGGCAACCTGGTGGTCCCCTACTCACGGGAGGGCACCATATTGATGCCGAACTTAGTGCGGACACCCACTCAGCATAGTGCACTACAGCCCAGAACTCCTGGGCTCAAGCGATCCTCCCACCTCAGCCTCCCGAGTAGCTGGGACTACAGGCATGCGCCACCACGCCCAGCGAGAAACCCCATCTCTATGAAAAATACAAAATTAGCAGGGCGCAGTGGTGCATGCCTATAATTCCAGCTACTCAGGAGGATGAGGCAGCAGAATCGCTTGAACCCGGGAGGCAGATGTTGCAGTGAGCCAAGATTGTGACTTTGCACTCAAGTCTAGGGAACAAGAGTGAAACACCATCTCAATTTAAAAAAAAAAAATCCATGCCAGGCGCAGTGGCTCACGCCTGTAATCCCAGCACTTTGGGAGGCCGAGGTGGGTGGATCACGAGGTCAGGAGATCAAGGCCATCCTGGTCAACACGGTGAAAGACGGGGTGTCTCTACTAAAAATACAAAAAATTAGCTGGGCATGGTGGTGTGTGCCTGTAATCCCAGCTACTCAGGAGGCTGAGGCAGGAGAATTGCCTGATCCCAGGAGGTGGAGGTTGCGGTGAGCTGAGATCGCGCCATTGCACTCCAGCCTGGGTGACAAGAGCGAAACTCCGTCTCAAAAAAAAAAAAATCCACATAGTGATAGATTTTAGTACAACTCTCATGAAATAGCAGTTGAATTCTCTTTTCCATCCTGGTAATGAGTTAACTATCTTTCTCTTGACATTTTACGTATTTTTTATGCAAACTGTTAGAACGATGATTTACCAATATGTTCTCCCACTCTGTAATTTGCCTTTCACAGTCCTAATGATTTTTTTTTTTTGACCCAAGCCAGAGTACAGGTGTGATCATGCATCACTGCAGCATCAACCTCCTGGATTCGAGCAATCCTTCTGTCTCAGCCTCCTGAGTAACTGGGACTATAGGTGAGGTGTACCACCATGCCCAGTTAACTTCTTTTTTTAAATTTTTTTGTAGAGACAGGGTCCCACTATGTTCCCCAGGCTGGTCTCAAACTCCTGGGCTCAAGTACTCCTCCTGCCATGGCCTCCCAAAGTGCTGGAATTACAAGAGCCACCTGCCTAGCCTAATAACGTCTTTTGAGGAATATGATGTCCTAACTTTAATGTAGCACAGTTCACCAATTTTTCCTTTATGGTTGCTTTTTGTGTCCAGAGATAAGAAGATGTTATCCATCATTATCCTCTAAAACTACGCTCTCCAACACAGAACCTACTAGCCACGGGCTAAGGAGCACTTGAAACGTAACTAGGCCAAACCAAGACATAAGTATAAAATGCACAATGAATTGCTAAAACTACCCTATCCATGTCCCCCAAAATAAAATAGACTAATGATTTTTAAATTACTTGCACATTAAGATGTCTTTGAGCATTACTGGGTTGAATACAATATATTATTCATTTACTTCTTTTTCCTATTTAAATTTGGCTTCTAGAATTTAAAATCACATGTGGCTCACATTATATTTCTATTAAACACCACTGTTATACCAGCTTTTTTATTTAATCTTTTCATATCTGTAAATCCACTTAAAATTAGTTTTTACTTATTGTGTGAAGCAAATTATTATTTTTCCCATATGGATACCCACATAACCCAGCACCATTAATTGAAAAAAATCTCTTCCCTGTTGCTCTACAATGGCAATTTGTCACAGATCAATTGTCACAAAAGAATATATACAGTCTAATTCTATTCCTATAAAATTTAAAACTATATAAAAGTTAATCCTAATGTTTAGAGACATATAATAGGGAGTAAAATAATTTTTTAATGGAAATAATTGTCAGAAAGGGAGTAAAAGGCTGGCAATCATTTTTAATCTGAATGTGGTTATATGCATATATATTTTTTAAACAAAAGTAGTGTAAGAGTGATCTATTCCCCTTGGAAATTACAGACTTTTATATATAATCTATATAATTTTATCTGCATTTTTTGATTTTCAAAAAGATACGTGAGTATCACTGGGACAGAAAGAAGTCCTACATGGATCTTTAAAAATCCTACCTGTGGACCACATACAGTACTGCTCATGCCTGTAATCCTAGTACTTTGGTAGGTCAAGGCGGGAGGACTGCTTGAGCCCAGGAGTTCAAGACCAGCCTGGGCAACATAGATTCTCCCTTGCCTGATCCCCATGACCCTCCTTCTCCAACAAAAAATAAATAAGCTGGGCATGGTGGCACATGCCTTTGGTCCTAGATACTTGAAAGGCTGAGTTGGGAGGATCCGCTTGAGCCTTGGAGGTCAAGGCTGCAATAAGCCTGGTCACACTACTGCACTCCAGCCTGACAAACAGTAAGAACCTGTCTCAATAAAAAGGAAAAAAAAACAAACAAAGAAGAAAAGCCTACCTGTGGTTATCCCTGGGAGATACAATTTACCAGTAGTTATTTTTTTGTACAGTATTTTTAATGTTCTACATTTAACATGTATTAGAAGGGAAAAAACACATTGTAAATGCCATTTTAAACTTTTTTTTTTGAGACAGAGTCTCACTCTGACACCCAGGCTGGAGTATTAGTCGCATGATCTTAGCTCACCGCAACCTCCGCCTCCCAGCTTCAAGCAATTCTCCTGCCTCAGCCTCCTGAGTAGCTGGAATTACAGCCACGTGCCATCATGCCCAGCTAATTTTTGCGTTTTTTGTAGGAACAGAGTTTCACCATATTGACCAGGGTGGTCTCGAATTCCTGGCCTCAAGTGATCCGCTCATCTCAGCCTCCCAAAGTGTTTGGATTACAGACATGAGCCACCTCACCCAACCCATTTCAAACCTTAAAAAAAAAAGATCAAGACCATCCTGGTCAACATGGTAAAACCCCGTCTCTACTAAAAGTACAAAGTATTAGCTGGGCATGGTGGCGCGTGCCTGTAATCCCAGCTACTCAGGAGGCTGAGGCAGGAGAATTGCCTGAACCCAGGAGGCGGAGGTTGCGGTGAGCCGAGATCGCCCCATTGCACTCCAGCCTGGGTAACAAGAGTGAAACTCCATCTCAAAATAAAATAAAATAAGTAGTCAAGGAAAAGATGAACTAGAATGGATCCATCAATGGTTTTACACCAGGCTACAAAGAAACAAAGAATGATCTCATAGTGAATGACTACAAGGTAAACTATCAAAATTGTTCAGTGCCACATACAAAATCAACACTTCACAAATCTTGTATTTAAAGTACTTTATAGGTTTGGCACAGTGGCTCACGCTTGTAATTCCAGCACTTTGGGAGGCCGAGGAGGGTGGATCACCTGAGGTCAGGAGTTCAAGACCAGCCTGATCAACATAGTGAAACTCTGTCTCTACTAAAAATACAAAATTAGCCAGGCGTGGTGGCACACGCCTGTAATCCCAGCTACTGAGTAAGCTGAGGCAGGAGAGCTACTTGAACCCTGGAGGTGGAAGTTCCAGTGAGCTGAGATCATGCCATTGCGCTCCAGCCTGAGCAACATGAGTGACTCTTTGTCTCAAAAATAAATAAATAAATAAATAAATAAATAAATAAAAGTACTTTACAGATAAAGAACATTTTCCTTGGAACTCTAAAGTTAGAAAAGCATTAGATATATAGAAAGAACCTCTGAAGTCAGGTTCAAGAAACCTGAATTCCAGTTCTAGCTCTATCACTAGAGCAAATTTGGGTACTGTGAGCAATTTATTCATGCCCTTCACATTTATTTACCTTGAAGAAAGGCAAATAACTATACTATACTTTGCTTAGCTTACGTATGGTATCAAACAGCCAACTACAGATCCACACAATTTTTTATTACACTTGCTATTTCCAAGAAATGTATCTAATACTAAAAATGACTCAGCAACCATACCAAATCTCCAGATAAAACTTCGAATTCTAAATGCAAAGTTTCCTTTAAGGTTTGGTACTACAAATCAGTCTCACCAAGTTAGTACTTAAAGCTCACCTGACAAAAAGCACTTACAGTACACATTTTTTAAAAGGCAATGATTTAAGCCCAGTAAGGAAATTGTAGATAAAAGAAAGCAAAGGTTTCCTTTTATAGGTTTAATTCTTTTAAAGATTTCATTTAGAGGTTTACAGTGGTGATATTTTAGGAAAACCTCCTCCCCTTTTGCAATGTATTGAGTTACTATCTTTAAACTCAAAATATCTGGGCCTAGTATAATCCCAGGCAGAGACAGGCAAATTACATGAGGCCAGGAGTTCAAGACCAGCCTGGCCAACATGGCAAAACCCTGTCTCTACAAAAAAAAAAAAAATACAAAACTTAGCCAGGCAGCTACTCAGGAGACTGAGATGGTAATCGCTTGAACCCGGGGGGTGGAGGTTGCAGTGAGCTGAGATCACACCCTGCGCGATCCAGCCTGGTCGACAGAGCAAGACTCTGTCTCAGAAAAAGAAAAAGAAAAGAAATCAAGTGGTTATTTTTATTCATTTCAACAAATTCTTGCTATTTTATGTCACACTGAAGACAGCAGTTCCATAGTAAAGATCTAAAGAAAACTGGTACAAACCTCCAGCAGTGCCAAAAGCTACGTCAGCCTACTGTGCCTCCAACAAACACACATACTCTGCAAGGAGCCTGAGGGGCCTCCTGTAGAGCACATACAGCTCCAGCATACTCTCTAGTCATCAAACCTGTAATCCCAGCACTTTGGAAGGCCAAGGCAGGCGGATCACCTGAAGTTGGCAGTTCAAGACCAGCCTGGCCAACATGGCGAAACCCCATCTCTACTAAAAAATACAAAAATTAGCCAGGCATAGTGGCAGGCACCTGTAATCCCAGCTACACGGGAGGCTGAGGCAGATAGAACTGCTTGAACCCGGACCTGGGAGGAGGAGGCTGCAGCGAGCTGAGATTGTGCCACTGCACTTCAGCCTGGGCAACAGAACGAAACTCTGTCGCCAAAAAAAAAAAAAAAAAAGAAAAGAAAGAAAGAAAGAAACAAACAACTGAAATTGAGACAGGTTAAAAACTTGCAGGCACTAACTGTTAGTGCTATCCAAGTCCACGAACACATTTCTGTCCTTAGCTTACTGACTGTCCACAAAACACATAACGTCCACCCTCCTTTCCAGCATTTGTGACACTCCTCTCTCATGGCAATCCTACAAACTTCCTGGCCCTTGTAGGTCGCCCCAGCCTACCTAGGCTTCCTCTGCTTGCCCTTTAAGTACCCTCCTGGGGACTCTATTCTTTGTACTAAGTATTCTCTTTGCAGTGCAAAAGCAACCACAGACAATATATAAACAATTTAACTGCATTCCCAATAAATATGTATTTACAAAAGCAGATTTGGCCCATGTGCTATAGTTTCCTGAGCCCTGTACAAAGACCACTGATACCAATAAGCACAAATCCTAAGGGCTTGCCTCTCCCTCCAACACAGCCTACATATGTTCTTTCTCCTATACATACCCTATAACAATGAACAGCTTATAACAGCACCACCTCCTCTTAACTAATTCCTTCCGTGAGCTATACTCTATGCTAAGAGTCTTAGGAGTACTCAGTCCTCAAAACAACCTCTCAAAGAATTATTCTTGTTACACATTTCAGGAAGTTCAGATTTAAGTTATCTCACTCTCCGAAGTCACATGATAATAAAAAGCCAAGCTAAGAATCAAATTCAGGTGTCTGACCCCCAAAATCCTGCCCTTAACCATGACCAGTTCCCAATCTAGTTCTTCCATCACACTAATCTCTCATCCCTAAGATCCCCGCTCTCCAACCCCATGGTCATTGATTTAGTTCAAGTTATAGTGTTGCAAAAGCAAAACAAAACCTCCTAACTGATCTACTTTCTTTATTATAGTGCCCCCTTCGATTCAACTTCTTCACCAGTACCTGAATGACCTTTCCTAAAACAAATTATGTCAACCACTCAAAAGTCTTCAATAACTCTCATTACTTTCAGGGATACTAGAAATTCTTTGCTTTGAAAAGCAATTTTCCAACTCTGTTCCTTATTCTGCCGACATTTATCTGGGGCATCAAAGCGTACCTTCTAAGCTTCTACTACTTCTTCCTCGCAATATTTCTCACCCCGACCCATCCCATTCGAACCAGAATATTCCAGGAGGAACAGGAAAGAGGAAACTTGAAGGGGTCAGATGGTTAGGAGGCAGAAGGAGAGAAACAGAGTAAACAGAACCAAACCACTAGCTTCCTATCTCATTTTCCACCACTTGCTCATTCCCTTTTCTATGGTAGGGTCATACTGAACAACCTCAACTTCCCTTAATGTGTCATGCTATTTCTTACAAACAAGGCTTTACTTATGCCAATCCTTCTGCCTGGAAGGGTCTTCCCTTCCCCAACCCACCTTACTTCTAAACATCCTTCAAAGCTCAGTTCAAGTGTAACCAAAAATCTGCTTCCCATGACCCTCCTCCCACCCAAGACGATGTGGATGCCCTACCCTATGCATGAATGTTTCTACCACAGGATTCAGCTCACTGAACTATAATCAATAATTTACCTCTGTTTTTTAAGAGACAGGGTCTTGTTCTACCTTCCAGGCTAGAGTGCAGTGAGGAGAGGCTAGCTCACTGTAACCCTGGACACCTGAGCTCAAGCAATCCTCCCACCTGAGCCTCCCTCAGCCACGCCATCATGCCCAGCTAATTTCTTTTTTTCTGGAGATAGGGTCTCACTCTGTAACCCAAGCTGGAATGCAGTGGCACGATCATAGCTCACTGAAGCCTCAACCTCCCAGGCTCATATGATCCTCCTACATCGGTCTCCCAAGTAGCTGGGACCACAGATCTGCACCACCCCCAGTTAATTTTTTTTTTTTTGATAGAGACAGAAGTCTCAATATACTGCCTAGACTGGTCTCAAACTCCTGGGCTCAAGCAATCTACCTGCCTTGGCCTCGGCCTCCAAAAGTGATAGGATCACAGGCATGTGCCACTGTGAATATTTCTCATTTAACTATCACTTTTCAGAACCAAGTATAATGCTTGCTATAACAGTATATGCAAATGCAAAGGTTTTTTTCATTTATTCATTTTCAAAGATCTACTATACATGCCTGGCATCATTCTAGAAAATGAAAATTCAAAGATACTCAGATCTTCCTTGCCCTTAACGAGTTTCAACTACATATTCTTTATCCCCAAGAAAACAAGTATTTATCCTCTATTTTCTTTCTCTCCAAAAGATAGAAGTTCACCAATGGCTTACAGAATTTGATGATCCATTCATGCTATCATGAATGGATATGGAACCTAAGACTTAATAATGCTTTTTTGACATTGCATGCATCATGTAATACGAAGAGTGTTAGCCTGGGCATTAGGAAACCTGACTTCCATCGTTTAGGAAAACAACACTATTACTTTTAAAGAAAATCCAAACTCTTTAATATAACCCTTACTGGTCAAGATAAGTCTAACTCTCTAGTGTAACGTCTGTCAGTACTGTCTCTTACGAACCCCACATTCCAGCAAAACTAAACTAGTGTCAGTTTACAAAGCAATTTATACTCTCGCTCACATCTCTATGCCATCTGTTGCTCCTTCCACCTTGATCTTCTTCCCATGGCTAAACTGGATGTGCATGTGGTGAGAGCTGCTCTGTCTCCCCCCAGGTTAGATGCCCCTCTCCTGCACTCCATAGCATTTCTTCATTCAATATAGGTTATTTATTGAGTGACTGACACAAGCCATGCACTGCACAAGGTATTGGACATACACAGCACTGAACAAGAGACAGAGCCCTACCCCAAAGGAATCTTGTGGTGAAGCTTACTAGAGTGGCCATTAAAATTTGGCCATTTCTGTCACTCTTCCTCCTCCAAGTAAACAAGATTCTAGGCCGGATGCAGTGGCTCACACCAGTCATCCCAGCACTCTGGGAGGCTGAGGAGAGTGGATCACCTGAGGGCGAGTTTGAGACCTGGCCAACATGGCAAAACTCAGTCTCTATTGTAAACACAAAAATTAGCCAGGCATAGTGGCCCACGTCTGTAATCCCAGCTTACTAGAGTGCAGTGAGGAGAGGCTAGCTTCTAGCCTACTAGAGTTCTGTGAGGAGGAGGCTGAGACAGGAGAACCACTAGAATTCAGGAAGCAGAGGTTGCAGTGAACCAAGAATTTGCCATTGCGCGCCAGCCTGGGCAACAGAGCAAGACTCCATCACACACACACCAAAAGATTCTAGGGACAGTGACAACCTCTTTCAGCTCTGCAGCCTCAGGACCTATACATCAGGTAAATAACCTTAAAAGGTCAAAAAAGCTCCAGTTGGATGCAGTTGGAAGCATTTACTTCCGTGCACTCTGCCTTTCCTGCCTCCTTTCTATTAGGAGCGTAAACCTAAAAACATCACTTGTTGAATTACTCTGACACTTTTGGAACTGGCTTTCTTCTCTTTGTTAAATGCAAAGATAAACCATCCCAGTTACTCCCCATATCTGCTTTTTGTTCACCATTGTATACCCAACAGTATGCACCATTATCTAAAACAGCATCTAGAGCACATGATTATTGACAGTTATTTACATGATGCATGAATGACTAAATGAATAAATGAACAGATACGCTGGCACTGAGTACCTCAGTCACCTTCTGATAACCACTTTTTGCTTTATGTTTTACTATATATAGTTCAAGAATTTAAGTTACAAGCCTCCATTCTATCAACACTAGGCTTACTGCCCACTTGCTGTTTTAGCAACAGGCAACTTAACGCATGCTGAATCCTGACTCTTCTTATCCCACGATTTAACCTATCTTTACTAAGAATACAAATCTGTTTGTAACTATGAAACTGATAAAATGTAAGCATAAAAATGCGAACTAGTTCAGAGTATAAAGTAGCTATTTCTCAAATTATAATATTAAAAGTCTAAATTCTTTTTCTCCAGATGGATAAAGAAAAATAAGTTGGCTTATTATACAATGATATATATATTTATCTCCACATTCTCAACTCTCTGAAGGTATTTTAAGATGGATATCCCTATCCTTTTTGCATGAATGAGTGTATTTTAAGATAGGTATAAACAGATGCTTGCGCTGCTCTGAACCCTTTTCTCTTTCTAACCTGCAAACTAAAATTTTCCATACCACACTCTAACTCTGTGCTTCATTATCACGTAGAATATTTCCTTTCACCACTTTGCTTTAAATGTTCTCATTTCAATGCACAATCCAACTTGGCCAACCTTCCATCATTCACCTCTCACTACCTCCAAATAACAATCCTAAGCATAACAATAGCAGCTTCATGTGTGTGGAGTGTCTCACTATGTTTCCACTTTACATACAAGGAAACAGGCTTAAAGAAGTTAGTAAGTTTTCCAGAGTCACAAGGAGGGAGAGAACAGGGATTTAAATAGTGGTCTATCAGCACTCAAAATCATGCTGCTATTCTTACTTCCCAAATTAACCACATAACACTGTTATAACAATAAACATGATCTGGGCTCTCCAAGGCAAGCATGACAGAAAGTTCTTCCCACAGCTGAGTAATGTTCAATATGACATACTGACAAATTATAAGTTATCTAGCTGGAATTAAACAAGTAGGATGACCCTCTGGAAAAGAAAATGTCTGTCTGAAACTAAGTACTAAATAAGGCTCAAACCCAATTTTTTTTTTCTTTTGAGATGAAGTCTCGCTCTGTTGCCCAGGCTGGAGTACAGTGACACAATCTGAGCTCACTGCAACTTCTACCTCCTGGGTTCAAGCAATTCTTCCGCATAAGCCTCCCGAGTGGCTGGGATTACAGGTGCCTGCCACCACACCCAGCTAATTTTTGTATTTTTAGTAGAGACAGGTTTCACACCATGTTGGCCAAGCTGGTCTCCGACTCTTGACCTCATGATCTGCCCACCTCAGCCTCCCAAAGTGCTGAGATTACAGGCATGAGCCACCCCGTCCAGCCTAAACCCAGTATTTTTTAACCCATATCCTAACAATTTAAGTCATCTGTTAAGCTCCCCAGTGTTCGAAATACACAACCACTTTTTATCGACTTCTCTTCTTGTAAACTCAGTCTGCCAATAGTTCCTGCACTTAAACAAGCTGCAACCTATATTCTGAAAGAACACAGGCCAGAAGTAACTTTCTGAAAAACCAAAAATATACCAAGAATGTGAATATGTTATGAAAATCACTTGAGCAAACAAAAGCTTCTTTGTACTTCAAAACAATTTTCTAGCCAAAAATGTTCTTATACTAGACTGGCACTGCTCAAGGTGGGAATACTGGGTCTCTTTCACTGCCTCTGCACTGCTGCTTGGTACCAGGCTTGTCACCTAATTGGTACTAAGCTACTGACTAAATCAATACCCTAAAACAAAACAGGCTGTAAAATTACCGAATTTTAAAAAACCAGTATTAACAGTAACAATAACTTGCCCATTTTGTATACAAAGCAAATGATGAATATAAACTGTTTTTCAGTTTTTAAATATAAATCAGGGAATAATGAAGATGAGCCCTTAAATTCCCACAGTAGAAATAACTACATTATTAGGAACTGTACAACAAACACCAGGTTGATCATGCCCTAAAAAAAAAATCATTTTTAATTACTTACATGACTAGCCATGCACTAAGAATCATATCTCACATTTACAAAAGTGTTACAATTTACAATAATCTCTACTTAACAGATGAGCAAAAACAGATTTACAGAGGTTAAGGAACTTGGTCAACATCATACAGAGAGCAAGGATCAGACATGAATGCAAAGCAAAAATCTGTCTACAGCTTGTGCTCTTCACCTTTGTTCTATTCTGCATTGCAAAAAATATCCCCATAAAATTATATTGGGTGAAAGGCTTAAAATGTCAGAGACATTAATCTACTTAAATTAATCGATAGGCATAGTCAATACATTCAACACCAGACAGCTCTTTTATCATATCTGAGAGAACTAATGGCTATCATGGTATATGACAGGGGTCATGTTGTCTACCTGTGAAAGACACCAAAAGAAACTCTACGGGAACAGACACCAAAAAAAGGATCTATCTATAAACCAAATTCCAGAAATAATTAGAGCAACAACTCCTATGGGAGTTGGGAGAGGTAACTAATTAGGGACACAAAATCATTTGTGCATCATGGTCTAGCTGCAACTGGTGACCATTACCTGAGTAACAGAAGCAGTTTGCAAAGTGAACAGCTTCAGGTCTAGGTGAGGAAAAATAAGCACACTTCACCCTGTGGCTCTTCTCAAAAGCAACTAAAAGCCTGAACAGAATAATTGCAGAAGCTATTTGAGGACGCTGAAAAGTAAACAGTAGCAAGTGGATGAGGGATGAACAGAATTCAAACCACCACCAAATCAACATATTTAAGCAAGACCCAGTGTCTTCTAACACGATACCCAAAAAGCGGGGGATACAATCCAAAGTTACTCTGCATAGGAGAAACCAGGAAAATCTCAATTCCCATGGAAAAAGAAAATCAAGACAAGCCAATACCGAAATGACACAAAGGTCAGAATTATCTCAAAGACTTTAAAACAGCTATTATACAAATAATCCTATAAACAAGCACACACACAACATACTTGCTATCACTAATTATCTACCCTTTATATCTTCAATCAACCGGCTTTGCCTCCCACCTCTCCACCAAAACTCTATTCAGATTACCAATGACCTCAATACTGCTAAATCCAATGGTGAACACTCAGATATTACCTGCTCTGTCAGCTGCAACTGTCAGGTAATTATTCCTGCTTCGCTTCTCATGGTTTCCAGGACACCATCTTCTCCCAGTTTTCTTCCTACCTCACAGGTGGCTCCTTTCCAGTCTCTACAGCTGTTCTTCCTCTTCTCACAAACTTGTTAATTCTATAGTTCCCCCAAGACTCTGTCCTTTCTTCTCTTACTTATGCTCACCTCCTAGGCAGACTCATTTTAAAGGCTACATTTATGCTAACCCCAGCTCAGATTTCTTCAAAAATCCCAACTTGAAAATTCAGCTGCCTGGTTGTGCTGGGCTGCTGTCAATTCTGCATCATTACCACCACCTTCTATATTCACCTGTGTGTCACAAGGAAGCTAGAACTACATTTCCCAGAAACCCCTTCCTGCTACAACTCAGGGTTAAAGTCAACTAGTAAGAGCCACTCGTGCAAGACTGGTAAGATGGAAGAGGACACTACCCTCTGGAGGCAGTTGCAGGTTGAGGTGTTAGGAGAAAAAAATAACTCACCTATTTTGGAAACTAAAACTTAGAGCAGCTCTTACTGACAATTCCCAGCGTCTTCCAAGACTCCAAAAACCATCCACTTCAACCACGCAGCAGAGACTTGAATTCTGAGATCACTGCCAATTCCTGATGAGCTCCTGGGAAGCACTCAGTGTAAACAGCTGCTTCCTCGACCTTCGATTCTCCAATCCTTCCAACAGTAGTAAAGGACTATAATTCTGTGTATTTTAAAGTGTCTAGAGTGGTTTCTCTTTCCCTGACCAAATCCGGATGGATATACTATGTTGGGACCAGCTTCTAGATCCCTTAGAGAAGTGAAACATCACTTAAGTGAATAAAAATGTCCAAGAGACAGTTTAAAACTCAGATATTGATCTTCACCCTCCAAACCTTCTTTACACACTTTTCTCTATCTCAGTTCATGACAACTCCTTCCTTCCAGTTGTCCAGACCAAAAAACAATGGATGGCATCCTTGCCTCTTCTCTTTCTCACAATTCACATTCAATCTTGTCAGCAAATAATGTCAGCTCTTCCTGGCAAATCTGCCCAGAAACTGTCCACTTAGCTCCACATCCTCCACCACCACCACGACTTGAGCCATCATCACCATTCACTCAAATGAACGCAACGGCAACCTGACAGGCCCCGCTTGTAACCTCGCTGCTTTGGTGCCTATCCTCAACATTGCAGATCAAGTCAAATCTCAATGAGGTATCATCACTTCTCTGCTCAAAACCCTAAACGGCCCTTCATCTTATGTGGATAACTTAATCATGTTTGACTGCAACAAAGAAATATGTCAAAAAAAATAAACAAAAAGACTTGCTCACAACATAAGCTTTTCAATAAGAACAGTTGCTCAAAGAGTTGAAGATACTGAGAACATCATCAATGTCAATCAAAAACAAGGCAAATGATTTTTTAATGATTTCCCTTGGTTGCTGACATTGCTTAGCTGTTTATTCAAGAAGTCAATGCCAAGTCTGAAGTGACTAAAGATTTAGTCTCTAAAAATAGTCTGTGTGGAACTACAAATACGAATATTTTCAAAGTTGAGAAAACACTGATTTAGTACAACCTGAAGTGGAATCTGCTAAGATGCATGACAACTGGTGATAGCAAAAATATATGGAGAGAAGAAAAAGTATTTGCTGTACAAATTTACAAAAATTACAAAAATGTTATGGCAAGTACAATGTAGAAAGTATTTAAATCTGTCAGGTGTTATTATACAAGTAGCATTCACAGTGAGCTTCATTAGCTCTTGTAGACTTAACCATTGTCAGTTCCTTGAATTTGTCAGAAACAGAAAGTGAGTATCCTAACTTGTCCTACCACATGGCAGTTAAATGGTTAGTGGTAGGTTTTATTGTGACTTTATGACCTCAGAGTCAAGACTCAAATTTTTCTCAAAGAACCTCCTTCAGTTAACACTATTATCAAACATTAAATAGCTCTGCAATCAATTTTTTCTACAGACTTGATGTTTCCTTTTTTTTGAGATGGAGTCTCGCTCTGTCTCCCAGGCTGGAGTGCAGTGGTGCCATCTCAGCTCACTGCAACCTCTGCCTCCCAGGGTCAAGCGATTCTCCTGCCTCAGTCTCCCAAGTAGCTGGGACTACAGCACCACCATGCCCGGGTAAGTTTTTTTTTTATTTTTTTGTATTTTTAGTAGAGACGGGGTTTCACCGTGTTGGCCAGGATGGTCTCTATCTATTGACCTCGTGATCTGCCCACCTCAGCCTCCCAAAGTGCTGGGATTACAGGCATGGGTCACTTTCCCTAAGTTTACAAGGGAAAACAGTACTTATATGAGGAACTTATAATGCAGTAAAGTCATTTCAATGACAGCTAACATTTGAATCACAAGTCGCATTAAGCTTCTTTATATACTTCTTGTATGTCAAAAGTTAAAACAAAAAGCAAGATTTCAATCCTGTGTAAATTTGCAGCCAATATAGTTTCTAAGTTCAAACCACATTCCAGGGGTATTTTTCAAACTCTAATGCAAGGCAAAGAAAATTTACATATTTCAGAATCCATTTAACTATGTAATTGAGGTGCTTCCATCTAACCACCAATAGGAAGTGATTAATCTGCAATGCATGACATGCTAGAAGGCAATTATTAAGGATAATCTAATAGAATTCTATAAATGCCTTCAAGCAATGAATATGCTTGTGAACTGATATCAGTATTTGGATGTATCCTGTCAGGATTAAGACATTTTCAAAGATAAAATACGTAAAATCTCCTTGCAGATTAGCATTAAGAGATGAACATTTGTAATTGATGTGATAATAGTGAGCACTAAGTTCCAACTCTAATTAGTCATATGTTATCTACCTCCTCCCCAAAAAAGAAAAAGAAATCCATTTCTCTCATTAGACCTGTATTATTTTTAAAAATTATACTCAATTACTTTTTTTTTTTTGAGAGGGAGTCTCACTCTGTTGCCCAGGCTGGAGTACAGTGGGGCATGATCTCAGCTCACTGCAACTTCCACCTCCAGGGTTCAAGCAATTCTCCTGCCTCAGCCTCCCAAGTAGCTGGGATTACAGGCACACACCACCATGCTTGGCTAATTTCTGTATTTTTAGTGGAGACAGGGTTTCACTATGTTGGCCAGGCTAGTCTTGAACTCCTGGCCTCAAGTGATCTGCCTGCCTCAGCCTCCCAGGGTGCTGGGATTACAGGCACAAGCCACCGTGCCCAGCCTCAATTACTTTTATATTTTGAATTCTGTCAAGGAAATTTATTTTCTCTCATTATTTAAATACTATATAATATTCTTATTTTGACTATTCATCTGCAAAACCTAAAATATTCACTATCTGCTCCTTTACAAAAAAAGTTCGCCAATCCTTGTTTTAGTCAACTAGATTCCCAGATCTACACAGGTAGAGTTAAGACACGTTTTGTCCAGCTTTAACTTTCTCCGTTACTTTTCTTTTTAAACTAAGTCTGCCATTTTACATTTATTCCTGACAGGTTTCACTCTATGGATTTTAGTACTTCAGTACCACCTGTCAAAATAGTTTAAAAATCTAAAATTCTAAAACTTAGCTATCTCTCAGTGTGACTCCTGTTCTTTATTCAAATCTCTGATAGGAATGTTAGAACAGGTGTCAAGTATGACACACTTCTGGAGACATCCTCACCTGTGTGTAGAAATTCTAATTTTTCAGTTTCGTGGTAAATGTTACTATATGTGGTTGCAACATATCTTCTAAGAGCAATAATAATTTCTTGAACTCCCTAGTAATGACGGAAATAACAATCTGCTTTTCCAGGGCTGATGCAGTACAGTATTAACCACCTTGCTCAAAAAAATGTTTGGCCTTTTGCCCAGCTCCTGGGAGATAATCTTTAAGCCTTTGGAAGCTCCTGCCTGATAAGGTTGTCTTTGTTTACCTGGGGACCCTGAACCACAGGAAACACCAGTCTTGACACGCTGAGGGGCTGGAGAGTAAGGTCACCTATGATTCTCCATCAAATGGCCATCTGCCCTTTCTCGGTTATTTCCTTATCTCTGAAGTAAAAGCTTTGGACCCTAAATCCCTAAAATTCTAGATTACTTAAAGCAATTAGAGTAAAAGGGGCACACACAAAAAAGGAGAAAAGTTGACTTTCCAATAAAATGGTCAAAAAGGCAAACTCATAGGATAGATGTAAATCAAAGTCATCAATTATTTGCCAACCACAAAATCAACCATGTACTGTTAAAAATAAACCCACATGTTGACAACATGCACTTAAACTAAGTTACTTCTGCAACTTGATTTCTCAAGGCAATTCCTTAGTATTAGGATCTAATACTATTTTTTCCAAACAGAAAACAAAACCTGCCCCCTAAACTTTGCCATGACCAAGGAAAAATAGATTCAAAGCTTTTTTCCTACCTTGGAATTACAATAATCCCCAGCCTGAAATTTGAGAGTGATATCTTAATCGGTCTAGATTTTTACTTTTGACTTCTACACCACTGCTAGATTCCATATTTCTTATATCTTTGCCCCAACACACAAGGAAGTGACAAGTTTTCTCAACAGGAAAGGAGAAACTTTGTTAGAGATTGCTCCATTTCCAATCTCTCCTAAGTTCTCTCTGCTCTATATGGAGCAGCTTACCAAGTTCATCAAATTTCTGCAGGGTCTATTATCTGTAGTCTGTAATCTCTAAATTACATATAATAATGCTGACATCAAATACGAACCAATCCAGTGCAGACTCCAGAACATGGTACGAATTTGCCTGATGCTCATACCTCAACAACTACTCAGCAGCCATGCTGCTTCTCCTGCTTTGTTCGACCAAGGGTTCACCATGACTACACAATTTAGGGATTGTCTTACAACTCACTATTCACGCATTTCTAATGCAGCTGAAGAAACTACTCATTTATGGTGCTGGTATGTCCTACCTAAAACTGACACAATCTCTAATAGCCACATGAATACTAAGATATGTCAATACTCTACAAACTTTGCTTTCTGTAATGTTCAATAGCATATTGAAGCATTCCATGCCTGTCAGAGTTTGGCTGGCTTTCTATGTACCAAAAATGTGTCGTTTTGTCTTTCGGAAAAAAGGAAAAACTAGGGAAAAACATTCAAATTGTTGGTTGATACAGTTCAACTTAGAAAACAGTTGCATGTGTATGCATTTTACTTGCCATTTGAGATGCAATACATTCAAAGTAAAAATCCTGTGATTTGGATGATGTTTTTCCCTTGCCAACACAAACCTTAAGAGAACACCAGATATGAACAATCTAACAAAAACTGGTTCCTCCTTTGGTTGGAGTCCCTTTTGATGTGATCAAAGCTCCAGAATTCTCTCCCCAAGGAAAAACAGCTCACATACCTTCACAATTCTGCTTAGAATTTCAGGGTTCATGGACGTAAAAGACGATGTTCCCTCCTCAAAGCAATAACTACTACATCCCAGGGAAAAAAAATTAAGAGCAAAAAGAGCTTCACGAACTCATCACCAAAGAAGAAATCTGGAAGCCATCCTGGAATTACGCTGGATTCCTTCTCTCAGCCTTGCCATTTCACTTACCTAGTCATGCCTGTATACTAACTCAGAAAAGGCTTCAAATAAATCCCTACTTTCCATTTCCTCCGCTGTGCCCTTAACTCCTTCATTTACTTGTACAACATAATTATATAATTAAAAGAACACAGTCTATTATTAAAAAGACTGTGTGTTATTAAATTCAACCTCTGAACTTTGTCCCTCTCACTTTACTAACTAAATAACAGCAGATGAACCATTTCCTTAAAGACAAAGGTTGGGCAACTTTTCCCCTTCTAATGTGGATTACTATCTTCCTTACTGATCCTTGTGCCTCTAGTCCAATCACCCTCCTGCCACATAAATCTGTTCTTGCTGTCCTAGGACATAAAAAATTTATATCAGAATCAAATGCAAACTGCTTTGATCCTGCCCAGTATCAACTGCAACTCCTTCTCTACCCAACCCAACCTATTTCTCCAGATGTGATAAAAAATATTCAGTTAAATAAAACCCCAGCCTCTCACACCTCCACGCCTTTGCACATGAGTGGAATGCCCCTCCCATCTTCCACTGAACAAAATTCTACAAAAAGGTCATAACATCTAGTGCACAGCCAGTTTTTATATGGTGCCTGGGCTAAGAACGATTTTTACATTATTAAAGGGTTCAGAAGAGGGGGGAAGGGGAATGAAGAAAGAAAAAAATGACAAAATATGCAATAGGCTATATGTGTATATGTGGCCCCGAAAGACTGAAGTTTCTATTCTTTGGCCTTTAAAAGGAGAAGTCTGCCGACTCCTGAGGCTAGGCATTACAAGGAACTTACCCTCCAGATTGTCAGAGCACACTAAGACACAACTGCACACATTAAGCCACATGCCACTGAACTATATCAGCCTCACGCCCCCTCAAGTTTAAACCTTGAGGACTTAATACTGTACCAGGCACAAAACAATATTTTTTAAGTGGTGAACAAATGAATTAACTGAATGAACCAGATCAAGAACCGGTGAAACAGATAAATGTTAAGGACTTGTGCTTTTAATAGTAAAACACTATTTACATCTGATAAAGATACTATTAATAACCTTAACACCTTCCATTTGTATACCACTCTATACAGTAACTGCACATATAACATCAAAGGCTGAGACCATAAAAACTATACTTTATAAATAAAGACATTGAGAAGCACAGAAACTAACTTGCCAAAAGTCATATGACTAAAGGCAGAGCCAGTACTTGAAATTGGGTCTTCTTTCTCAGATAAAATGCATTTTCTCTTAAACAGAGACCTGCCTCTCTACACAAACCACAGTACCTAGATACTTAACTACTAATGCCTGACATTTAGGAGACAGATAAAATTTAATTTCTGACCCACTGTTTAACTCTGATAATTTTCAAGTTAATGCTACTTTCTGAGGAGAAAATAATGAAATGGACAACCAAAATAAACCCAAGACTAAAAGGTCTCAGGATAACCACAAGCTAAAAATTTTCTTTCTTCCTTAAGAATCAGTCCTTGAGAAAGCAACATAAAATTAAACAGCTTAATTAACAAATGCCACTGAAAGGAAAGCAGCTGCAGTCACAGCATGAACCCTTTGTCTGTCAGCTAAGCTAAAACAAACTGGCAGTTGAAGTAGTAGTCACTTGTCTTTAAGCTTCAGTCTGGGTAGAACAGAATCCAAAAGCTGATAATGTACATTAACACCTCAACTTTAACCAGAAAACAACACAAGTGTTTCCAGAGGCAGAAAATAAATAGAAGAAACTCTATTAATTTTTTAAAAGCCTAAAAATCTGTTAGTCTAATCTTTTTTCTGTAACTAAGTTATAAATTATACATAACTAGAGTTTAAGTGGCTAGGTGCCTAAAAGTCTGAGTTATGACACAAGAGTTTAGCCAAATTCAACTACAATTATGGGTCTATTTAAGACAACATTAATTTCAAAGAATTGGTACCATATAGAACACATTTTCTGACTACAATCCAATTCTAGAAGTGTCACAAGATACACTGAAAAAAAGTTAATTTGTTTGTAATTTATCCAACACTTTAAAATAAATCATGAATCAACAAAGGAATCTTAGAATTTAGAATATATGTCTAAATATTGAACTTTTTTATTAAATAGAACAATAATGCTTTATGGGCGTGCAGTGGCTCATGCCTGTAATTCCAGAACTTTGGAAGTCCAAGGCAGGAAGACTGCTCAAGCCCAGAAGCTAGAGACCAGCTTTGGCAACCGAGTGAGACCCTGTCTCTAAAGAAAATTTAAAAATTAGCCAGATACGGTGATGTGCAAACCTGCTAGTCCCAGATACTTGGAAGGCTGAGTGGGAGGACCACTTGAACCTGGGAGGTCAAGACTTCAGTGAGCTGTGATCGTCCAACTGGACTTCAGCCTAGGTGACAGAGTGAGACTTTGTCTCATAACAATAATAATAATAAATGCTGTATGAACTAAATAAAAATGCTTCACACCAAAACTTAGCCTTTGGATAAAGAGATATTCCTTAAACAAATCAAAACAATAAAAAGTACAATCATAAAGGAAAAAAGAAATAAAGCCTATGACATTAAAATTAACAACTTTAGTTCCAAGACACCTCAAAGGAAGCAAACCACAAACTGGAAGAAAATATTCACAACACATAACAATAAAGGACTACAACCCACAGATAGAAAGAACAACTACAAGTCAATTAAAAAAAAGAAAGTCCAGAAATTTAATAGGTCCCCACAGAAGACAAAACAGACAGCAAATATATTAAAAGTGGCTCAACATCATTAGTAATAAGGGAAGTTTAATTAAAGTCACAATAAGATATGACACACACACCAAAATGACAAAACTAAAAAGTCTGACAAAATAAACTACAGAAAGGATGTGGAACAACAGGAGTGATATGGTTTGGCTGTGTCCTCACCCAAATCTCATCTTGAATTGTAGCTCCCACAATTCCTACATGTTGTGGGAGTGACCAGCGAGAGGTAACTGAATCGTAAGATGGGCTATTTCCCGTGTTGTTCTCATTAGTGAAAAAGTTTCATGAGATATGATGGTTTTATAATGGGGAGTTCCCCTATACAAGCTCTCTTAACTGTTGCCATCCATGTACAATGTGACTTTGCTCCTCCTTGCCTTCCACCATGATTGTGGGGGCCTCCCCAGTCATGTGGAATGTAAGTCAGTTAAATCTCTTTCCTTTCTAAATTACCAAGTCTCAGGTATGTATTTATGAGCAGCATGAAAACGAACTAATACAAGGAGTCATTATATTAGTAGTGATAACAAATTGGTATAACTACTTTGAGAAGCAATCTGGCAATAACTGGTCAGGTTGAAGACTGGCCAGCCCTAAAACCCAGCAATCACACTCCTAGATACACAGGCTATGCACATCCATGTCTATGAGCAACAAGAGTGTTCACATGCGTGCAGCAGTGTTTGCAGTGGAGCAAGAGATTGCCAACAACCCAACTGCTCATCAACTGTAGGCTAGATTATACAACAGTGAAAATGAATGAACACTAACATATAGCACCTCAGGTAAGTATTACAGCTGTGGGAAGAAAAGAGCAAGTCATATAAAGACATATAGCATGATTCCCTTAGTATAAAATTCAAAACAGAAAAACATGAAGTTAAGAAATGGTAATAACAGGCATCTGTCCTTCAAGTTGCCTGCTGGGGACTCTTCCAAGTCACTCTAAAGCTTTTTTTTTGAGGAGTCTCTCACTGTTGCCTGAGCTGGTATGCAGTGGCAAAATTTTGGCTCACTGCAACCTCTGCTTCTCAGGTTCAAGCGATTCTCCTGCCTCAGCCTCCTGAGTAGCTAGGATTACAGGTGCCCACCACCATGCCCAGCTAATTTTTTATTTTATTTTATTTTTAGTACAGACAGGGTTTCACTATGTTGGCCAGGCTGGTCTCAAACTCCTAACCCTATCGTCTGCCCACCTCGGCCTCCCAAAGTGCTGGGATTACAGGCGTGAGCCACCAAGCCTGGCCTCAAAAGGTTTTTAATAAACTTCCACTCTTTCTCTGGAAAAAAAAAAGAAAGAAAGAAAAGAAATGGTAAAAACAGTATCATTCAATAACCGCTGTTATTTATTATTTAAATTAAATGTCAGGGATTCAACAGGGAACAGGGAAACATTCTGCCCTCACAGACTCTATGTCACCACCAAGAAAGAAACTAAAAAATAAGTGAAATACAAACAGCAACAGATGGTGAAAAGGGCTTGAAGAGAAATGAGGCGCTAAGGGGACTGAGGGAAGATGTCTTTAGAAAGAATGACATAAGGCTTCACTTACACAGTGGCACCGGTGTAAGGCGTGGGAGTGGGATGGGACAGAGCCACCTGTGGGGCAGGAGGAAAGGGGTTGTGATCAGGGAACACACATGGGCCTTTCAAGGTCATGGGAAAACCCCATTGTTGAAGCTAGGCAGAAGGTACCTAGAGATTTGCTTTGTTATCACCCTCTACACCAGAATGGCCTACAGGCCAATGTGGCCCCACTTGTTTTTGTACAACCCATGAAGTAAAAATGGTTTTTACACTGTATATGGTTAAAGAAATTAAAACAATAATGTTTCACACCATATGAAATTATATAAAATTCAGATTTCAGTGTCTAGAAGTAAAGTTTTACTAGACACAGCCAGCTTGTCTAGTGGATGCTGTAGCACTGACACAGCCCATGGATGCTACAGCACTGACACAGCAAAGATGAGTACTTGTGACAGAGGTCACAGGTGGCCCACAAAGCCTAGAATGTTTACTATCTAGCCCTTCACAAAGAAAGTTTGTTGGCCCTTGACCTAGGGCATAATTAGGGACCTGACCACGGCTCGCTTGGGTATCCTCCCTCCAGGTTCTCAGCGCTCAGAGCATTCTTCATCTCTACCTTATGTTTTACACATATTCTTTTGCATCTCTTCAGAGTTTAATAAAATCGTTTTTTGAAAAAGACTAGCGTATTTCTTTGATAAATCTTGCTCTATTAAAGCTCCATGCTTCACCACCAACTCAGTTTAAAATAAAAATGACTCAGTTAAAAACAGACATGTACTGCTATCAGGAACATTAAACCAATACAGCAACACACAGCAAGCTACAGTTTATTTTGACTCAAGTATACTTTTAAGAAAAGGGCTGGGCACGGTGGCTCACGCCTGTAATCCCAGTACTTTGGGAGATTGAGGCTGGTAGATCACAAAGTGAGGAGTTCAAGACCACTCTGGCCAAGACAGTTAAACCCCATCTCTACTAAAAAAAACAAAAAATATTGCCAGGCATGGTGGTGGGCGCCTGTAATCCCAGCTAATCGGGAGGCTGAGGCAGAGAATTGCTTGAACCCGAGAAGCAGAGGTTGCAGTGAACCGAGATCACACCACTGCACTCTAGTCTGGGCAACAGAGCAAGACTCTTGTCTCAAACAAAAAAAAAATTCCAACTAAAAGCACCAAGTCTGTAGAGAGTCCCCACTGCCTTGCTTAGCTCACTGGGTCATTAAGATACACACTGGATCATTTAAATATGAGACAGCAAGCTGCATCACCCACTCACAGGAGAACCTTAGAAAAGCAGCAGAGCTATATTCAACTCCTTCCCTATCTTTTCTAAGAAATGCATCACAGGTCAGGCGCAATGGCTCACCTGTAATCTCAGCCCTTTGGGAGGCTGAGGCAGGCGGGTCATCACGAGGTCAGGAGATCGAGACCATGTTAGCTAACACGGTGAAATCCAGTCTCTACTAAAAATACAAAACAAATTAGCTGGGCGTGGTGGCATGCACCTGTAGTCCCAGCTACTCGGGAGGCTAAGGCAGGAGAATTGCTCGAACCCAGGAGGCAGAGATATATACATTCCAGCCTGGGTGACAGAGCAAGACTCTGTCTCAAGAAAGAAAAAAAAGAAAGAAAGAAATGTATCATGAATTATTATGTCACATTATAACAGGAGTTGTCCAATGTTAGCATACGTTTTCAAAAGCCAAGTGCCTTCACAACTTTTAAGTATGAACCAGTACCTTTGAAGAGTTAACAATACTTATTACATGACAATGGTTGAAAGTGGTAATGAATAAACAGCGATTCATTACAACATTGTTTTTGTGTATATTTGAAAACTTCTACAAGATTTTCAGATTGAAGATTTGTATTTTTAGTTATTAAATGAAATATGCATTTAACAAAAAAGTCACAGAATTTTCATTTCAAAGAATCCTGTCTTTCAAAATCCTTAGAAAAAAAGTTTTTCATCATCCTTACTAGTAGCAACTAAAAAAAGAAACAGATTCTTATTTTAAAATCTTTGTTAAGGCTTTCATCAACGATCTGAGAAAGTGAAAGGACATTCACCTAAAGGAATACTATGAATTAGTATTATCTTAAAGTTTTCCAAGTTCTTGTTGAGGCCCCAATACAGACACCTACTTCTCTAATTTAATGTGTAAGAAAGGCATTCCAACTGGTAAACTTGTCCACGTGTCAGTCTTTATGAAGACGGATGGTGGAGTATTCCTCCAGTACAAGAAGGCTGGTTCATCACTGTCCTAGAGGGAGGGAATGAAAGGAGGGAGGCAAGGGGCTAGGGATGCAAGAGGCCAGGGAGGCAAGGGGCCAGGGAGGCAAGGGGCCAGGGAGGGAAGGAGCCAGGGAGAGAAGGAAGGAAAGCTATGCCTCTATTGTCTCTGTGTAGACAGAGACGATGAAGGCAAATATCTCATTCCATTTGAGGTGCAATTTTACAAATTGAGCAAAAATGCAGGGAGGATTGAGTACTTTGAAAACTGGAAAGTTTTAATATAAACATTTACTTTTAATAACCGTTACTTTTCACAAAGCATTTAATAAGACTAATCACTGCCAGTGGGAGTGGCTCAAGCCTGTAATCCCAGCACTTTCAGACGCTGAGGCGGGTGGATCACCTGAGGTCAGTTCAAGACCAGCCTGGCCAGCATGGTAAAACCCTATCTCTACTAAAAATACAAATATCAGCTGGGTGTGGTGGCATGCACCTGTAATCCCAGCTACTCAGGAGGCTGAGACGGGCTCAACTACTTGAACCTGGGAGGCAGAGGTTGCCGTGAGCCGTTACTGCGCTCCAGCCTGGGTGACAGAGTGAGACTCTACCTCAAAAAAAAAAAAAAAAAAAGACTAGGCATTACATGATCATGTAGTACAAACACATGCCACACAAGAAAACAGAGAAATTAACAAATGAGCCCAAGGTTAGAGAGCCAGGATTCTGATCCCAGTTCCATGCCTTTAACTACCACACTCAGCAATAGTTATTCAACTTTCAAACTAAGTAAGACTCTCAGGGCAACCTTGCAACCCGCACTTTGAAAAACAATGCCTTGCTACTCAAAGTGAGGTCCACAGACCACCAGCCCTGGCATCATCACCTAGGAACTTAAGAAAAATGCAATCCTGAGCCCTTCCCAGTCAGACTGAATTGAAACTTAAAATGTAACAAGATCCCCAAGTGGCATACATGCACATTAAATGCTGAGAAGCCTTCATACAGTGCCCACACACACTCTATTTTGAAGTATTTTCTCCAGTTCAAATACATATCCTGGTACAGTTAAACTGAGCTTTCATCTCTTCTGCTTGCTGTGATCCCAAACCTGAAGGTAAACATGTGCTAGCAGGCTACTCCCCAGGTGGCGATGTAGAGTGGCCCCAACCTTGCCTCCATACCCATCCTCAGTCCCACTCCATCTTTACCACCCCTCTTTTACAGAGCCTAAGCCACATCTCAACTTGCTGACTTATCTAAACCCTTCCTCCTCCTCAAGCAATAAATAAGGCCATGACTCCACTCAACATCCCCTGAATTCCTTGACATGTGCCCAGGAACTACCAGGCATGAATCTAGTGCACAGTTAAGTTGGGAGAAAGGGACAGCTGGGACTACTTCAGGCATGTCCTCTGACCCTCACAACTGTGGACACATCCTCAAAAGACTGGTATTCTGTGAACTAGAACAAGAGATTCCAACACAATCGTACTAACATTATACTACCAGTTAGTAGGAAATACTGTGTGAATGGGAAAATATCCTGATGCAGCTTTTCCTCTCATATCTTACTTTTTATTTTAATTTTTTTATTTTTGTAAAATTTTATTTTCACTCTGTCATCCAGGCTGGAGTGCAGCAGCATGATCATAACTCACTGCAGCCTCAATCTCCAGGGCTCAAGCAATCCTCGCACCTCAGACTCCTGAGTAGCTGAGACTACAGGCATCCACCACCACGCCCAACTAATTTTGTTAACTTTTTGTAGAGATAAGATCTCACTATGTTCCCCAGGCTGGTCTCAAACGCCTGGACTCAACTGATCCTCCTGCCCTGGCATCCCAAAGTGCTGAAATTACAAGCATTGAGTTGCTGTGCCTGGCCTCATGACATTTTAAAAAATCTGTGGTTTCAGATTTCAAAAAATCTTTGATTTCTTGCTATTAGAAATCAAATTTAAGATGCTCCAAACCAACCTCCACATGGTTCTCACCAACATTCAGGCTTTTGCCCATGCATTTCTTCTCCCTAGAGCCTTTCCCCCCAACTTTCTCCTCTCCACCTGGCTAATTCCTATTGTTCCCACAAGAGTGGGTGCTGTGGCAACCCTGCCAGCACCCTGCAGTGCCCTGCAACTTTGCACAGCACTATGATTGCCTATAGGCAGGGACAGTGGGGCAGGTGCAATGGGAGACACTGGGTCTAGGACACAGGTCAACATACAATGTTTTCACAAAATCTCTCCGTTAAAATGACAGGTACTTGTAAGCTAAAATATCAATACTTATCTACTCAGTGTGCCACAGATTCACAATTCACCACCTAAACCAGGTCAACATACAATGTTTTCACAAAATCTCTCAGTTAAAATGACAGATACTTGTAAGCTAAAATATCAATACTTATCTACTCAGTATGCCACAGATTCACAATTCACCACCTAAACCAGTCTAAGAATCTACACTGTACCTTAGGGATAGGTTTCACAATAAGTTTATTAAAGGAGTTCCATCATCTGTCCAGCTGTATAGATTCCAAAAAATTCAAACTGTAAACAGCAAGGATACTTACATGAATGGTTCTGAAATCCAGCTCCATGTACCAGTACAAGGTGCTAATGAGGTTTTCATAGTCGAGCCATATCTACCCACTAGAACTTTCTGGAATGTTGAAAATGTTCTACACTAGACTGCCCAATGTGGTAGCCACTAGCCACATGTGGCTAATAAGCTCCGGAAATGGGACTAGTAACTGAGGAATGGGACTTTCAACTTGACTTAACTGTAACTAATTTCAATTTAATTGGCCACATGCAGCTAGTGATTACCACATCAGACATCAGGTTCAGGTCTAGACTCTGGAGTGAAATACGAAAGAATCTGTGTTGGCTTCTTAATTTCCTCTGCTGTCTTGGGAATTAGAAATTTGGCTCCATGGAACTACATTAACACTTTCTGACTGAGTGTGTAAGCACTGAACATGTATGGAAAAACACTGAAACTTCCTCAATAAACTAATAGGTGCTCTTTACGTATGACTCTATTTGTGAAAGATAAAATTTCTCCAGATCTCAGCTCTTTGGGTGATTGCCTATGCTGTGATGATCAATCATGGTTTTTTATTTTTTTTTTATTTTTTGAGATGGAGTCTCATTCTGTCCCCCAGGCTGGAGTGCAATGGTGTGATCTCAATCACTGCAACCTCCACCTTCCAAGTTCAAGTGATTCTCCTGTCTCAGCCTCCTGAGTAGCTGGGATTACAAGCATCCATCACGATGACCAACTAATTTTTGTATTTTTAGTAGAGATCGGGTTTGACCATGTTAGCCAGTCTGGTCTCCAACTCTTGAGCTCAAGTGATCCACCCGCCTTGGCCTCCCAAAGTTCTGGGATTATAGGCATGAGTGACCAGGCCCAGCCAACAGCTTTAAAATGCATAAAAGATTTAAACTCCAGAGATATACGTATGGCAAATAACCATATAAAATGATGTTCAACACTTTAGTCATTTGGGAAATGCAAATTTAAACCACAATGAAATTCCATTACACACCTAAATTAAAATGGCTAAAATATACAAGACTGACAATACCAAGTGTAGCCCTAATGATGCGGAGCAACCAGAACTCTCACCAACTGTTGGTGGGAATGCAAAATGGTACAAATCTAGAAGACAGTTTGGCACTTTCTTAAGAATTTTAACATGCCAGGTGACGTGGCTCACTCCTATAACCCCAGCACTTTGGAATGCCAAGACTGAAGAACTGTTTGAGCACAGGAGTTTAGGGCCAGCCCTCGAAACATGACTACACCTCATGTCTACAAAACTTTGTTTTTAATTAGCCATGTGTGATGGTGAGTGCCTGTAGGCCTAGCTACTCCAATGACTAAGGTGAGAGGATCACTTGAGCTTGGGAGGTGGAGGCTGCAGTGAACCATGATCGCACCACTGCACTCCAGCCTGGACAACAGAGTGAGACCCTATCTCAAAAATTTTTTTAAAAAGGTTAAACATAAATATACCATATGATCTAGCCATTCCAGTCCTAGGCCAACCATTCCCAAGAGACATGAAAGCCTATGCCCATACAATGCCTTGTACAAAAATATTCAGAGATCTACAATAATCCAATTCTCCACAAGTAAATGTAGACCTTCAATGTAATCCCAAACAACATCTGGAAGAATTGTTTTAGAAGTTGACAAGTAATTCTAAAACATATACTGATCTGTAAAAGGTCAAGGAGAGCCAAGAACTCTTGAAGAAGAACCAAGTAGGAAGGGTTCTACAATGAGATAAGATTTATTATAAAGCTATAATAATGTAGACAGTTTAGTGCTAGTGGAATCAAAGAATCTAAAAACACAGGTCTAAAAGACACACACTATATGGACAGGCAATTTACAACGAAGGTGACACTGCAGAGAAGTAGGGAAAAAGATACTCTTCAATAAATGGTGTTCGGATAACGAGATATCCACATATTAAAATAAAATTGGTTTAATCCCATCTTTAACAAAAATCAATTCCAAGTGAATTATAAAGTTAAAGATGAAACACAAAATTATTAAACATTTAGAAAATAACAGAGAAATTAGTTCACACCCTCAGAGTAGGAGAAGACCAAAAAAAGCAGTAACTGGAAAGGAAAAGACCAATAAACTAGACTACATTTAACTTAACTTCTGTTTATCAAAAAAAAAATCACTGAGGCTGGGCAGAGTGGCTCACATCTGTAATCCCAACACTTTAGGAAGTGAAGGTGGGAGGACTGTTTGGGCCCAGGACTTTGAGAATAGATAGCCTGGGCAATATAGGAAGACCATGTCTCTAAAAAAAAAAAAAGAAAGAAAAATTAGTCAGCCTGGTGATGTAACCGTATTCCCAGCTACTCAGGAGGCTGAGGGAAAAGGATTGCTTGAGCCCAAGAGTTGGAGGATGCAGTGAGCTATGACTGAACCATCGTACTCCAGCCTGGAAAACAAAGCAAGACTGTGTCTCAAAAAAAAAAAAAATGAAAGTCAGTGAAACTGCATGCCATAAAGTAGGAGATAGTGGTAAGATGCATAAACAAGGCTGGGCATGGTGGCTCACACCTGTAATCCCAGCACTTTGGGAGGCCGATGTGGGGCAGATCATCTGAGGACCGGAGTTCAAGACCAGCCTGGCCAACATGGCGAAACCCCACCTCTACTAAAAATAAAAAAACTTAGCCAGGTATGGTGGCAGTCGCCTGTAATCCCAACTACCTGGGGGAGGCTGAGGCAGGAAAATTGCTTCAACCTGGAAGGCAGAGGTTGCAGTGAGCTGAGATCACGACACTGCACTACAGACTGGGCAACAGAGCAAGACTCTGTGTCAAAAAAAAAAAAAAAAAGATGTATAAACCAACCAAAGACTTGGGATCTGAATATATACAGAAGCTACAAATTAATGAATCTCAAACAACAACAACAACACAGAAGACCTAACAGAAAAATACAGGCACTTGGCAAAACAGTAAATCCAGCAAAAATGCCAGCAAGTTTATTTTTAAAAGTACAACCTCATTATAATCAGAAAAAGGCTACATAAAATCATAAGGCAGGATACTACAGAAAGCACCAAAAGGGGTGTAGAGGGGAGACAGGTTGTAAGAGCAGGAAAGAGGAAACTGGGCTGAAGTAATCAGAAAAAACTGTCAGTGACTGAAGTCTAACCTTTTAGTGACAAGTAATACAAGAATCATTTATTTACTAACATTTCCTGAAAAGCCACAATAGACCAGGCACTCTTTTTATTTATTTATTTATTTATTTATTTATTTATTTATTTATTAGCAGAGATGGGGTTTCACCATTGGCCAGGATGCAATTTCCTGACCTCGTGATCCGCCCGCCTCGGCCTCCCAAAGTGCTAGGATTACAGGCGTGAACCACCGTGCCCGGCCCAGGCACTCTTAAAAGTACATTTAATGGTCATCACAGAATAAAACTGACTATAAGTTGTAGCTTTAACTCTCCTTGACTCATTTGTTGTTTTGTTGTTTTGTTTTTGGCGACAGGGTCTCCCTCCGTCACCCAGGTTGGAGTGCAGTGGTGTGATCAGGGCTCACTGTAGACTTTAACTCCTGAGCACTAGCAATTCTCCTACCTCAGCCTCCTGAACAGCTGGGACTACAAGGCATGTACCACCACACGTGGCTAGTATTATTATTATATGCTTTGGTAGAGACAAGATCTCACCATGTTGACCAGGCTAGTCTCAAACTCCTGGGCTCAAGTGATCCTCCACCCTGGGCTGGCCTCCCAAAGTACTGAGGTTACAGGTGTGAGCCAACATGCCAGGCAACCTATTTTTTTTTAAAGAAGAAACTGCTCCAGGTCAATTTTCCCACCATCTAATTTCTATTATTTTTGCTTTCACTGAGCTGCACAGTTGAGTGAAAGATGGTAGGGGAAATTCATGTGGAAACATCCTTCTCACTATTTTTAGATTACAGTATTCTAATTTCATTTGTTGATCCCTACTTTTCTTCTCTAGCTTGTTAACTTTCATACCCTTAAGACTATACAAAAAAATCCTTTACTTTAGTCTTTCTAACTGCCTCAGACATCTGATCTTTTCTGAAACTCTTTCCATGGCTTTCATGTATCTATATTCCTCAACTATCAACACGCTGACAACCCAGAGAACGGACAGGAGACTCTTCGTCATGCCTTAAATTATTTACTGACCACCTATATGGTATTATGACCAAGCTGTGGGGGGTTCAGAGATACCTAACAGATCTAATACAGAATTCTCATCTCTGGGCTCACAACACTCTATCTGCCAAGGGATGTGTCTAATTCTGCATAAGATATAACAGATTTAAGGGACATCACCAACTTCATCCTTGTAGATTGTCTAATTTTTATTTACCTATTTCTTAGGAGAAAAGGGCAAAAGGCAAAAGAATGTATTAAATTTAGGCAAGAATTCAACACTAGGAATAAAAATCAATTTACACAATACAGCTTCATTAGTTACCCCAAGACTTGGCAATCACCCTGACTCTATTATATGCAAGCCAATTTTTCAGTACAAAACAAAACCACCAGGGAGCTCGCGCCTTAAGCACCAACATGTACACACTCTCCTGATATTTGCCAAAAGCCACAAGTCCAGGAGCCATACAAACTGCTATTTCAATGTAAAATTGTTCCTTCAAATTCCAAACCAAGATTTAAAAGAATTCAAAATCCCTAAGAAAAGCAGTTGTGAGATCTTCCCAAGAGTTTCGAAAATCCTAAAAAACATATTTAGATTCCTGAAGTAAGGGCAATCTCCTTAGCAAATGTAAGTGCTCAAGACACCATACACATACTTCAAATTAAGACTAATTTTTGCCTGCTATGACATCCACTTCTTTTAAACCACGCCGAAGCAGCAGTTCACAAATGTTAGTACGCATCAAAGCACCTAGACAGCAAGTCTAAAAAGCTTGCAAGGCCAGGCAAAGTGGCTCATGCCTGTCATCTTAGCACTTCAGAAGGCCAAGGCAGGGAGGATTGCTTCAGCTCAGGAGTTAGAGACCAGCCTTGTCAACACGGTGAAACCCCATTTCTACAAATATGCAAAAATTAGCCGGACGTAGTGGCAGGCGCCTGTAGTCTTAGCTACTCAGGAAAATCACCTGAGCCTGGGAGGTCGAGGCCGCAGTGAGCTGTGATCACACCACTGCACTCTAGCCTGGGCAATACAGCAAGACCCGGTCTCAAACAAACAAAAAAAGAATGAAAACAAAACAAAATAGGCCAAGTGACATGGCTCATGCCTGTAATCTCAGCACTTTGGGAGAAAGAGGTGGGTGAATTACCTGAAGTCAGGAGTTTGAGACTAGCCTGGCCAACATGGTGAAAGCCTGTCTCTACTAAAAATGCAAAAATTAGCCAGGTGTAGTGGCTCATGCCTGTAATCCCAGCTACTCAGGATGCTGAAGCAGGAGAACTGCTTGAACCCAAGAGGTGGTGGTTGCACTGAGCTAAGATTGTGCCACTGCACTCCAGCCTCGGTGACAGAGAAAACTTCATCTCAAAAACAAAACAAAAAAAAAAATGAGCTGGGCGTGGTGGCACACCCCTGTAGTCCCAGCTACTAAGGAGGCAGAGGCAGGAGAACTGCTTGAACCCGGGAGGTAGAGGTTGCAGTGAGCCAAGATCCCGCCACTGCACTCCAGCCTGGGCTACAGAATGAGACTCCCTCTCAAAAATAAAACAAAATTAAAAAGCTTGCTGAGCACCACCCTCAGTGTTTGATTCAAAAGGCCAGAGGTGGGGCCCCAGCACTTGCATTTCTAACAAGTTTCTAGATGATGGTGATGCTGCAATTCCCTTACAACTTTGAAAACCACTGAAACCCCCTGGAGCTTACTGGAATGTGTGTGTGAAAGGTGTGAGTTACCCCCACACACTATAGCAATACTATGGAGGAACTCACTGAGAAGCAAACTGCAAAATCTCAGAGCGAGATTCTATACCCACGTGTTGACTTCCTTCCATTACCTGAGTGAATGAATTTTGAACTGTCACTTTCAAAATGTTTTATCTGAGCAGCAGCACAGCAGCAAAAGACTCTGAACAAGGTCAAGGATGAGTGGCACAGTGCATAATTCACACTTCAATATTAGGAAGATGGTTGTTCTTTTAAATGGTTTAGGGGCATAATGTTAAACCTTTATAAAGCATCCAATTAATCCTGTTGATTAGCAAAAGATACATTAGAGTTTCTGGACCAGTAATCAAAACTCCCAACATTTTGCGTCACCTCAAGAAATTTTCTATGTCTTCAGAACTTAGGATGAGTCCTAATGAACACAAGATCAATTCCTACAAGATCGATTTCTAGAAAAAAAGTTTTAAAATTATCAAAGAGCAGACCAGCATTTTTTTCCTAGCCCAAGTGTGATAATACAGTAGATAAAGGTGAAAAAGATAAGCCCAAGTTATTCCCCTGGTATCAAGTCCTATGTGAGTCTGAGCTCAGGTGATCCTTGGCCTCTGCCTCCCAAAGTGCTGGAGTTACAGGCATGCACCACCCTGCCTGACACCTACGTGATTTTTAAGCGAGGTTCTTTACCAGGGCAAACAAAACAGTAAACACTTGACTAATCCAAGTAACAGTTCTCCAATAATCAATATGCCTAGGTTCTTTCATTTACTCATTCAATAAATTTCACTGTGTAAGACACTGGTGACTCAATAATGCCTAAAACAAAGTTTATGCCCTCGTGCAGCTTACATTCTCACAAGACAACACACATTTCACTACAAAATATGTAACACCTAAACCTGTTAAGCTCTTTCATCAGACCAGCAAAGACAAACGTATAGTGTTTTGCTCAAGAGAGAGACAGACACAACAAGTACCTACAGTTCGCAGCAGAATCCAAACCCAAAATGCAGGAATTCTAATGAGGAAAATGAGGGCAAAAAAGAGACCCTAGGCACAGGCAACCCACAAACATGACTTGTTTGCTTTTTTTTGAGACAGTCTATGTTGCCCAGGCTGGAGTGCAATGCTGCAATTTCAGCTCACTGTAGCCTCAACCTCCCAGGCTCAAGTGATCCTCCCACCTCCGCTTCCCAAGTAGCTGGGACTACTGGCACACGCCACCATGCTCCTCTAATTTCTAAATATCTTACAGAGACCACGTTTTACTACGTTGCCCAGGCTGGTCTCAAACTCCTGGGCTCAAGCGATCTGCCCACCTCAGCTTCCCAAAGTGCTGGGATTACAGGTGTAAGCTACTGTGCCTCACCCAAATGCATGATGTTTGTCACTTACCCGTTTCTGAAAAAAATGAATTTATAGTAAAGAAAATGTGTATTGGTAAGATTTAGGTAGGATTTTGATTAAATATAATTTAATTAAAGATTGCAAGGAAATACTTTCATGTCCTTAAAAACATGTAAACTTTGTAGTGAAGCTACTAGTGTTTTTCTGAGGCTTCCAACTGCTAAGGAGGGAGACAGTGCCACTAAGGCAAAAACATCTATTTCCTACTTTTATCTATAAACTATGTCATTAGAGTATTTATGCAAATCATGCTATAATTAACAGCATTTACTAAAAAGTCTGTTTAAACTGAAAGTTGAACCATATATCCTTAACTGAATTTTACTGCCATCATAGAACCCAGTTTAAAAAAAAAAAAAACAATTGTTACAGATAGGAACAGAAGGGGTTCCTACATAATCTGAAACACATTTAAGCAGTTCCGAATAAGATTTGGCACAATTCCTATCAATACCAGAAACTTTCTCTTCCACTATGCTGCCTTTGGTAGTATGAAATGAAGGAAATAAACTTTTGCCAAAACATTCAGAGAGAAAAATCAAGAGAAGGTTCAAAAAATTCACTACTAAACACAATTTACAGAAGAGAGTAGTAACTTCTCAATATAGTTTAGTGACATTAGTGAGCCACAGGTACACCCAAAGACCAGCTGAAACTGCCGTTTAACACTTTCCATTCCAGTCTCAGGACTGATAAGCAATTTCACAATCAGATGCTTAGATGTACTCATAAACATCCTGGAATACATTACACTGATTCCAATAAGGTCACTTAACTTTGCCCACATTTTCAATTTTTCTATTTTAAATAATTTATACAGGCATCAGTAAAAATTCTCAAGGAGTCTCACAGCAATTTATTGCTAATTATTTAAGGAATTTTAGTAAGGTAGAACAGTAGTGAGAATAGGTTCTTTTCTCTTGAGACACTGTCGCGATACTACCTAGGCTGGATTGTAGTAGCTACTCACAGGCACTACCCCCACAACTGCTGAGCACAAAGTTTTTACCTGCTCCATTTCCAAACTGGACCAGCTCACCCGTCCTTAGGCAAGCTGGTGGTACCTGGCTCCCAGGAGATCACCAGATTGATATGAACTTAGTGCAGATACCCAATCAGCATAGTGCACCACAGCCTAAAACTCCTGGGCTCAAGCAATTCTTCCACCACCTCAGCCTCTCCAGTAGCTGGGATTACAGGCACACATTACCATGCCCCAACTGAAAATATGTTCTTAAAAAACTGAAGCTCTAAGGTAAAACAGTCATATTTTTGTATTGTGATTCACTTTATTGTGCTTCACAGATATTGCATTCGCTACAAATTGAAGATTTGCAGCAACCCTGCATCGAGCAAGTCTATCAGTGCCATTTATTCAACAGCATGTGCTCACTGTGTCTCTATATTTTGATAATTCTCACAATATTTTAAACTCTCATTATTATTACATCTGTTATGGTGATCTGTGAACAGTGATCTCTATTTATTTATTTTTTTGAGGCAAAGTTATCGCTCTGTTGCCCAGGCTGGAGTGTGGTGACGTGGTCTCAGCTCATTGCAACCTCCACCTCCTGGGTTCAAGCAATCCTCCTGCCTCCGCCTCCCAAGTAGTTGGAACTACAGGTATGTGCCACCACGCCTGGCTAAGTTTTTCTATTTTTAGTAGAGACAGGATTCCACTCTATCAGCCAGGATGGTCTCAATCTCCTGACCATGATTCACCTGCCTTAGCCTCCCAAAGTGCTGAAATTACAGGTGTGAGCCACCATGACTAGCCTCTTTTTATTTTGAGAGGCGGGGGTCTCACTATGTTGCCCAGGCTGGTCTTGAACTCCTGGCCTCAAGCAATCCTCCCTCCTTGGCCTCCCAAAACATTGGGATTACAGGTGTGAGCCACTGCTCCCCTGGTCTATGATCAGTGGTCTTCAATGTTACTACTGTGGTTGTTTTTGGGGGACCACAACCTGTACCTACAAGATGCAAATTTACTCTATAAACATGTGCATTCCAACTGTTCCACTGACTGGGCCTCTTTTGCTCTCTTCCCTCTCCAGGGCCTACTGTTTCCTGATACAAGAATACTGCAATTAGACCAATGAATAATTCTATAATAGACCGAGGCAGGCGGATCACCTGAGATCAGGAATTCGAGACCAGCCTGACCAACATGGAGAAACCCCAACTCTACTAAAAATACAAAATTAGCCAGGCATGGTGGCACATGCCTGTAAGCCCAGCTACTCGGGAGACTGAGGCAGGGGTTTCAGTGAGCTGAGATCATACCACTGCACTTCAGCCTGGGGGACAGAGCAAGGCTGTCTTAAAATAAAGTAAAATAAAATAAAACAAAACAAGACAGGCCAAAAGCGAGGCCTCTTGTGCCAAATAACCAAGTTGTGAATGCAAAGGAAAAGTTATTGAAGAAAATTAAAAGTTCTACTTCAGTGAACACACAAATGGTAAGAAAGTCAAACAGCCTTGGCCGAGCACAGTGGCTCACACCTGTAACCCCAGCACTTGGGAGGCTGATACAGACAGATCACTTGAGGTCAGGAGTTTGAGACCAGCCTGGCCAACATGGTAAAACCCCGTCTCTACTAAAAATACAAAAATTAGTTGGGCATAGTGGTGCACACCTGTAATCCCAGCTACTCAGGAGGCCGAAACCCGAGAATCACATCAACCCATGAGGCAGAGGGTACAGTAAGCCAAGATGGTGGCACTGCACTCCAGCCTGGGTGACAGAGTATGTCTCAAAAAAAAAAAAGGAAAGAAAAGAGCTGTATTATTGATATGGAGAAAGTTTTAGTGGTCCAGATAGAAGATTAAGTCAGCTATAACATTCCCTTGAGCCAAAGCCTATTCAGAGAATAGTCCCTCTTCAATTCTGTAAATTGAGGTAAGGAAGTTACAGAAGAAAAGCTGGAAGCTAGCAGAGCATGGTTCATGAGGCTAAAGGAAAAAAGCCATCTCCATAGCATAAAAGTGCAAAATGAAGCAGTAAGTGCTGGTGGAGAAGCTGCAGCAAGTTATCTAAAAGATCTAGCTAAGATCAGTGATGAAGGTGGCTACACTAAACACCGTATTTTAAATGAAGAAACCACCTTCTATTGGAAGATGCCATCTAGTACTTTCATAGCCAGAGAGATGAAACCAATGCCTGGCTTTAAAGCTTCAAAGGACAGGCTGACTCTCGTTGGAGCTAAAGCAGCTGGTGATTTCAAGTTGAAGCCAATGCTCATTTCCCATTCTGAAAATCCCAGGGTCCTCAGGAAGGATGCTAATTCTACTCTGCCTGTGCTCTACAAATGGAGTAACAAAGCCTGGATGGCAGCACATCTGTTTACAGCAAGGTTTACTGAATACTGTAAACCCACTGTTAAGATCTACTGCTCAGAAAAAGATTCCTATCAAAATATTACTGTTCACTGGCAAAGTACCTGTTGCCCAAGAGCTCTGAGAGAGATGTACAAGGAGATGAATGAGGTTTTCATGCTTGTTACCACCACATCCATTCTGCAGCCCATGGATTAGGGAGTCATTTTAACCTTTAAGTCTTAAAGAAATATACTTCATAAGGGTATAGCTACCATAGATAGTGATTCCTCTAATGGATCTGGGCAAAGTACATCAAAAACATTCTGGAAAGGATTCACCATTCTAGATGCCGTTAACATTTGTGATTCATGGAAGAAGGTCAAAATAGGATTATAAACAGGAGTTTGGAAGAATTTGCTTCCATTAATAACACTGAGGGGTTCAGAACTTCAAGGAGAAAGTAATGCAGATATGGTAGAAATAGCAAGAGAACTAGAATCAGAAGTAGAACCTGAGGATGTGACTGAATTGCTGCAATCTCATGATAAAACTTTAATGAATAAGGAGTTCCTTTTTAGGAATGAGCAAAGAAAGTGGTTTCCTGAAACTGTATCTACCCTGGTGAAGATGCTGTGAACGTGGCTGAAATGACCACAAAGGATTTTGAATACTGCATATACTTATTGATAAAGCAATGGCTATGTCTGGGAAGACTGCCTCCAATTTTGAAAGAAGTTCTACGTGGATAAAATGCTTTCAAATAGCATCACATACTCCTGAGAAATCTTTAATGAAAAGAAGAGTCAACTGATGTGGCAAATATAATTGTCTTATTTTAAGAAATTGGCAGACATCTCAGCCTTCAGCAACCAGCACTCTGACTTGTCACCATTAAGGTAAGATCATCCACCAGAAAAAAGATTATGACTTGCTGAAAGCTCAGATGATTGACAGTCTTTAGCTAGGTCATATACATTAACTAGGCACAGTTACCCACACCTGTAATCCCAGCACTTTGGGAGGCCAGGGTGGGAGGATCCCTTGAGCCCAGGAGTTAAAGACCAACTTGTCCAACATAGGGAGACCCCATCTCTACAAAAACAAACGTGAAAATTAGCTAGTAGTGGCATGCACCTATAATCCCAGCTACTCAGGAGGCTGAGGCGGGAGGATTACTTGAAGTCCAGGTTGCAGTGAGCACCACTGCACTCCAGCATGGGTGACAGAACAAGACCTTGTCTCAAAAAATAAAGAAATGCACATTGCTTTTTTAGATATGTTACTGCACACAATACACTACAGTACATTGTAAACGTAACTTTGCGACTCTCTTAATTGCAGTTGTCTAGAAACAAACCAAGGTGTGCCTATACTACAGGAACTAAACTTTTCTCACATTTTTTTTCACTAGCAAAAAAGAAAAATTCACTTCAAATATGATAAAAAACAGAACTTTTAATGTTACTGAAATTTAAAACAAGACTTGATCTAAGTCTGAATCTACATCAGTTCAGAATACCTAACCTGAAAATATTAAATTTCAAAACTAAAATTTTACTTTGTCTTAACATTTTGAAATGCATCTTTTGTAACTCGTAAGATAATTTTAATTATTTTCTAAAAATAAATACAGGAGGAAAAAGGTTTCCATAAGCTTTAGAGATACGAACTAAGATCCCACCTAACTCAAATGAACATTCAAGAAAGGACAGTCTTCAAAATTATTTTTTACATTACAGAATACAATATAAACATTTTTTTCTGCAGGACTTAGTCATTTTTTTTTTAAAGGAGGCTAGCTTTAACATTAGGATTTTCTTAGACAATTTCTCCAACCTCCTAGAAAGAAGAGTTATCTGACTAGCTAGAGAACATGGTTTTGAGGACTGAGGGATTAAGTCACATAATTTCCAACAGGAGGCATGGCGCTTTTCAGAAAGCATTTTAGTATAAAACGTTTTAATGATCCTCATTGCCTCCTCACAGTTTCACCGCTGGATTCACGGAACTTCGTTCCTAATCTAACATCATTCACTTTCAGTGGGCTTCCAGTCTCAAATAAGGCTTAAGTCCCATCTCCTCTCAGAATCTGTCCCAGTATTCTTTGCTCCAAACCGTAAAAATGGAGTTTTGATTTCCTTGGCTTTATGCTCCAAACTGTAAAAACGGAGTTTTGATTTCCATGTCCTTATTTACCCAATGACTTGCTTCTTGATGCATCACGACTGAATGATACATAGCATAGGTCCTCCGAACCAGCGTCTACACTGAAGTCTTATGTGACTGCGGGCTCCCTCAAAAGGAAACATGTTTTATTTAACCTTTGCCTGTGTTCATCATTAAACTAGATTATTCGATAGTGACATGAAATTCTTTAGAGGAAAACGTTGTAATATTAATCTTGATGTTTCTACAGAGTTTAATAAACAAGAAGGTTCAAAGTGATGGTAGATGGTAGTTCAGCCTGTTTTTCCCCTCCAAGGATAACCACAAATACAAAACACAACGATACCGGGACACCCACATCCTTAAAGGGTTCCTTGTTTGAATATCATAGAGCTTTTCCAATTAACTGAATAGTACAACTGGATGAAAATATTGTACCCCAACAAAAATACGTTTAATGCGAACTTATTTTTATGTGTCTTTTAGCTACTTCATCCGTGTACTCGAATACCACTGTTCAGAAGTTTTCAAATATGGGACAATCAGAGCGCTCAACTCTGGAAGACATCATTTTCATGACCCATTTCTCAAATAAAATATTAAGGTTGAGGCTCTGGTATTTCATTTTAAATAGTACTGGTCTGTTTTTCCAGCCATGAAAACGTTTACATTCTAAGTAAAAATCCCAGAGATGGTTAAGTCTTAAATACAAATCCCCAAACTCTTGCAGTGCCTTTAGCTTCGGCTTGAATGTGTTTCAACCAGTTCCCATAATTACTACAATATTACTATTATCTTAGTCTCACTGCCAAAAACCCAGCTGCAGACTAACTCTGCAAGAATGAGACACTGTTGAAATGACTCAGGGAAAAAAAAGAAACTTTACCCTCACTGAATTTAGCTACAAAATCCTGCAATTAAATGAAACCAATTACACACAAACACCTTCTTCTAAGAAGGAACATGGTGCCGCTCCCCAAGGAACCCGGAGAGAAATTTCGGGCCACCGTTGCGCCTAAGCCACCGCGGCAGAGTCGGGGGCTGGGGGCGGAGAAGAGGAGGAAACTTGGGAAGCACAAGGACTCCAGGGAGGGCTCCCGCGAAGAAACCCACGGGGCCCCGTCAAACTTGAGGGTTTGCGTTCGGGGACGCGGCGGGCTTGCGGCTCGGCCACCCGCGGGCCGTTCGGAGCCCACCCTGGGCTACCCGCGGGGCCGCGCCCGGGGGGGAGGTCGGGCGGTCGCGAGCCTCCCTTTCGCGTCCGGCCGGCTTCGGCCGGCGTCCCCGCGATTTTCCTCTTCCTCCTCCTGCCTCTCCCCTTTTGTTTTTCAGGCATTCGGTCCGCTCCGGCGGAGGCCGGCCCGTCCTTCCCGCGCCCCGGCCCCTCCGGTCCCCCCGCGCCTCCGTCCGCCCCGCGCGCCCCCCGAGCCCCGGCCCCTCGGCCTCTCCCCGCGCCCGGCCTTTCCAAAGCCTCCCCCCACCGTCCTCACGTCCCCGGACTCCCCGCGTCCCCCAGCCTTTCCATCTTCCTCGAACCCCTCGGCCTCCCCGCGCGCCCCCGGAACCCCAGACCTCCTCCAGCCCCCGGCCTCCCCCGTCCCTCAGCCTCCGTCTCCCCCAAGCCTCCCGACCACCCAGCGCGCCCCCTGACCTCCTCAAGCCCCGCAGCCTCCCGGAGCCTCTCGGCCTCCGCAGACGCCCCCAACCTCCTCACGGCCCCCGGCCTCCCGGCCTCCCCGGCTCCAGGAACCACGGCCGGCGGGCCGGGGGCGCGGGAGGGGCCGGTCTGCGCCGCATCCGCCCTGGGACTGACTGGGCGGCCCTGCTCTGCCCCTCCGCCCTCAGGGCCGCGGCCCTGCCCACGACCGCGGCACAGAAGGAACCCGCCCAGCCCCCGGCCCGCGCCCCGCACTCACTCGGACCGCGCCTCCCGCGCCGAGAGGCGAAGGCAGACGACTACCGGGCGGCGCCGGGCGACGGCAGCCGCGCTCCCTCCCACGCCTCACGCCGCGGGCGCACAGCGGTCCCGGCCCAGCGGCGGCGGCGGCGGCGGCGGCGGGCTCGCGCCCTCGGGGCCGGGCTGAGTCGGCGCGGGCCCGCGCGCGTGCGCGGCAGCCGGCTGAAGCGCGCGCCCTCCCTCGGCAGCGCCGCCGGGCCCCTTCTCAGTCCGGAGTTTCCGCCTCTCGGGGACACAGGGCATGCGCGCCGCCGCCCGCGCATGCCCAGCTCGCCGCCAGGCGCCGCTCCCGTAATTTACCGTATGGAGGCCAGGTCGGGGTTTGCGGGTGGCCGGAGGCTCCGCGCGGGCGTGGCGTCCGGACTGGGAAAGCCCTGGCGTCATGGGTGGCTGGGGTCGTCCGGCGCAGCGGACTTCCTGGGGTCCCACCTGCCGCGCTCTCCGCCAGCTGGATTAGGCAGACTTCGGGAAAGCCCTCCCCATCCCCTTCCTGTCCCCCAGATCCCGAAGGGGGCCCCTCTGGAGGACCTCCCTCTAGAACGGCCCTGCGGCCCCGCCCCCCAGAGTTGGAAGCCCGCCGTCGGGCACCCGCTGCGGGCCCCGGGCCTTGCTGTGCCCTCTCCAGGCGTCACACCGACCCTAACAAGCGGTTCCTGTGCCCTTTTTGCAGATAAGGAAACTGAGGCTCAGAGAGTCTTTTCCTGGCATTATGGCTAAGTTGGACTGGGCCATGATTTAATTGTGGAAGATGAAAAATCCTGAAAGGGACTTAGTCCGCTGGAGGTAAACAGGTGACCTAAGTGAACGCCGGGAGGGAACGAGCCCGGCAGTCCCTCCCGAGGCCTACAGACCTGAGGCCGGCTCCTCCAGGCAGAGGAGGATGGCGCGTCCCGACCCCGAAGCGGCCTGCCGCGAAGTCAGCCCGTTTCAGCGAGGAGCTGGTTGGTTCAGACTGGAACGTGCCATGGGTGGGGTGGAGGAGATGGCAAAGGCCAGGTTGGAGGGGCTGAAACCTGCAGACGGCTGTGCAGGGCCTTGCTTAGGTGCCTGGAGTTTCTTTAGGCAGCCGAGAGCCTTTGGAGGGCTTTAAGCAGGAAATGATAACTGATTTGTGTTATTTAAAAAAAAAAAAAAAAAAGAGTCACTCTGGCAACCTTGCGGTCGGAAATGAAACCAGAAGAAGCCTCAAGGCTGCAACTTTCATTTTTATGGTGTTTTGATGCTAACCACAAGCCCGCAGGCAGGACAGACAGGCACCGAGGCATTTTGAAAGGTGAACAACACCCTGAAGCTGAGAGAGGTGATACACGACATTGCATTAAGAGCTATAAATCAAGTAAAAATCAAGTAAAAGAAGATGGTTATGCTTTTGTTTATCAAGATTTCACCATATTTAAATGTTTTTGGTTTTACTGTTCTTTAATGAGGTGTATTAAGGTTGGTGTTTTCTGGGTTTTGTTATTTTTTACTACATATGAAATTGTAGGGAATTGCCTCTCCATGTCAGCCTCAGGCCTCTTTGTACGTGCTATTTGCTCTGCCTGAAACTTCTTGCTCCTCACTTAGTTCAAGACCCTGCTTCTCCATCACCTCATTGATAGCAAAAGACCACTCTATATAATAGGAACCACCCACTGCCCTGCCATCCTCACACACACTCCCCACTTAGTCCACTCTGTTGTTCTCCAAAGCACCTATTGTTCCCCACAGCCCAGCACTGTGTTCCTGTTTGTTTCTGGATTGTCTGCTCCCTCCACTAGAGTCTTAGACTCATTAGAGCATGGGCTTTGTTTTGTTCACTAATAGGTCCGCGGGCACAGTAAGTATTTGTCGAGTGAATGAACGAAGCTTTGGGTGATGTGAAGTGAGAGCGTATTATTAAAACTGTAGCAGCATGGGAGACACAGGGGAGTGGAAGCATAAAAGGGGCTGCATTAAGGATAACCCTGGGGGAAGGGCTGCACTTAGCATGGTACACTAAAAATGGCCACCAATTCTTTGACACTTTTCCCAACAAGAGGTGGCATTTATTCACCTCTTGAATCTGGATGGATCCTGTTAACTTGCTTTGACCAATAGAATGTATCACAAGTGGCAGTGTACAGATTCCAAGCCTAGGCTTCAAGAGGCCATGCTGCTTTGATTTTCTCCCTCTTAAGCCCAAGCTAGCCTCACCAGGAGGCCGTGTGGAAACGAACTGAAGCACCCTGGCCAACAAGCTCCCTCCTCCAGACATGTAAGTGAGCTATACTAGACCACCCAGCCCCTGTGAAGCATTCAGCCAGCTGCAGCTACATAAGACCTAGAGAGACTGGTGGAAGAACTGCCCAGCTGAACCCAGCCCAAACTGCCAAACCACAGAATTGTAAGCCAATAAAATACATGTAGTTTTAAGCCTTTAGGTTTTAGAGTGGTGTGTTACACGATCTTGTTTCCTGTACTCCGCCACGATACATTTGAAATTGAAGTTCTGGGCTGGGCACGGTGGCTCACGTCTGTAATCCCTGGGAGGCCAAGGAGGGTGGATCACCTGAGGTTGGGAGTTCGAGACCAGCTTGACCAACATGGAGAAACCCCACCTCTACTAAAAATACAAAATTAGCTGGGTGTGGTGGCATGCGCCTGTAGTCCCAGCTACTTGGGAGGCTGAGGCAGGAGACTTGCTTGAACCCAGGAGGTGGAGGTTGTGGTGAGCCAATATCACTCCATTGCACTCCAGCCTGGACAACAAGAGCAAAACCCTGACTCAAAAAAAAAAAAAGAAAAAGAAATTGACTTTCTTGAAGGTCAGCTTTGATTATTATTCTGCTTAATAAAAGAAGAAAGAAAAGGTCAGGAAGAAGTGATGCAAAGGAGAAGGGCAAACAGATACAAACAGGAAGCAGTGGCTTGTCTTCCTGGGCATCCTTTGTGGTGCCTCAGAACTCAGATTTCGGAGTAAGATGAACATCGGCACAGACCCAGGCTCAAGTTCAACCTTTCACCAGTAAATCTGGGAAGGTTGTATAATGTCTCTGAGCCTCAATTTCTCATCTGTGAAATGGAGACTGAAGGTTGCGCATTAAAATTAAGTTACAGAGGAAACAAACCATTCTCATAAAACAGCAGGGTGCTTAGTATATATAAGTATTATTGATTATAGCATTGCTTTATGGATTACTAATAATTTGCATGATGATGGAGCAGGTATTCAAAGGACCACCAGAGCAGTATCAAGGAAGGCTGACTTCTTTCCGTCGCTGTGGGTCAGAACCTGTATACACTGTCTCTACACCTCATAGCAGTTCTGTGATGTAGACGCTATTATCAGCACCTCCATTTTATAAATTTGAAAACTACTGCTCAGGAAAAAAAAAGCAATGAGTCAGATAGCAGGGCTGGAATTCAGGGCTGCATCTGTCCAACTGCAAAGCCTGTGCTCCTTCCTCTCCCCAGCACAGTCTGTGATGCATTCATACCCCATAAACAAACACACACACACTCTCTATCTCTCTCTCTCTCTCTCTCTCTCTCTCTCTCTCTCTCTCTCTCTCTCTCTCTCTCTCTCTCTCTCTCTCTCTGGCTTCTCCCCTTCCTGCATTGCGCCAGATGGGCTGAGCATTGACCTTGTGTGGGAAGCTTTCAGGAAGAGCTTCCTGTGTGTTGGCAGAGCAGCTGCACCGAGCCTGGGAGCAGTTCCCCCTTGAAAAGCCCCCCACCTCCCTGGTCAGCTAAGGGTTCCCTCCCAGGAGGGGCTCACTCGCAGTGGAGAAGCAGAAACACACATGAAGGCCAGGGGTTGGATGCACAGTCATGGGGGCGTGGAAGCTGATATCACTGAAGAGACACTGAAGCCCAGGTTCCTGCCCACATCACAGCTGACCAGCCTGCAGATCTATCTGGAGAAGCTGGGATGAGAGAGTGAGACCCAGGAAACAGGTGCCTGGGGTACTTTTCAGTTCAGTAAGATGTGCCCCTGGGAGCTATGGGCCTCTCACATCACCAGGGCATGCTGGCCAAGAATCAGAGAGTGGTGGAATAGAGAAAGGGACTGACAGACCTGGCCTCCAATCCCAGCTCCCCGACGTGACAACTCCATGGCCCCAGGCAGGCTGCTCAACCTCCTGGAGTCTCAGCTTCCTCCTCTGTAAAATGGGGAGAGTAGAAGAGCAGAAGGCAGGGACAGGGGTGTCCCTAGGAAAGACATCCAGAAGGAAAGCAGGGATAAAGGAGGGGGCTGAAGACAGATTCCCACCTCCAAATTCTATCCTGTATAGTCAAATGGGCCCTGCCCTCTGCCGAGGCCACAATTACCACATGCAGCTTGCCCAGGACAGAGCAAAACGAATCCGTGGTCACCATTCAGGAACATTCTGGGCAATTAGACTAAACAGGTTTGTTGTTGTTTTGAGACTCGGCCTCATTCTATTACGCAGGCTTGAGTGCAATGGTACAATCTCAACTCACTGCAATCTCCACCTTCTCGAGTTCAAGCGATTCTCCTGCCTCAGCCTCCCAAGTAGCTGGGGTTACAGGTGCCTGCCACCACGCCTGGCTGATTTTTGTGTTTTTAGTAGAGCTGGGGTTGGCCAGGCTTGTCTTGAACTCCTGACCTCAAATGATCCTCCCACCTCGGCCTCCAAAGTGCTGGGATTACAGGCATGAGCCACCGCACCTGGCCCCTATGCAGGTTGTACTACAAGTTGAAATTTGACTTACCACACACACGTACTGTAGGAATGTACAGATGGGGGAAGGGGGTCCCATAGTGGGTGCCCCTTTTCTGTGGGGATGTGGGAACAACTCTTCCTAGGTTGGGGAGCATCCCAGCCCCTGCTGCTCACTTAGATCTCCCCCAGTTTACCCCACCAGCGTTCCAGGGCCCTGTGGCACAAGGAGTACTAACAGGGCCTCTTCTAGGTCTCACCCACACTCAGTGCCCCCAGGTTTCCCCGACTGGAAGTGAGCAAGCCCTGTCTAGAGGCCGAGCTGCCTAGAGCAGGACCTCATCGTAGGGGTCTGTCCCAGGGACACCACTTCCTGGCCTGGACCCCAAGTTCACTCCCACCCCTACACCTACCATTCCCTCCCCCAAAAATACTGTGTAAGGAAAATCCTCCCCTCCACAAGGCTCAGCAGGTCCAGGCCAGGAACAGCCCCCACCCTCCTGACATACCCCTTTGGTCTGGACCTGGTAGCAAGGCTCCAATCACAGTTCATCCAGAGCTAACAGGTACTCTGTACCTGCAACAACCTTTAGAGGGGAAAATGTCCACATTTTCTGTGGACTTTTGCCCCAAACCATTCATTATCTCATTTACTTTTCACAACTACCTTAGGTAAGTATGACTGAGCACGGTTTACAGATGGGTAAACTGAGGCCAGAAGGTGATGGCTATCCAGCTCCAGTCTACCCAGCAAGCAAGGGGCAGAGCCAGGATTCAAACCCAACTTGTCTGGCTCCGAAATGGTCCTCACAGCACCACAGCACCGCTGAGGTTACAGGCATGTGTCTTGGTGCCTGCCCCGACGGTGACTAGGGAGAGAGCCTAGGTGGCACGCAGCTCCTCTCTGTCACGAATTCTTCACTTTACAAAGACCATGCAGTCGCAGGGATGCCATCAAACCTGTTCCAGTCAGGAACTCATACAATTCCCTTACTTTGTTTTTTTTTTTTTTTGGTGACAGAGCCTTGCTTTGTTGCCCAGGCTGGAGTGCAGTGGCGCAGTCTTGGCTCACTGCAACCTCTGCCTTCCAGGTTCAGGGGATTCTTGCACCTCCTCAGCCTTCCAAGTAGCTGGGATTACAGGTGCACACCACCATGCCCAGCTAATTTTTGTACTTTTTTTTTTTTTGAGACGGAGTTTTGCTCTTGTTACCCAGGCTGGAGTGCAATGGCACGATCTTGGCTCACCGCAACCTCTGCCTCCTGGGTTCAGGCAATTCTCCTCCCTCAGCCTCCTGAGTAGCTGGGACTACAGGCACGAGCCACCATGCCCAGCTAATTTTTTGTATTTTTAGTAGAGACGGGGTTTCACCACGTTGATCAGGATGATCTCGATCTCTTGACCTCGTGATCCACCTGCCTCGGCCTCCCAAAGTGCTGGGATTCCCAAAGGCGTGAGCCACCGCACCCGGCTAATTTTTGTACTTTTTTAGTAGAGACAGGATCTCACTGTGTTGGCCAGGCTGGTCTTGAACTCCTGACCTCAGGTGATCCACCTGCCTCTGCCTCCCAAAGTGCTGGAATTACAGGCGGGAGCCACCATGACCAGCCTGAAATTCCCTTCTTTGATCTTTTTCACTCTTTTGGTTAGTATTAACTCCTCATTAAAAAAATGTCCTCTGCAAATCTTGTTGGAATCATGTTCAACAGAAGGCGGCACACTTCCATTGCTCTAGTTTGTAAAATTTAAACAGACTGCCACTTAGGCTTCCCATTTCTTTCTTCTTCTCAGCTTTGTTTTTTATTTATTTATTTTTCCTAAGCTCCATTTTTGCATTTTTGTGTGTGGGTTTGTTTGTTTGTTTTGGAGATGGGATCTCACTCTGTTACCCAGGCTGGAGTGCAGTGGCATGATCTCAGCTCAGCTCACTGCAACCTCCACCTCCCCGGCTTCCCACCTCAGCCTCCCAAGTAGCTGGGACTACAGATGTGTGTTTGTATATTTTGTAGAGATAGGATTTTGCCATGCTGCCCAGGATGGTCTCAAACTCTTGAGCTCAAGCGATCATCTCACTTCAGCCTCCCAAAGTGCAGGGATTACAGGTGTGAGCCACCGCACCCCACCTAACTTGTACTAATTCTCAATGATTTAAAGCAATGCTTCTCAAACTGTCTCTAGTATGGAGCAGTTCTTTCTTTTTGTCTTTTGTGGACTCATACTTTTGTAAAATGTACTTAAAAAATTAGAAATGAAGAATTTTAAAAGTAAAGACAGGCCAGGTGCAGTGGCTTACGCCTGTAATTCCAGCAGTTTGAGAGGCTGAGGTGGGTGGATCACCTGAGATTAGGAGTTCAATACTAGCCTGGCCATCATGGTGAAACCCCGTCTCTACCAAAAATACAAAAATTAGCCGGGCGTGGTGGCACACACCTGTAGTCCCAGCTACTTGGGAGGCTGAGGCAGGAGAATCACTTGAACTCAGGAGGCAGAGGTTGCAGTGAGAAGAGATCATGCCACTGCACTCCAGCTTGGGTGACAGCAAGAGATGCTATCTCAAATAAATAAATACATACATACATACATACATACATACATACATACATACATAAAAGTAAAGACATACAAAACACAAGCCTCGGTTGTTTTTTTTTTTTGAGACAAGGTCTCACTGTGTTGCCTGGGCTGCAATGCAGTGGTATGAACATGGCTCACTGCAGCCCTAACCTCCTGGGCTCAAGCAATTCTCCAGCCCCAGCCTCCTGAGTAGCTGGGACACAGGCACGTGCCATCACACTCAGCCAGTTTTTTAATTTTTCTTTTAGAGATGGGATCTGGCTGTGTTGCCCAGGCTAGTCTCAAACTCCTGGAGTCAAGTGATCCTCCCACTTCGGCCTCCCAAAGTGCTGGGATTTCAGGCATGAGCCACTTTTTGTTATTAGATTCAAAACAACTCTGTCAAATTGCTTTGAAAGTTTTTGAAACTCTTAATCGCTGTACTTCTCTCACTGTGAGTTGATAACGGTGTGCAGAGCAGCTGCAGTTTTGTGCAACACCGTGGGCAGCATTAATTCAAAAGATTAACAAGACCTGGGCACAGTGGCTCACACCTGTAACCCAACACTTTGGGAGGTTGAGGCAGGCGGATCACCTGAGGTTGGAAGTTCGTGACCAGCCTGACCAACATGGAGAAACCCCGTCTCTACTAAAACTACAAAATTAGCCAGGCACGGTGGTGCATGCTGGTAATCCCAGCTACTCGGGAGACGGAGGCAGGAAAATCACTTGTACCCAGGAGGCGGAGGTTGTGGTGCACCAAGACCATGCCACTGCACTCCAGCCTGGGCAACAAGAGTGAAACTCTGTTTAAAAAGAAAAGAAAAGGAAAAAAGATTAACAAAAGAAGACTTGGGCCACGTGCTGTGGATGAGGTCAAAGTGGGCAGATCCATTGAGTTCAGGAGTTCCAGACCAGTCTGGGCAACCCGATAAAAGCCTGTTTCTACAAAAGATACAAAAATTAGCAGGGCATGGTGGTACATTCCTGTAGTCCCAGCTACTTGGAAGGCTGAGGTGGGAGAATCACTTGAGCCCAGGAGGTTGAGGCTGCAGTGAGCCAAGTCTGTGCCACCACACTCCAGCCTGAACAACAAAGTGAGACCCTATTTTTAAAAAAAAAGTTAAAAAAAATAAAAAAGGCCGGTGGTTCACGCCTATAATCCCAGCACTTTGGGAGGCCGAGGCAGGAGGATCACCTGAAGTCAGGAGTTCAAGACCAGCCTGACCCACATGGTGAAACCCCGTCTTAAAAAAACAAAAAGAGAGAAAAAATAAAAATAAAAATAAAAAAGACTTGATTCTGTTCAAAATGTACATATTTATTTCAATATGCTTTCACCAAAATAGCATATATAAGGGCAATGTGAACAATAAAACATTAGTATTTTCATGGTATGTTTACAAAACAGCTGTTTGTTTTCATGGCTCTGTTTCTATTCCAAATCTTCTATTACATGAAAAGTACAAACTATAATTGATATTAAAATTTTATATCAAATTTAAATAGATTCTTAAATGGAGTCTCTCTCTGTCGCCCAGGCTGGAGTGCAGTGGCACAGTCTCAGCTCACTGCCACCTCTGCCTCCCAGGTTCCAGTAAGTCTCCTGCCTCAGCCTTCCGAATAGCTGGGACTACAGGCGTGTGCCACCACGCCTGGCTAACTTTTTGTATTCTTAGTGGAGAATGGATTTCACCACATTGACCAGGCTTGTCTCAAACTCCAGCCCTCATGATCTGCCTGCCTTGGCCTCCCAAAGTGCTGGGATTATAGGCGTGAGCCACGGTGCCCGACCTATGGCTGAAATTTTTTAATTTAATGTCTTGAAATTATAATTAAATTCTTACTTAAATTTTAACAAAATTATTTGCATTCTAGTATTTAATATTTTTCTAGTCAACAATATCAAGAATTGGTGTCATTCCTCACACGTTACTTCTACCTGTATATAATATACACAATATACACAACTTTTGCATTTATAGTACGTAAAACGAAAGACAATAGTTGAATGTTTCAAAATATCCTTCAACTGACATATGCAACTGTTGTGAATGTCGTGCTAAATGGGATAATGGTGATGGCTGCATAACTCTAAATATACTGCACATCATTGAATCACACGTTTTTACAAAAGAAAAAAAAGGAACTGAGTCACTCTGGGAACTTCAGAGTCGGAGTCAGGCTGAAGGAGGTGTATCTACTGAGGACTTTCACTCTGTCTCTCAGGCCTCCATTCAAGTCTCACTCAGCTCTCCCCTTGTGATGACAAAATGCCACCATCCACACAGTTTCAAAGACCCATGTAGAAAAGCCTGTGCCTTTTCCAGCTGAAGCCACAGTCTCCTTGGCTTTGATTGGCGGGCTCAGGCTGTACGCCCAGCCTGAAACTGGAGGTAGAGTCAGCCCAAACCACAAGGATGGGAAGCGAAAGAGGGGTGTCGCCAGTAGAAAGAGAAGGGATACTGGAGATCCCCTCCTCATCTTCTTGTTCTGGTAACAGAACCCTACTTTTCCCTCGGGAACACGCCCCACCTGCCTTTCACTGGCCCAATAGGGTTGCTAAGGGTGGGCGCAACTTGAGATGTTGGCCAGTATGGTACCCACCTTCCTGGGCTGTTGACTCTCCTCCAGAAATGCCACTCTGGGGCCAGGCACAAGGCCGAGGTGGGAGGATCATGAGGTCAGGAGATCGACACCAGTCTGGATAACATGGTGAAACCCCTCTCTACTAAAAATACAAAAAAAATTAGCTGGGTGTAGTGGCACACGCCTGTAGTCCCAGCTACTTAGGAGGCTGAGGCAGGAGAATCATTTGAACTCGGGAGGCAGAGGTTGCAGTGAGCTGAAATTGCGCCACTGCACTCCAGTCTGGGTGACAGGGCAATACTCTGTCAAAAAAAAAAAAAAAAAGCCACTCTGGAGTCTCAGAGAGAAAAGGCAGCCAGCACTGAGGCATTTCTGGGGGACAGCTGTCACAAGCTCCCACATGAACACCCACTGGGGTGGCTCCTGCAGAGCTGGCCCTGCTGCCTGGCCACTGTCCCTTCAGTTCTGGGAGCTGAGCTGCGTCCTCCCCTTTCTGGTTTACCTTGAAATCGGCCAGAATTGGCCTGTATTGCTAACAAATGACCCTGACTGATAGAGACAGTTACCCATAGAGTTGCTGAAGATCACTGGCTGAGATAAATATTGTACAACAGTTAAAATGGAAAACATAATAAATTTAAAAACGATCATTGGCAACATATATGAAGTTATGGGCCCCCAATTAATAATAGATATTATTATTGTTGTCTCTCTCCCAAGAGTCTTGAGAACATTATTTTTTCTTTTTTATAGATCTTACTTTTTTAGAGAAGTTTTAGATTTACACAAAAATCGAGATGATGGTGCAGAGATCCCATATACTCCGCACCAGTTTCCCCTGTTATTAACAAATATTGATACATTATTGTTAACGGAAGTCCATAATTTATTTGTATTACCTTCATTTTGACATAATGTACTTCTTCTGTCCCGGATCCCATCCAGGACCCCATATGACATTCAATCATCATGTCTCCCAACACTCTTCTTGACTTTGACCATTTCACCGAATTTCCTTGTTTTATTTATTTATTTATGAGATGAGGCCGGGTGCGGTGGCTCATGCTTGTAATCCCAGCACTTTGGGAGGCTGAGGCAGATAGATCACCTGAGGTCAGGAGTTTGAGACCAGTCTGGCTAGCATAGTGAAACCCTATCTCTACTAAAAATACAAAAATTAGCCAGGCATGGGGGCATGCGCCTGTAATCCCAGCTACTCCAGAGGCCGAGGCAGGAGAATTGCTTGAACCTGGGAGGCAGAGGTTGCAGTGAACTCAGATCTTGCCACTGCATTCTAGCCTGGGCAACAGAGTGAGACTCTGTCTCAGAGAGAGAGAGAGAGACAGAGACAGAGAGAGAGAGAAGGTAAGCTTTTTTTTTTTTTTTTTTTTTTTAAGACAGAGTCTCACTCTGTCACCCAGGCTGGAGTGCAGTGATGTGATCTCGGCTCATTGCAACCTCCACTTCCTGTGTTTAAGCAATTCTCATGCCTCAGCCTCCTGAGTAGCTACACGTGTGGCCACTACACCCAGCTAATTTTTGTATTTTAGTAGAGACAGGGTTTCACCGTGTTAGTCAGGCTGGTCTGGAACTCCTGACCTCAGGTGATCTGCCCGCTTTGGCCTCCCACAGTGTTGGGATTACAGGCGTGAGCCACTGTTCCTGGCCTAGGCTAGCCTTTAAATCCTGGGCTCAAGGGATCCGCCCACTTCAGCCTCCCGAGTAGCCGAGACTGCAGATGCATGCTGCTGTACCCAGCAGAATTTTCTTGGTTTTTTTGACAGAATGTTGAGGACTGCTGATTGGATATTACTATAGGATGAGCCACCATTGGAATCTGTCTGATTTTTCCCTTGAGAAGCCTGGAGTTACAGGTTGTCGGGAGGACGCCCACAGAGGTAAAGCGTTATTGTTCTCTCATCGTATCAAAAGGCCACATACTGTCAACCTGAACTGTGAGTCTTGCTGTTGACCTTGCTCACTGGCCAAGTAGTGTCTGTCCGGTTTCTCAACTTGAGGGTGGGGTAGTGACATAAATGATTTAGGTTCTTCTGAGTAAGAGATTTGTCTCCTCCCACATTTGTTAATTTATTCAGTCATGTATATCAGTACGAATGAATGAATATTTATTTTTTTGCTTTGAGTAATAATCCGTTACTTTATTGATTCTGTTGCTTTTAGGGACATTGTTAATGTCCCAGACACCTTCAAATCTCACATCATCCATTAAAAATCAGACCCGTGTTTGGAATGAATGAGGGACAGCAGTGCCTCATGGCAGGAAAGGAGCCCTGGTGATGCGCAGAAATCTCTTCCATGAATTAAAGAGCTAGGTAGGCAGCAGGCCTGGGTAAAAGATTGATGGCTCTAGTGATGACACTTGAGATCACCTCCCATGTCGGTAATGTTCGTTCCCTCATTCAAGCCACATGCGTCGAGCCCCAGGACTCACTGCACAGCATGCTCAACACCAGGCTGCTCACGGTCTGGTGGAGAACAGACAAGTGAACAGGTAATTATGACACACAGCCATCTAAGCTACGCTGCTGCAGAGGTGATGTTTGCGTCGAGTGTTAAAAGTAGACCCGGTCAGGGAAGGACATCCCTGGCGGAAGGCACAGCATGTGCAGAAACACAGGAGCATGAGATGACATGTCCTTTGGGGAGGAGGGCAGGCTTGGCTGCATCATTTATTTTTGAGACAGAGTCTTGCTCTGTCACCCAGGCTGGAGTGCAGTGGCACGATCTCAGCTCACTGCAACTTCCACCTCCTAGGTTCAAGGGGTTCTTCTGCCTCAACCTCCCAAGTATCGAAAACTATGGGCATGTGCCACCACGCCTGGCTAATATTTGTATTTTTATCAGAGATGGGGTTTCATCATGCTGGTCATTCCTGACCTCAAGTGGTTTGCCTCCCAGAGTGCTGGGATTACAGGCCTGAGTCACCACAGCCAGTCAGGAATCTATTCTTTTTTTTTTTTTTTTTTTTTTTTTTT
>CM052663.1:86819150-86866490 GCA_028533165.1 Leontopithecus rosalia
AAAGAAAACAAAATAGAACCTTGTAATGGCGAGGGACTCAATGGAGGTAAGGAAAGGCCTCTCTGAAAAGATAATTTTGAGCAAAACCCACAATGATGAGAATGAGCTAATACGTAAAACTCTGTGGGGACAGTATTGCAGGCAAGTTGTTAAGTATATATTCGTTCATTTACTAGAGACACAGTGTTATATCAGCAGTGTTTAACTCCAGGCAGCATTTACAGCAGCTTCAAGACACTAGTAGAAAGTGGCTAGAATTTTTTATTTTTTTGAGACCAAGTCTCTCTGTCGCCCAGGCTGGAGTGCAGTGGTGAGATCTTGGCTCACTACAACCTCTGCCTCCTGGGTTCAAGCGATTCTCCTGCCTCAGCCTCCCGAGTAGCTGAGATTACAGTTGTGCGCCACCACGCTCGGCTAATTTTTTGTATTTTTAGTAGAGTTCTGAAATCATTCAAACGCACTTTCGAGTTCTGGCTCATTCTCTTGTTGGTCACGGGACTGGGCAAGTAACTTAATGTCACTGAACTTCATCTGTAAGAGGAAGATTATATTCATCCCATAGTTAGGCTGAAACTGCCGCTTTCTCTCCCAGGGGCCATTCTCCCCTTCATCATGACCAACAGTCACAGTCTTGTGTGGGATGGCAGTGTGCCCACCTAACATGCTCCTCCAAAATCTCTTTGCTGCTAGGGGTGCCTGTGGGCCTTGTTCCTGTCAGGTGAAGCTGGGGTTGGAGATGGAGTTGGTACCTCCAAAGTTGTTGCTTTGTTACCGAAGCAACTGGCATGATAACAGCAGCCAACACACCGCCTCTCACAAGGTTGTTGAGTCACAGCACTAGCCCTGAATGCTGACCTCTGGAGAACTTGTTAGGTGAGAAATGATCGCCTCCTAGTTAAGCCATAGGGTTGGGTTTTCTGTTATCTGCAGCCAAATGCTTGTTACTATAAGGTTCTTAAGAGGATTACATGAAATAAAGATGGTGCCTAATAGAAACTCATTACATGACTGCTATTAATGTATGATGATGAGGTCTTCCAAGCACCCATGCTTTCCTTTCACTTACACCTCCCAGCACTTTGCACAGAGCCCTGCACATAGCAGGACCGTAACTATTACCTCTGAGAAAGAAAGAAACGAATTCCCAGACCAGGAAGAGGCGTTTACACGCTCGATCTGAATCAGGATATAAATGCTTGTCTTTTAGAGCTGAAAAGTGAGAAGGTGGAGTTAACGTTTTCCTCGCAAATTAAGTAGTCATCTATCACAGGGCAGCACCGAGAACACGGAGGCATGAGAGGCTGATGGCAAGCGCTTCCCTCCTTCACGCAGGTGTCACAGTTACACCTCTCTGGTGGTCTTGTTGGGCTTGGTTTACACACAGACAAATATGCAAGCTCAGCAGTAAAGGGCCTCCAGCCAAGATTTTCTGTTCTGTATTTAAAAGGAAAGTTCCAGGCTGGCGCGGTGGCTCAAGCCTGTCATACCAGCACTTTGTGAGGCCAAGGAGGGTGGATCACCTGAGGTCAGGAGTTCCAAGCCAGCCTGGCCAACATGGCGAAACCCCATCTCTACTAAAAAAAAAATTACAAAAATTAGCTGGGTGTGGTGGTGTGCACCTGTAATCCCAGCTACTTGGGAGGCTGAGGCAGGAGAATCACTTGAACCTGGGAGGTTCAAAAGAAAGCTCCAGGGTCAGGCTCCTCAGATTCTCCTCAAAGCCAGGGCAGGCTGCTCACATCACGAGGCAGCCAAGCACCTGTGAGTCCGGCGTGGTGGGGCCGAGGATCACCCTGGAGCCTCTCATCCCTTCTGCAGGTCACCCCTGCTGCCCTGGGTGTCCCCCAGCATCTCTGTGGTGATGCCCCCACCAAGGCCTGCTGCCCTCAGCCGCCTCCCCACTCCTTGCCTTGCAGCCCATGGTCCAGGGACACAAGGTCCAGCTGGGGCAGCGCATCCAGGAGCCAAGTGACCTCGCTGTCTGCGGGCTGCAGTTTCTAGAACTGAGCATGACGTTGGGGAGGCCAGATTGCAAAGCCAGGCAGGCTGTTGGAGTAAGTCAGCCGTCTGCGGCCTCCATCCCAGCTCCCGTGGAGTGGAGGCCGCCCCGAGCAACCTGCACATGGCCGCACTGGACTTCATCTGCTTTGCAGGCACTTCGTTTTGGAAGCTGAAGGGCGCAGCCCAGGCTAGGCACTGACTGACCCCTGCAGTCTCAAGTGTCTTCTGTATTTCTAGGTATGTGCCCTGCCACCAGCGCAGGAGCAATGATTCCTTGAATGTGGGACTCTTGTCCTGTTCATTCTTGTATCCTGGGAGCATTACTTGTTGGGATGGGGAGTGAGAATAAAACCTGTTAATGGCATGAATTTGTAAATCAGATGGGTGTGGGGCGGAATCTTGACTGACATTTACTCCCTTTGAAACCCTTAGACATGTTGTTTACCTTTCTGTTCCTCAGTTTCCTGTCTTGTAGATAGGATTAGCAATAACACCTATCTCTCAGCATTGATGCAAGGATTGAATGGGGTGACACAGATGGAGAAGTTAGCGTGGCAGCTGGTAGACAGGAGGCGTGGAAGAAATGGGTACACCTCTGAGCATGAGAATTTATTTCTTCACGGTGCCTCGCTTTAACTAGACACTCCCATCCAGTACAGACAGCTCCATCTGGGACCCTCTCTTCCTTCCTTGCCCCGCCCTTCCTGCCACCTTATCTCCCCTTTTCTGGAATTTTCCACTCTGCACCCAATCCTTGGATCTGAGCAGACACCTCCACCCTCTCTTCCCCTGGCTTGGTTTTGTACTTTCTATTTTCCTTGATCAATTTCTGGGAAGCGGGTCCTCTGCTTGGAACCCCACCCCACTTTCTAAGCTTTTCTTTAGCCAGCACGTGAGTGGGGCTGCTTGGGGCGATGGCAGTTTTGCTCACCTGCATGAGACATCCAGACTGCATGTTCAAGTGCAGCTGCCTGGATCCCAGCCCTAGTGTGAGCACCCCCCATGTAAACAGACCAGCTTCCACGGATTTGGGGTTCTGTCTACAGGATGCCCCAGCTCTCCAGGGTCCAGGCAGCCTCGCCTTGGCACGTGACATGGCCAGAACCTGAGCTCTGAAGTCTGGGCAGTGTAGAAGTGTGACAGAGAAACAGGAGCAGGCACAGTTCAGGCATCAAGTTACACATTTGCTGGGCATATAATGAGGAAGCGATGGGGATGGTCCGCTGCTGGGAGAAGCTTACAATTTGCGACCTACTGTGAAGAACACAGTCAGGATGTGTCACAATCCATTTGATGTGGCTATAACGGAATGCCACAGACTGCATAATTTATAAGGGAAGGAAATTTATTTCTCAGTTTTGGAGGCCGGAAAATCCAGTATTAAACTGCTGAAATCTGGCGAGGGCGTTCTTATGTCACCCATGGCGGAAGGTGAGAGGGTGAGAGAGAATGAGAGATGGAACTTGCGGCGTCAAGCCCTTTCAGATTTGGCACTGATCCATGAATGAGAATGGAGCCCTTGTAAACCAAACACCTCCCATTAGGCCCCACCTCCCAAAGGATTAAGTTTTCAACACATAGTTTGTGGTGGACACATTCAGACCACAGCAGGATTCTAGACGAGTCTCTTTTTAACTGACACAGTGTGATGATTTGAAGCAAGTAACCACCCAATAGAAGATCCCTAGAAATGGCGTCTCCTCGGAAAGGTGGCTGTGGCGGAGGCCGTCTGTGGTCCTGTCTGCTCCTCGTCAGGAGGCTGAGAAGTGCCTTCCCAGGCCTTGCCCTCTCTAGTCCAGTGTTAAGGGCACTGGCTTTGAGGAGAGCAGACCGTGGGTTCCAAGGCTGTGGTCACTTACTCCTTCAGAATCTGTTAAAAAACGCTGGCTTCTCCACGTGCCACACGCTGATTTAGGTTCTCGGGAAACTGGCAAACCTCTGCCCTCACCGGGCTTTTGTTTTATTAGGAGAGGCAAGCACCAGACAAGCAGCAGATCCTGGCTCTGAGTGACATGGAGAAACGCAGCAGGGCCCAGGATCTGACACGCGTGCATTTTACCCGGGGTGGGGAGCTCCGTGAGGCGGCGACATTGGGCCTGAGATCTGAATGACAAGTACAGCCCTCATGTGAAGACCTGAAGGCATCGCCTTCCAGAGAAACACGCCCGCGCAAAGGCCCCGAGGAGGAAACGAACTTGCCAAAGAAATGTTCCTGGGAGGCCGAGGCGGGTGGATCACGAGGTCAAGAGATCGAGACCATCCTGGTCAACGTGGTGAAACCCCGTCTCTACTAAAAACACAAAAAATTAGCTGGGCATGGTGGCGCGTGCCTGTAATCCCAGCTACTCGGGAGGCTGAGGCAGGAGAATTGCCTGAACCCAGGAGGCGGAGGTTGCGGTGAGCCGAGATCGTGCCATTGCACTCCAGCCTGGGTAACAAGAGCGAAACTCCGTCTCAAAAAAAAAAAAAGAAAAAAAAAGAAATGTTCCTGCCAGCAGGAGGAAGCTCCCCCGGGCTGGAGCGCGGTCGGGGAGGCCGGAAGAGAGACTAAGGGAGAGCAGAGGGGGAGTTCGGATCGCGCCAAGCGCTGTGGCCATGAGGGGAGCTCAGATTCCGTTTGGAGGGTAATTGGAGGCCGCTGACGGGTTTTAACAGGGAATCATGCAATTTCTGTTCTAAAAAGGTGAGTTGGGCTGTGAATGGGGAGCCAGCTGATGCAGGGGAGCGGCGGGCCGAGAGCTAGTGGAAGGCCCTCCAGGTGACGTCCCCTGCCTCACGAGCCCGTGCTGCTGAGACCCAGCAAGCCTTGCGGTCACCCCGTCCACATTTACACTGAGCCCCAATCCATCCCTTCTGGTTTAGAGACGGCAGAGGCACCCCTTCCTCTCTCCCAGCCGCTAACACAGGGTGCGAGCGCCCAGAACGACTCCTTCCCACGCTCCTTCATTCTCTCTGCAGACTCTCTTCCCACCACCTTGTTCCGAGGCTCTGGGTGAGTGTCCCAGAGGCTGATGAGCTGCACGATCGTCTCCCTCACACACACAAATGCCATGGCAACAGCAACTCCGTAATAACAGCAAAGGAAGCCAGCCTGGAATTTGCCAACCCGGAGAGTCGACCATCTGTGAGGCCAGACCCTCCAAATGTTGCCCGTTGGAAGTGCTCATCTCAACCAGGCTTCTGTACATAGCAGAAGCGACATTTAAGTGACATAAGAATAAACAGTGGGCACATGTGAAATCCCTTTAAAGTGTGCATTTTTCTGCCCCAGTGTGACTGAGGCAATGAGACAATGAAGAAAGAAGGGGCACTAGGTTTTAGTGAGTGGGCATGGTAGATTTCAGTCCAGGAAATTTACACCGTCCACAGGGGTGGAACTCTCCACAGAAAAAAAGGCCCAGTTAGTTTACATCTATGCTTCCATTTTCAAGTCCATCAATCTTTTAGAGGTTTACTTTCCCTGAGGCAAAACGTGTGTGTGTGTGTGTGTGTGTGTGTGTGTGTGTGTATTTATTTATTTTGTTTTGTTTTGTTTTTTGGAGACACAGTCTTACTCTGTCACCTGGGCTGGACTGCAGTGGTGCAAACACAGCTCACTGCAGCCTCAGCTTCCTGGGTTCAAGCCATCCTCCTGCCTCAACCTCCCCAGAAGCTGGGACAATAGGCGTGCAATATCATGCCTGGCTAATTTTTAAGTTTTCTGTAGAGACAGGGTCTTGGCATGTTGCCCGGTCTCGAACTTCTGAGCTCAAGCCATCCTCCTGCTTTTGTATCCCAAACTTGTGGGATTACAGCATGATCTACCACATCCGACCAAAAATTTGTGACTATTTCAATCAAAGGCCCCTCTGAATCTAAGCCTTGAGTTTCCGTGGTCTCCTTTCATTCTATTAATAGCAGGGATAACATCTGGTAGGAACTGTGCCACGTCCTTCACATGTATTTTCTCCTTTACTCTTTGTAACAAACTTAGGAGGTATCCTCCTTAGGAGGAGGTATCGTGACTGCAGTTGGCCCTCCATATCTGCAGGGATCTGCGGGTTGGGTTCTAACAACTGTGGATTGAAAATATTTGCAGAGGCTGGGCACGGTGGCTCGCGCTTGTAATCCCAGCACTTTGGGAGGCCAAGGCAGGTGGATCACGAGGTCAGGAGTTCAAGACCAGTCTGACCAAGATGGTGAAAGCCCATCTCTACTAAAAACACAAAAATTACCCAGGCATGGTAGTGGGCTCCTATAATCCCAGCTACTCAGGAGGCTGAGGCAGGAGAATTGCTTGAACCTGGGAAGCAGAGGTTGCATGAGCTGAGATCGCGCCACTGCACTCCAGCCTGAGCGACAGAGCAAGACTCTGTCTCAAAAACAAAAAAAAGAAAAGAAAATATTTGGGACAAAATATCCACAGTGAAAAATAACAATACAACAATAAAAATAATACACAATTTCAAAATACAGTATAACAACTATTTACACATCATTTTCTTTTTCTTTTTCTTTTTGAGACTGAGTCTTGTTCTGTCGCCAGGCGCCAGGCTGTAGTGCAGTGGTGCATTCTCGGCTCACTGCAACCTCCGCCCCCTGGGTCCAGGCAATTATCCTGCCTCAGCCTCCCGAATAGTTGGGACTACAGGCACACGCCACCATGCCCAGCTAATTTTTGTATTTCTTAAGTAGAGACGGGATTTCACCATGTTGGCCAGGATGGTCTCGATCTTACCTCGTGATCTGCCTGCCTTGGCCTTCCAAAGTGCTGGGATTATAGGCATGAGCCACCGTGCCTGGCCTTGCATAACATTTCCAATATATTAGGTCTTATAAGTGATATAGAGATGGAGAATGTGCATAGGTTGTATGCAAATAATACTCCAATTTATGTAAGCAACTTAACGTCCTTGGATTTTAGCATCTGTGGGGGTCCTGGAATCAATACCCCCACAGATACTGAAGGATGACTGTACCTTCTTTTTAAAGAAAGTTGAGAAAACATTCACCAGCTTGGAGCTTGCTGGAGGCCAGGCAGAGGCAGACTGGCTGGGAAGGATTGTTTTCTTTTACTTGCTGCCTAAATCCTTGGAAGCTTTGGGTGACCCTGGGAACAAGTGAAAGTAAGGCGCAGGTGGAGGAGGAGGCTGGGCGGGTTGTGGGAGGGCCACCCGCCAGGGCCGGTGGAGGGACTTCGGGGAGGGCTCTGTTTGAAGAGGCCAGGGTCGAGGACAGGAAGAGCTGTTTTGGAAAGCGAGGCTGGTGGATTTGGCTGAGGATGTGTGGGCATGCCGGTACAGAGATGACTGAGCTGCTGGATACACACAGGAGCCAGGCGCTCAGCAGAGGCCAGGTTGGACGGGCACACCTGGGAGCCATCAGTCGGACATGGCAACGGCATTTTTGGCTCAGGCCTACAGGTACTTCTCTGGGGCCTGCCCTGGCCCCTCAGGCCACTTCTGTCCCTGCCCTGTGTCCCCAAGACATGCTCGTCTCTGTGCCTGGCAGGTCTGGGCTCCTTCCTGCCTCCCTGCTTGACCAGGAGCTCCTGGAGGCCACAGACCATGCCCAGCTCATCTTAGCTCCTGACCAGGGCCACGCATGCCAGCACGTGTGGTTCCCCACTTCCTCCTAAGCCCGGGCACTCCCCAGCCTTCTGCTCACTCCACGGCATCACATCAGCAGCAAGTCCTACCAATTCTTCCTCCCTTTCGTGAGTCGAATCGTATCCCCCAAAAGATCTGTTGACCCTCCAGCTCCCAGTAACTGTGGATAGGACCTTATTTGGAAGTTGGTCTTTGTAGATGCGATCGAGTTAGGCTCACTCCGGGGCCTAATCTAATCTGACTGTCTTTATAGGAAGAGGCACGTGCGACCTCCAGGAACACCACACGACCTCGGAGGCAGAGACTGGAGGGGCCAGCTGGCAGCCAGGGAACGCTGAAGATTGACACCACAAGCTGGAAGAGGCAGGAAGGCTCTGCCCTCAGAGCCTGGCCCTGCAGCGCCTTGGTCTCGGACTTCCGTCTCCAGAAGTGGAACACAATACATTCCTGTTGTTTTCAGCCCGCACAAGCCTGGTGCTGTTACGGCAGCCACAGGAAACCAGCACTCTGTGCGAGGCCCGCCTGCCAGTCTCCCTCCCGCCCTGGCCTTCCTTGCTCTTCCCTTTCCACCAAGCAGCCCGGTGACCCAGGAGGGCTGAGTCACCTGTGAGTGCCCGGGTGCCCTGCGCTGTCCCACACCTTTGCCCATGCTGTTCTCCTGCCTCAGCTGCCCTCCCTCTTGTCTGATGGTGACTCCTACACATCTTCAAAACTCAGGTCACCTCTGTGGTAGGGCTGTCCCAACATGACTTCCAGGTTGAGGCAACCATTCCCTCCACAGTTCTTCTCTTCAGCTCCCCTCTTGCCCCCCACCCCCCCGCCGCCGCTCCTCCTGGCAGAGCCAGTTTAATTGCTCCTTATTTATGTCCCCTTTCCCCGGCCTCTAACCATGAGTCACTTGAGGGCAGGGAGCGAACCCCATGGCAGAGACTCGGTAATGGAGGTTGGTTGGCTGCGTAGAGGGCTAGAGGGACAGCCGCGTAAAGAAACTGGAAGGCTGGATGGTCAGACAACAGAAAACCTGAGAGGACATCCACACCGTTGGCTCTGCTTGAGGCGTGTACTCCTGTGGCCCTGCTGTTGGCAGGGAGGGATCCAGGTTTTGTGGGGCCTGATGCTTATATGATTGAGGAACATCCCCTTCAAGAAAAAAATGCAAAAGTAGGTACGGGGGCCGGGCGCGGTGGCTCAAGCCTGTAATCCCAGCATTTTGGGAGGCCGAGGCGGGCGGATCACGAGGTCAACAGATCGAGACCATCCTGGTCAACATGGTGAAACAACGTCTCTATTAAAAATTACAAAAAATTAGCCGGGCACGGTGGCGCGTGCCTGTAGTCCCAGCTACTCAAGAGGCTGAGGCAGGAGAATTGCCTGAACCCAGGAGGCGGAGGTTGCGGTGAGCCGAGATCGCACCATTGCACTCCAGCCTGGGTAACAAGAGCGAAACTCCGTCTCAAAAAAAAAAAAAAGTAGGTACGGCGCTTTAGAGGGGCCCAGACGCGGCGTAAGCTTTATCAGCATCCTGGCGCATTCACCTCTGCCGCTCGCTTTGCTGGGCACATCCCCACGTCCTGGCCTTGCGCTCCTGCCCTGCCGCACTCACCCACTTCCTCCTTGCCTGACCGCGGACCGCAGGCAGCACTTTCGCTGAGATTGCTTCCCCTTGAGGGCTGCAGGTCTCCTGCGGCTGGAGAAAGCCTCAGCTGTCTCGGGAGCACAGGCTGCAGCCTCACCACCCCCAGCCCAGCCCGGGTGAGCGCTGCCTCTGGAGCATGTTTGCCTCCCCTCTTCCCACCGGCTGCCCCCGGGCCGGCCAAGCTCCATGGGATGAGGGTGCCAAGGAGACCAGCGTTTCCATCGCCTGCTTACAGGCTGGCAGGACCCTGGAGGTGCTGTTGCGGTATATTTGTTTTCAAAGCTGCTGTGACAGATGACCACAAACAGGGTGTCTTCAAACAACAGAAATTGATTCTCCCAGTTCTGGAGGCAGAATGTCCAGGTGCCTGTGGGGCGCTGCCTCCAAAGGCTCTGGGGCAGGATCCTCCCCACTTCTTTTTGCTTCTGGCGGCTCCTGGCATTCCTCGGCTTGTCCTGCCTCTGCCTTCACGTGGCTTTCCCTTTCTGTCTTCCCACTTCTTATATGGACGTGTATCATTGGATTTAAGGCTCACCCTAAAGCCAGGATGATGTCAGCTCAAGAGCTTCACTTGCTTCTTAGAGACCTGTTTCCAAATAAGGTCACATTTACAGGAACCAAGGGGTTAGGACTTGAACAGAGCTCCTGGGGACACAATTCAGACGGTTAAACGTGGGACAATGATCTGAGCCCGCCTCACGTGGGAGGACAGCTGGCTGCTCTGCAGGGATGACAGGCCAGCGCCGCCCCAGGGAGAGCCCTACCGAAGCCCACCCGCCACCCACAGCAGCCCCTCAGGGCCGTCTGTCCCTTTTCCTCCTTTTTTTTTGGTGGGGGGTGGGGTGGGGTGGAAAGACCCTTGCTCTGTTGCCCAGGCTGGAGTGCAGTGGTGAGACCTTGACTCACTGCAACCTACACCTCGAGGGTTGAAACAATTCTCACGCCTCACCCTCCTGAGTGGCTGGGACCACAGGCATGCACCACCACGCCTGGCTACTTCTTATATTTTTTGCAGAGACGGTGTTTTGCTGTGATGGCCAGGCTGGTCTCGAACTCCTGACCTCCAATGACCTGCCCGCCTTGGCCTCCCAAAGTGCTGAGATGACAGGCGTGAGCCACTAACTATACCCAGTCAGTGGGTTCTCTTCTGTCTGCAGCAAGACCAGGAGCTCTTGGGGACAGGCACATCTTCTGCCCCAGTGCCACTCCCCCTGGTGGTGCTTCCACCGCTTGTCCCTCTGCTTCCAGCCCTTATCTTCCCCTCCCTCCCTCTGACTGGTTCCCGCTAAGTAGTTCCCAGGCTCTCTCCCCTTTCTCGGCTCCACAGTCTTCTCCCTCCTCCCTGTTTCCCCTGCACTCCTCTTCATGGCCTCCCACTTGGCCTGGCTCCAAGCTCCAAGCAGAGGGTGAGAGGGAAGGGGTCGGGAAGGCACCCTCTCCTGAGGCCCCTTGCAATGGGGATGAGCACTGGGCCGGCTAATCCTGGGCCAGGACTTTACCAGGGCCTCCTCCCTCTGTCTGTGCCTTTGTCAGTCCATCTTTCTGGAAAAGACCCCTCCACACACACACCCAGAAACCACCCACCTGCTGGTTCTGCCTTCTCGCCCGTTCCTGGCTTGGTTACCACTTGCCCTGGTCCCTCACTCCAGGTCTCAGCCCCCCTTTGGGTCCTTCCAAATACTTGTTACTGCCACAGGAAAGCCTCTGCCCCTCCTCGGGTTTCCAGGGAGGCAGGCTGACTCCACTGGTTGGGGCAGAGCAGCACAGGCCCCTCCCCCTCACTCCCTGGGGAAAGGGATTCTGCGGAGTCCCGGAAGCCCAGCCTGCCTGTGGCCCTGGGGACGGCTCCCGTGCCCAGCTCTCCCCTAGTGGGCGCTGCCTGTGTTTGGCCCTGCTCTGCCCCTGCCTGGGATGGTTCTGTTGAATTCGGGAGGAAGGAGCCAGAGCCCATCTGGTTCTGAGTCAGAATAACTCCAGCAGCTTCTCATTTCCAGCATGGAGCTGACATTTCAGCTCTTACCACCTGCTGATTCTGTTTCCTAAGTAATTCCCATTGTAGAGGTGAGGGGGTGAGAGGCATCAACACCCTCAACCACCCCTCACTTGGGATTCCTGGCGGTTTATTTTGATTGCCTCTGTATGTTTTTGTTGGTTTTCCCCAGGACAATGGGGTGCCTGAGGGCAAGCCTGGCTCTGGGTCGTGCAACCCTATCCTCAGTGCGTAGACGCTCGAGAACCTTGAATTCCTCATTGTCCCCCTTTTACAGAGAGAGCTGCAGGTCACAAGTGGGAACAGGGGGACCAGGGGTTTAAAGGAGTGTTCCAGGCTCAGAGCCTGACTCATGGAGAACATGCCAGTCCCTTAGTGGCCTGTGGGCTGGCTTTGTGCCCGGGACCTTCAGGGCCCAGGGGCCAGCGACGTGAGTACCCGGAGCTCACGGCCCCACCCCCATCCCTCTCCTCCTCCGGGCCCCTTCTCAGCTTGCTCCTGCAGGAAGCCCTCCCTCGGGTATCATTTCCTACAGAGGAAATCTCCTTTGTCCCTGGAAGTGCAAATCTGGTGTGAGAGTGGCAGGCCTCTTGGGGGCTATTGTTTGGCACTTCCTCTTGGCAGCGGCCTCGGGCTCCTCAGCCCCTCTGCTGCCGGGCTGTCCAGGGTCTGAGGCTCCCAGAGGCCCCTCAGCTGTCAGTTAGATAACTAGGGCTTGGTTTCTGCTCTCAAGGAGATAAGAGTGTGATGAAAGACCTCAAGCCAAAACCACCCAGAACAACCCAGAACCAACCAGAATCCCCAGCCAAGCCGTTCCCAAGCTCCTCACCCACAGGGATTGTGAAAAATAATAAAGCAATTATAGTTGTTGGGTAAAATATACTTAACATAAAATTTACCCTCTGAATCGTTTTTAGGGTACATTTCAGTGGCATTGAGTACATTCGCATATCACCACATCCGATTCCAGAACGATTTCATCTTCCCAAACTGCAACTCTGTCTTCCATTAAACACTACCTCCCCTTCCTTCCTCCCCACAGTCCCTGGCACCCGCCATTCTCCTTCCTGCCTCTGAATTTGACTACTCCAGGGCCCTCACGTAAGTGGCATCCGACAGCATCCGTGCTTTTGTAGCTGGCTTAATTACTTAGCACCGTGTCCTCAAGGTTCATTCCTGTCATAGCATGTACAGAGTGTTCTCGCTTTGTAAGGCTGAGTCGCGTTTGATGTACTCCACGTTTTATCTGTTCATTTGTAAATGGAATCCTGGGTTGCTTCCACCTTTTCGCTATTGTGAATTATGTTGGCGTGAGCATGGGTGTGCAAGTATCTGTGAGTCCGTCTTTCAGTTTTCCGGGCTATGAACCGGAAGTGGGGTTGCTGGGTCATATGGTAGTTCTATTTGGAGTTTTTGAGGAAGCACTGTACTGTTTTCACAGCAGCTGCACCACCTGACATTCTCTGCAACAGCGCACAAAGATTCCAATTTCTTTCTCTTTTTTGAGATAGGGTCTGGCCCTGTCACCCAGGCTGAAGTGCAGTGGTCCAATCACAGCTCACTGCAGCCTCCACCTCCTGGGCTCAAGCAGTCCTCCCACCTCAGCCTCCTGAGCAGCTGGGACCACAGGCATGTACCACTATGCCCAGCTCTTTTTTTTGTATTTTTAGTACAGATGGAGTTTCACCACATTGCCCAGGCTGGTCTTGAACTCTTGAGCTCAAGCGATCCTCCCACGTCGCCCTCCCAAGATTCTGGGATTACAGGCGTGAGCCCCTGGGCCTGGCAGACATTCCAATTTCCCTCCTCCTCGCCAGCACTCGCTTTTCTGTTTTGATAGTGGCCTTCCCACTGGGCGTGTGACCGCATCTCACTGTGGATTTGGTTTGCACTTTCCTGGTGACTAACAACGCTGAGCATCCTTCCGTGTGCTTTCCAGCCACTCGCACATTTCCTTTGGAGAAATGTCTGTTCCATTCCTTTGCCCATTTTGGAATGGGGTTGTTTGTTTTGTGTGTGTTTCTTGTTGTTTTAAGCTGCTGGGATTCAAGGTGCTTATTACGCAGCAGTGGTAACAAGCTCCTTCCAAGCATCCAGAGAGAGACTGGGTCCCACACCTTCCATTCTGAGCCCGCTGGTGCCCTTGCCGTGGGCTGCCTGGTGCGGAGGAGCCTGGGAGCACACACCTACCCTGTCCTCGGTGCTCGCCTGGCTGTCCCCCTCTCAGCCTCCTCTCTGGCTGTTTCATCTCACCCCGCTTTTCTTCAAGATGCTCTCCGCCATCGCGCCGTGTGACTCAGGACTAGCCAGTGAGCAGGATAACTTCAGATGCTGGTGTGAGCCTGTTTCCTTCTGCCTACTTTGAACCCTGTGTGATAGTTGGGGTGACAGGGATCTTATTGACTCTAAGATAAGGGCCAAGAGGATAATCGAGATGGCCCCTTGGTGAGGAGCTGCAGAGGCTAGGCCAGCCACCAGCCATTCCGCTCCCAGAGTTCCTGTTAAGTGAGAACACTACACCCTCTTTGTTGAGGCTGCTCAACTCAAGTTTTTTGTTTCTTGAAGCTAAACATCTTCCTACCCAATATGGGGTCTCATCCTAGCACTCGGGACTTGCCCTGGATTCTCCTGGCTCTGCCCTTGGGACATGATCTGTGCTTGCTTAGGGCCCCACAGCCCATCCTGCTCTGCTCCAGTGCATCCCAACCCGCTGGGTCTCCTGGCCAGGAAAAGACTCAGCCCTCCATGCTCCTCCCATCCAGCCGTCTCCACCCAGATCCCTCAAATCCTCTCTGAGCCTGGAGTTTTGCCCCAAGGCAAAGTATGCCCCTTTGCTGATCCATGGCCAGCCCTGTGCCTGGCTAGCGGCTGCCTGCCCACTTCCCCCTGATCATGCCACCTGCATGCCCAACACCAGCGTCTGCTCCTGGATTCCCTACTGCCTGGCCCTACCTGTACCCCAGTGGAAGGCGGTTACTGCAGGGTTGTCTCTGCCTGAGGCCTTTTTAGTCGCAGAAGCTGGCAGGCCCCGGGGCAGGGCAGGCAGGAAGCCCTGAGCAATTCACACTCCCCCTGAAGCCTCCTCAATCAGTGAGGGAGAAGAGTTGGTGGATACATACCCCAGCTCCCTCAGCCCTCAGTGAGGCCATTCTAGGTGCAGTCTACAATGTCTCCTGAGTGCCTGTGCGTTTGAGCCCAGGTTGTCCACAGTGATCACCTGCACATCAGAGCACCCTTGACTACTCTCCCCTGTCCCCGTCTCATCTTTCCACTGCCTGACAGTGCCAGGGTCATCTCCAAGACAAAAGAGTAGTTGTCACCAGGCGCAGTGGCAAACACCTGTAATCCCAGAGCTCTGGGAGGCCGAGGCAGGTGGGTCACGGGGTCAGGAGTTTGAGATCAGATTGACCAACATGGTGAAACCCCGTCTCTACTAAAAATACAAAAAATTAGCTGGGCATGGTGGTGCGTGCCTGTCATCCCAGCTACTCAGGAGGCTGAGGCAGGAGAATCGCTTGAATCCAGGAGGCGGAGGTTGCAGTGAGCCGAGATCACACCACTGCACTCCAGCCTGGGTGACAGAGTGAGACCCGTCTCAAAACAAAAACAAAAACAAAATAGTAGTTGTCCCTTGTGTCAGCCGTGATAGGTGGGACCCCACACTGGGACAGCGGTGAAGCAGGAGGGAGCCCTCACCTGGAATCTGGCAGCCCGGGCTTGCCTCTCGGTCCTGCTGCCTCCCAGCCATGTGGCTTATCCACGTCACTTCATCCCTCTTAGTCCCGTTTTCTCTTTTTTAATGGGGGTAATGAGAACACCCAAGGTGGCTCTCTGTGCGTTTGCTGTTGGGAAATTCAGATCCAAACGGGAATTGGCCCCTAGGACACAGCACCTGTTGTTTGTCCTGCAACAGTCAAGGAAGGCAGAGGCCCCAGGATGGAGATGTTGGATTTCCTGCTAATGAGCAGGCCGGGGCACTGGAGGAACAGCGTGGGTGTGGAGAGAGGCGGGGCCTGATTCCTGCTCACCCAGCAAGGTGTGCGGTGCTGAGCTGCATGCCCTGAAGAGCAACTGTGGTCTGTGTGGGGCCTCGTGCTAGCCCCAGTTGTGAGAGGGCAAGAACCCAGCCCTGTGGTGTGGCCTTAGCCCTGGGGATGACCTTCTTTGCCCACCCCCAACCCCATTCACAAGAAGCTACTGCCAGGCCAGATGTGCAGGATCACACCTCTGACAAAGGTGGCATCCGACCACGGGGTGGGGGTGTGGCAGAAGCGTTGGCAGGTGGAACCCAGGCTCACAAAAAGGCTGCTCAGAGCTTCTCACTCTCTAAACAGGAGACAAGGAGGGACAGAGAGAGAGAGGAAGAGAGGGAGGAAGAGAAGAAAGAGAAACAGAGAAAGAGAAAGACCAAGAGAGATGTGATGGCCTTCCTGCTGCTCTGGGAGGCTCCAGGAGGAGCCTAATTGTAATATTTAAAATAGACGTGATTTGTAGCTTAAGCCCGTAAAGTTGGTCACAAAAATAGGCAAATGCCTCAAAGCATTGGTGCAGGAATTGAATGAAATTCTTGAGATTATCCAATACGGTGCATGGCCAAGGAGAGTGCCCAGCAGATGTTTGTCTCTTTTCTGCTCCTTCCCCAGTCTGTGCTCTCCAAGCCCAGCCCAGGGCCTGACACCCAGTAGGTGGTCCGGCAATGTCTGTTGAATGAACGAGCAACCTGGATGCTGTTTCCGAACCATGATGGAGGGGCCTGGGACCCTCCGACCCTGGGCTCAGCCCCCTGGCTGCCTACCTCGAGCCAGCCCTGAGCCACGCTGCGTTTTTTTGCCCCTGCCAGGCCAGGGTGCAGAGCTGGAGCAGGGGTCCTCTGCTTGCTGCAGGCACTGGGCGGGGCCAGGGTGTCTTCCTCCAAATCCCAAGTTAGACAGCCTTGGCTGGAAGGGTTTTTTGTTTGTTTTGAGATGGAGTCTCATTCTGTTGCCCAGGCTGGAGTGCAGTGGCTCCATCTTGGCTCACCGCAACCTCCTCCTGCCAGGTTCAAGCAATTCTTCTGCCTCAGCCTCCCAAGTAGCTGGGATCCCAGGCGCGCATCACCACGCCCAGTGATTTTTGTATTTTTGGTAGAGACGGGGTTTCCCCATGTTGGCCAGGCAGGTCTCCAACTCCTGACCTCAAGGGATCCACCCACCTCAGCCTCTCAAAGCCCTGAGGTTAGAGGCATGAGCCACTGCACCCGGCCAGAAGGTGTTTTTGCGTCTAGCTCTCTCACTTGTGAAGCCATGTAAAGGCCTCTAGTGTGTCTCAGTGTAAGGGAGCAGGGACTCCACATGCTAAAACAGAAGGTGATGACACCACATTTGGTCCAAAGAAAACGACATATAGAAGTCCGACTGCTCCTCAAATCAGCACCATGTCATCAGCACGAACCATCCTGTGGTTAAGGTTGGTTTGGGTGGCTTCCAGGGGAAGTTCCAGTTGCTTTGGCTTAGGAGATTTGTCCTGTGTGTGTGGTTTGTGTGTGTGTGCGTATGGCATGTGTGCGTGTGCTGCTGTCTGTGGTCCTAAGAGAACGACAGGGCTCTGATTCAGCCGCGCGTACCAGACACTGACGCTGATGATGATTTCCACTTACACAGCGCTGCTTTTATGTCTCCAAATCTTCACATGGATGAACTCATTTGAGCATCGCAGCACCCCGGGAGATAGACGATTGTAGTTTGTTTTCTGTTGTTGTGTTTTAAGCACTATGCTTGGTAGATTGAGTTCTTTTTTCTTTTTTAAAGAAACGGGAAAGCACGAACGCAGTCTCCCGCTACCACAAATTATGCAGTCGAGTTTCCCATATTTGGGGAAATTGCAGGGGTCAGCACATCCGGAGTGCAATGGATAAGCCTCGCCCTGGGAAAACCACCTTCGTGATCATGGTATCTCCCCTGCCAGGTAAGTATAGATTGAGTTTTATAGATGGAGAAACAGCAGCTTCCACAGGTAACTCAGCATCCCAGAGCTGGGATATGGTGGCCAGGACGTGAGCCCAGGCTCCATGAGTCATACCTCTGTCCTCTCTTCAACATTGTACCGAGGGAGACACTTTGCCGGGCCCTAGGCTAAGACGTAAATGGGATGCCTGAGCAAATGAGATGGGCCTGCCCCGGGGAGTTTACATTTGATTGTGAGCAAAGGACATGAGTACCCAATGATCTGGAGTCGTAATGTAGATTAACTGCAATGATGACAGAACTCACCACCTGTGGTAAGAATACAGAGCACTAGGCCGGGCGTGGTGGCTCACGCCTGTAATCCCAGCACTTCGGGAGGCTGAGGCGGGAGATCACCTGAGGTCGGGAGTTTGAGACCAGCCTGACCAACATGAAGAAACCCTGTCTCTACTGAAAATACAAAATTAGCCTGGTGTGGTGGTGCACGCCTGTGATTCCCATCTACTCGGGAGGATGAGGCAGGAGAATCGCTTGAACCGGGGAGGTGGAGGTTGTGGTGAGCCGAGATTGTGCCACTGGACTCCAGCCTGAGCGTCAAAAGCAAAATTCCAACTCCAAAAAAAAAAGAAAAAAAAAGAATACAGAGGATCAGATAAATCTGGCGGGGGAATCCAAGAAGGCTTACTGAGGGAGGTGTCCCATGAACTGCTCTTTGTGCCAATTAAGATGTCAGGCAGCTACATATGCCAGCAACTCTCCATAGCGGCTTGGCCGTTAGACACTTACTGTCCTCACCGAGCAAGAAGCCGGGAAGGAGGCAGCCTGGGGCTGCAGCAGCCACTTGAGGAGGCAGTGAAGGGCACGGCTCCTTCCCGCTCCACCCTCTGCAGAGCATGGGGTTTGTCCTCGGGCTGCAAGACGGCAGCTCTATTTCTAGGCTTTAGGGTTGCAGACCAGGAAGGAAGGACGGAAGGGTGAGGGCTGTAAAGCAAAAAGCCGGCCAAGCTCACACTGGCTGAGTTGTCGGCTTTTGAGTGAGGCTCCAGGGTCGCCCTTCTCTACAAAGGAGCTTTTGGACCTGTCAGGGCTCTCAGTGAGGCGGCAGCGGCATGGATATTGCCAGGGCACCGAGCAGGGTCTGCTTTATCTTTTTAGCTGGGTAGGAACCCGGCAGGTAATGGGGGGATGAGCCCACAGCGAGGCAGTGGGTGGGGAAGTGCCACGCGGCTCCATGGAAACAGCAGGTGGTTCGCTCTGGCCAGAGGGATGTAACATTTCTGTGTGTGGTTGTGTGTGCACACCTGCCCACCTGCACATACACACGTGCACACACGTGCTCACGTCTGCACACACGTATCTATGTGTGCGCACACATAGGCGTATGAGGGTGCACATGTTTGCATGTGTGTGTTGCCGTGAGGAGGTGGTGATTATGATGGCGGATAAAGAATGAGTTTGATCACGAAGGCCTTAAGAAGCTCAGATTCTAATCCCATAACTTTCGGGAGGCCGAGGTGGGTAGATCGCTTGAGCTCGGGAGTTCGAGACCAGCCTGAGCAATATAATGAAACCTCATCTCTACCAAAATACAAAACAATTAGCCTGGCATGGTGGCACATGCCTGTGGTCCCAGATACTCAGGAGGCTGAGGCAGGAGGTGGAAGTTGCAGTGAGCTGAGATCGCGCCACTGTACTCCAGCTTGGGCTACAGAGTGATACCTTGTCTCAAAGGAAAAAAAAAGGAAGAAGCAGCAGCTCAGACTGATTCCATGCTGAGTGCCCCTGACCACACTGAGAAGTGGCTTGGTCGATCCCAGTGGCAGTGTGGTGGAGACTGAGGGGCAGGGAGCTGGCCGTCAAGAAACCAAAGAGATCAGTGAGGGGGCTGTTAGCAGGGGTAGCTCAGAGCCGCACACCAAGAGCTGACATTTTCAGAAATGTAGCCCCTGGAAGGAGGACTTCAGAACCTTCTTTGCAGGCGTGCTAGGAGGTGGCGGAGCCAGGCTGCCTAGGTTCAACCCAGCTCTACTAATTTATACGTGGCCAGTCATGACACTCCCTGGGCCTCGTTCTATGTGTAACTCAAAGAGAATCATTTTACCAACACCCAGGAGATAGCAATGAGATTACTTGAGCAGAGTGAGTGACGAAGTGCTGAGTACATGTCACCTACTGTCATGGTGTTACAGATGCAGGAGACCCCGTTGTCCCCAGGCGGCACATCCACAGTGTCCTCTAAAGGCGCTCCCTGCCTGCATCTGTGCAGGTCCATGTGCAGGCTGGACGCTCAGGCACAAGCTTGCCTGCTCTCCCTCTTGCACGTGAGGCTTAGTGAGCCCTCAAGCCTGGGCATTCCTGAGTAGCTTCACCGAGCTGGAGCAGCCAGCAGGGGCTGGCCAGGATGTCCTGAGACATTGTTTCCAGGAGTCATTCGCAAGGATCTAAAAGGTGACATGGTTCCCTCAGTTACTCAGCGCCCTCTCTGCCCTGATGCTTGCTTCTTTTTGCTCTCAGGAGCCTGTGGTCTTCATGGACTGGGGGAGTTGGTGCTGAGTAGAGCCCCAAGTTGGCCGTCACTCAGCACGCATTTGCTCAAAGCTCCCACCAACCCCCAGGTTGCCCACGTTTGCAGGGGAGGCTGACTGGTAGGAGAGCGACGGCAGTCGGTGGGGCGTGTGTCACGGCGAGGCAGTCGGTGGGGCGTGTGTCACGGCGAGGCAGTCGGTGGGGCGTGTGTCACGGCGAGGCAGTCGGTGGGGCGTGTGTCACGGCGAGGCAGTCGGTGGGGCGTGTGTCACGGCGAGGGTCACTGTGTGGAGCTGCAGGTACAAATCAGTGCCTACCCACACGTGGGGTGAGAAAAGCCTTCCTGGTGGCAGCAATGCCCACACCAAGGGAAGGAGACTCAGTCTCTGTTCTTGAGGCACTGAGGTCCAGTCGGGCACACAGGCATTTACATCATGGTGTCGTGATTTCTGCTGCCAGCTATGACGGAGTAGCTCATAGCAAGCCAACTCTCACGCAGAAGACAGAACTATGGAGGCTGGAAACTCTGCAAAATAAAATAGACTGTGGAGCTTTGTAGAGTAAACTGGAATTGGGGGGTCAAGACCCTGGAAAGAAGGGGAACATGGGAAGGCCAGACAGACCTTCTCCATCACTTTCCGCCTCAGGGTGCATTCCAACGCAAAGCACCACAGCTTCTGCAGCTTCCGAGAGCGGGGGAGATAACCACTGGCGTCCGTGGCTTCTGGAGTTGAAGAACTCTGAGAAAAGGAGACTAAAAAGGAGAGAGCAGGCTGGGTGCCGTGGCTCACACCTGTAATCCCAGTTCTTAGGGAGGCCAAGGCAGGCAGATCACTTGAGGTCAGGAGTTCGAGACCAGCCTGGCCAACATAATGAAACCCCGTCTCTACTAAAATACAAAAATTAGCAGGGTGTGGTGCTGTGTGCCTGTAATCCCAGCTGCTAGGGAAGCTGAAGCAGGAGAATTGCTTGAACTCAGGTGGCGGAGGTTGCAGTGAGCCAAGATCGCGCCTCCAGCCTGGGCGACGAGAGCAAAAATCCATCTCCAAAAAAAAAAAAAAAAGAACCAAATAGAAGTTGTAGAACTAAAAAATACAACAACTAAAACCAACAGCTCGGTATATGGCTTTAACAACAGATTAGGCACGGCAGAAAGGAGGACTGATGAACCGAATTTAGGCGAGCAGGACATGTTCACAATGAAGCATGGGAAGAGAAAATAGGATGAAAACCACAGGCAAAAACACGAGGGAAATATGAAGCATTGTGAAAAAGCTTAACGTATGTCACTTACAGTCCCAGAAGAAAGGGAGAGAATAAGCCAGAAGCAGTATTTGAAGAAATAGTGGCTATGGCTGGGCATGGTGGCTCACGCCTGTATTCCCAGGACTTTGGGAGGCTGGGACAGGAGGATTGCTTGAAGCCAGGCGTTCAAGACAAGCCTGGGCAACAAGGCTGTTTTTTAAAAGAGACCTGCCTCCATTAATATTTTTTTAATTAGCTGGGTACAGTGGTATGTGCCCGTAGTCCCACAGTCCCTGCTACTTTGGAGGCAGCAGTCAGAAGATCACTTGAGTCCAGGAGTTCCAGGCTGCAGTGAGCTATGATGGTGCCACTGTGCTCCACGCTGGGCAGCAGAGTGAGACTCTGTCTCTAAAAGAAAGAAATATATAATGGTTGAGGCTTAGCATTTCCAAATTGATAAGACATCAAGTCACAGATGCAAGAAAATCTTAAGAATTTTAGGCTAGGTGCGGTGGCTCACGCCTGTAAATCTCAGCATGTTGGGAGGTCGAGGCGGGCAGATCACCTGAGGGTGGGAGTTCGAGACCAGCCTGAGCAGCATGGAGAAACCCCATTTCTAATAAAAATACAAAATTAGCCGGGCGTGGTGGCACATGCCTGTAACCCCAGCTACTCGGGAGGCGGAGGCAGGAGAATCACTTGAACCCAGGAGGTGGGGGTTGTGGTGAGCTAAGATCGCACCATTGCACTCCAGCCTGGGCAACAAGAGGAGAAACTCTGTCTCAAAAAACCAACCAACCAACAAACAAAAGAATTTCAAGCAAGGTGAATAAAAAGAAGATCACAGTGAGGCACATCATTGCCAAACTAGTGAAAAATAAAGTCAAAGAGAAAGTCTTCAAAACAGCTAGCAAAAAAGACTGAATGAAGCAGTAACAGAAGCAAGAGTTGTCTTCTCAGAAGAGATCACGGAGGTTGGAAGTTAATGGTAGGACATCTTCAAAGTGCTGATAGAAAGCCACTGCTATAGCCTGGACAATATAGCAAGACCCCATCTCTAGGGGAAAATAAAAAGTATGGGTGTGGTCGTACCTACCTGCAGCCCCAGCCCCAGCTACTTGGGAGGCTGAGAGGACAGACGGATTGAGCCTAGGAGTCTGAGGCTGCTGTAAGCTATGATCATGCCACTGTACTCCCACCTGGGTGACAGAGTGAGACCCCTCTCTGACAAAGAAAATCACGGAAACAAAGCTCAAACACAGTTGAAAATGAACATGAAATAAAGATATTTTCAGATAAACCAAAGCTGTCAGGACTTGTCACCAGCAGATCCACGCTACAAGAAACACTAGAGATAGTTTGTGAGGCAGAAGGAAAATTAACCCAGTTGAAGGTAATAATGCAGAAAGAAATAATGAGTGTCCAAGAAAGTAAATCTATAGATAAAACTGAGTGAATATTAAATGTTTCTAACAATGATAGTAACATCTTATGGGATTTAAAACATACATAGAGCAAAAATAATTAACAACAGTACAAAAGTTAGGAAAGGGGGTTATGGAGTTAAATTTCCACTTTCTTGTAATATCTGGGAAGTGACAAATTTTTTTTTAAAGTTATGGCAATGTCTTAAAACTCAAGGACGCATGTTGTAACCCCTAGAGAAACCGTTAAAAGATAAATAGGCCGGGCGCGGTGGCTCATGCCTGTAATCCCAGCACTTTGGGAGGCCGAGGCAGGCGGATCACGAGGTCAAGGGATCAAGACCATCCTGGCCAACATGGTGAAACCCCGTCTCTACTAAAATATACAAAAATTAGCTGGGCGTGGTGGTGTGCGCCTGTAGACCCAGCTACTCAGGAGGCTGAGGCAGGAGAATTGCTGGAATCCAGGAGGTGGAGATTGCAGTGAGCCAAGATTTGCACCACTGAACTCCAGCCTGGCACCTGGCAACAGAGCAGGACTCTGTCTCAAAAAAAAAAAAAAGATAAATAGTGTGATATTGTGATATAGCTAACTTAGACTTGGAACCTGCACACTGCCATCTTATAAAAGACAAAAATATTTCCCTTCTCCTCACAAGGACTGCGAACCTTGGTCTCTGTAAACTGCTAGATTATTTGCAGGATGCAAAGAGAGGTAAAGCTGCATGCCTTCTCTTATCTGCCAGAATTGCGGGCCTTTGTTTCCCAGGGTAAGCACCCCCAGATAATTCCATCCTGGCGCCAAGCAACTGAAGATCTATGGATCCCACCCTACCCAGAGGATGTGTAAATGAATGCTAATCTTAGCATCTGTGAACCCCTTAAATGATAATCAGAATAGTCCCCTGGCCCTCGAAATGTCCCCCTCACCCTCATCTCCGCCCAGAAGGTGATCTGAATCCGCTGGCCCTCGGAATGTCTGAAGCCCCTCACCCCATCCTCTCCCCTCACCCCCAAGGTGATTTTACGGGTATAAAAGGTCTTGTCACCCTTCTTTCTCTGCCACGGGTTGGAGAGACGTGAGTCCTCCGTGGTCGCCGGCAGTAAACCCTGCAATTTGGCATCCTTTTGTTCTGGTGTTGGCTTTCTGTGCTCAGTTCGAGGCAACAATAGGATACATAACTAATAATCTGATCAAGGGAGAATAGAATAATAAAAGATGTTTGAATAACCAAGTAAAAGGGCAAGAAAGGGGAAAAAAGGAGTGCAGAGCAGATAAGACAAATAAAAAACAAATAGTAAAACGGTAAATTTAAACCAAAGAGACCAGTAACTGCATTAAACGGAAATGTACCAGTAAATAGACAAAGGTCGCCAGGATTTATTTATATATTTTTTGAGACAGGGTCTTGGTTTGTCACCCAGGCTGGAGTGCAGTGGTGCTATCTGGGCTCACTGCAACCTCTGCCTCCTGGGTTCAAGCAATTCTCCTGCCTCAGCCTCCTAAGTAGCTGGGATTACAGGTGCGCACTACCATGCCTGGCTATATATATATTTTTTAATTTTTAGTAGAGACAGGGTTTTGCCATGTTGGCCAGGTTGATCTTGAACTCCTGACCTCAAGTGATCCACCCGCCTTGGCCTCCCAAAATGCTGGGATTACAGGTGTGAGCCACCACACCCAGCCTGTCAGGCTGGTTAAAAAAAAAAAAAAAACACCCCAAAAAACACCACTGCCAGGCCACACATGGTGGCTCACACCATAATCCCAGCACTTTGGGAGGCCGAGGCTGGGGGCAGATCTTAAGGTCAGGAGATCGAGACCATCCTGGTTAACACAGTGAAATCCCGTCTCTACTAAAAATACAAAAAATTAGCCGGGTGTGGTGGCATGTGCCTGTAATCCCAGCCACTTGGGAGGCTGAGGCTGGAGAATCGGTTGAACTGGGAGGTGTAGGTTGCAGTGAGCCGAGATCGCATCATTGTACTCCAGCCTGGGTGACAGAGTGAGACAAACAAAACAAAACAAAACAAAACAAAAAAACCCAACTATTTGCTATTTTCTTTCTTTCTTTTTTTTTTTTTCAGTCCAGAGGTCTTTTATTTTGTTAACACCTATGATGCCACGAATTCATGGGGAAAAGCTTCCGGCTGCTCAGGCTCCTTCCACTGGTTCTCACACGGTCGCTTCTCTGGGTGGAGCAGGCCGGCGCGTCCGTCGAACCCAGGTACCTTTCTCTTTGGCTTCCTTGTTTCGTTTTCCTTCCTGCGTTTCAGGAAGCTGCCTTGGCTCTTAGGATGCTTCATGTGCTCAATGCGCACATTCATTCTCTTGGCAAGAATCTTGCCCTTAACTTGTTTGTTAACAACACTGCCACAGCACGCTGGGAGCACCGTAGACTCTTCCAGCTTCGCCACGATGACATGAGTGGGGCAGTCCTTTGAGAACAGCACCCACTCCCTTCATGTCTCCAATATCACCTTTCTTACAGATTCGAGTGTACCTGGCCAAAGGAACAACTCCATGTTTTCTGAACGGCCTGGAGAACACTTACCGGGCGCCTCTCCTCTTTCCCTTTGTGTTCGTCATGTTGGTGAATTACTGGAAGATGGTGCTTCTGGCTGAAAGGAAGAAAGGAACTGTTTGCTGTTTTCAAGAGATGCAACTGAAGTATAAGGATACAGAAAAATTGAAATAAAAGGATAAATAAAATGCTGTGCAAACATACACACACATACATATGTGCATGAATGCACGTGCACACACACACAGACACACAAAGAAGAAAGAAAGGAGGGAACTGCTAAAGCTATCATCAGACAAAATTGGCCTTAAGAGATGAAGGATATTTCAAAATAATAAAACGGTCATTCTAACAGTAAGATGTAAGACCTGCAAATCTGCATTCACCTGGTAACACAACCGCATAGGTTAAGGACTATCATATGGGGAACAGGAGTCAGCAACTAACTTTTCTGGGAATGTGAACGGAGGCTTCACGGAAGAGGAGATGCTCGAGCTGGCTCGCTATGGACCGAATGTTTGTACCCCGCAAAATTCATATGTTGAAATCCTAATGATTTTAGAAGATGGGGCCTTTAGAAGGTAATTAGATCATGAGGGAAGAGCTTTCGTGAACGGGATTCATGTTCTTATAAGAGACGCAAAAGAGACGATCTCAATCCTGCCACCTTCACACTAGGGAGTAGGCTCTCACCAGACACTGGATCCGCTGACACCGTGGTCTTGGACTTCCCAGCCTCCAGAACTGAGAGAAACAAATCACTGTTGTTTAAGCCACCAGTCTACGGCTTTTTTGTTATAGCAGCCCCAGTGGACCAGGACGTGGGTCTTCAAGAATGTCTAGGCATTTTCTAGGTGGAAATGGCAACAGGAATAATAAGAACTGCTATTTCCTGATTTATTTATTTATAACGTTTCACACAAATCTTTTTTTTTTGAGAGGGACTCTCGCTCTGTCGCCCAGGCTGGAGTACAGTGGCACAATCTCAGCTAACTGCAACCTCTGCCTCCTGGGTTCAGGCAACCACGGCCAGCTAATTTTTGTATTTTTAGTAGAGACCGGTTTCACCATGTTGGCCAGGATGATCTCACTCTCTTGACCTTATGATCCTCCTGCCTCAGCCTCCTAAAGTGCTGGGATTACAGGCATGAGCCACTGCACCCGGCCTTTTTACATGAATCTTAAAACAATGTTGCAATGTGGGCACCATAAGCCCCCAGCAGATGAATGACAGTGAGGCCAAAAGAGGGGAAGTTAAGGCCGGGCGCAGTGGCTCAAGCCTGTAATCCCAGCACTTTGGGAGGCCGAGGCGGGTGGATCACAAGGTCAAGAGATCGAGACCATCCTGGTCAACATGGTGAAACACCATCTCTACTAAAAAATACAAAAAATTAGCTGGGCATGGTGGCGCGTGCCTGTCATCCCAGCTACTCAGGAGGCTGAGGCAGGAGAAGTGCCTGAACCCAGGAGGTGGACGTTCCAGTGAGCCGAGATCGTGCCATTGTACTCCAGGCTGGTAACAAGAGCGAAACTCCGTCTCAAAAAAAAAAAAAGGGGGAAGTTAGATTCGGGTGATGGAGCAAGTGAGTGACAGATCCGCGATTTGAACTGAGATCCCTTTGCCTCCAAAGTGGAGGTGTTTTGCCTTCGGCCGTTCTGCCTCCTGTGCAGAGGCATTGCGTTTGTTTGTGGTGTCACTGGTTTGACTTGGGTCTGAAGTATTCATTTGAGGAAGACAAGGAGTTGAGTAGCCATAATTATGTTTTGAATTATAATGTTCCCAAGTTAAAAACAACTGTTAGATGGTGTAACAACAAAAGCATGTGTTATCAACGAGAACTCCTAAACCTGAACAGGTGACTTTATGGAAAGTCTTAGCTGAGACACCAGCAAGTCGCGCATGTCCCAGCCTATGTATTGAGATGCTTACAGCCATCTAACGGCAAACGGATGATAATTGCAGGGAAAATGTACAAGAAAAAAGAAAATGAAGTTTTGGAGTATAGTCACCGAAAACCTCAAGTCGTAAATGACAGGGAGCACTGGAGCCTGACTCACATTGTTCAATAAGTATTGTTGAATCAGTAATTCATCGCCATGCTGTTACGTCAGCTGCTTTTGTTTCGGTCTCCAGGATTTAGTTTTCCTCTTATTGTATTGTAAAAGGAAAATAGTTTTTTCCTGCTTTTAGAAATGTTAATAAGAACAACAAAAAAAGTAAAAATAAGAAATAGCAATCATCCATGGTTTCAATACTTACAGAATCAATTCTGGTCAACAGTCTTAATATATTTTCTTCCAGCAGTTCTTTGAAAGAGAAAAAAAATCAGAATTCGTTGTTTTAAAAAATTACAAATTTTTAAACCCAAGCCAAAAATAGTCCATAAAAATTAAAACTTTCAAAAATAAAAGTGATACCTACTCATTACCTGTAATAAAATCAAAACACGCTGAAAATCCGACTTAGAAGTAAAAAAAAACAACCCAAATCCCAGCAGCCAGAAATGACCATTAATATCAGGTGAACTTTATGCTCAGACAGCTCCATCTGCAGCTCCACACACAGGACGGATGAAGGAACAGACGGCCGAAATCCCTCTACAAAACCGGTAGGATCGGATTTTGGATGCTATTTTATTTATTTTTTTATTTGAGATGGAGTTTTGCTCTGTCACCCAGGCGGGAGTGCAGCGGTGTGGTCTCGGCTCACTGCAACCTCCACTTTCGGGGTTCAAGTGATTCTCCTGCCTTAGCCTCCTGAGTAGCTGGGACACCGGTGCCCACCACACCTGGCTGGCTTTTGCATGTTTAGTAGAGACAGGGTTTCACCACGTTGGCCAGGCTGGTCTCAAAATCCTGACCTCAGGCGATTCACCCACCTCGGCCTTCCGAAGTGGTGAGTTACAGGCCTGAGCCACCGTCCCCAGCCGGATTTTGGATACTATTTTAAATTTGATTTTACTTGAATTTAACAGAAGGAAGTAAAAGGGAAGTCAGTGGAGTTGTCCGATTCACATAAATATTTCTTCTGTATGAGACATAGTGTCCCAGAAACATCCCTCTAAGTTTAGGAAAAGAAACGGTGAAAACATGAACAGGCTGAAGCCACTGTGATTTCCTTCAAGGATGTATTTCTATTTTGATTTGCACAGACTGACTTCTTGCTGGGAAAGCTGAGTTAAACGGGCTGCACCGCACTGGCGTGAACATACAGTTCTTAAGATGATGACATCCCTCCATGCCAATTGGTGAAGAGTGGCTGCTGGGTCCTCTCCCTCGGGGGTTCCCCTCTGTTCTGGTTACCCTGAGTCCACTGCCAAGACCCCCCAGCCCCCCTTCCACGTTCCCCTTCCACCAAGGTAGCCCAGTTTTCACTTGTTTTTGTGCTGGTGTCCATGTAAGGCATTGTTTGTAGAATGTATTCAGCCAGCAAGGGGGTTAGAAGGCTTGAAAGCTGCTGCCCCAGCCTGGCACTGACCCTGCAGCTCGCCCAGCCCCCGAGACTTAGAGACCGGAGCCCTTGCTGGCTTCGTTAAGATGTAAAAGCGCCTGTCTGCAATCACCGTGTAATTACCTTGCTTCCTAATTGGTAGCAGACAAGGCCAGCAGGTGTGGAAAATCCCCTGGTGAGTTGGCTCCAATGGTGGGGGGGACTGCAGGAAGGGAGTGGGCTTCTCTCTGGCCCCAGTCCTGTGCTCCGCCCTGTGGCCACAGCCCCAGGCACCGGATCTTCACTGATCCCTTGAGGGGCGTGGTCCTTCCCTGACTGAGGCCGAGAAGTATGAGTCTGCCCGAGACCCCACGTCGGTGGGCAGCCTGGATGTGAACCTAGGGCTGCCTCATGCCAGGACTTTGCCGTTCCCACCCAGGCCACACAGAGGGGAGGAAAGGGGTAAGCGGGAGCCGGAGCTGGGGGCTCAGGGCACAGCTTCGTGCTGCCTTTGCAGACAGCCACCTGAAACAGGACTCAGCGCTTTTGCATCCCTGCCCAGTGCAGCAGGCCCAGGTGCAGGAAGGTGTGTGGAGTGGATGAGTAAGGGGGGCCCTGGGGACAATGAGCCCCCTTGGTGCTCCAGAGAGCTGGCTGTGTGGTCAAAGCAGAGGGTCCCAGCTCTGCCCGCATCCCTGCGGCCTCGGGCAGCTCACTCTTGTGAGCCTCGGTTTACCCCTCTGATGATACAGCTCTTTACCACCACATGGTAGGACGGTTTGGGGTGCTCTGAGGACCCCGCCAGGGACCGCCCCAGTGGCCATGTTCATTACTTGGTGAGCCTGGGAACAAGTTTACCCTCCTGTTCCCACAGCTTACTGTGAGCATGTGATGCGTGCTGGGGTAGGAAAGGGGTCTCCAGCTGCGCCCCCAGCCAGGTCATGGACTTGGGCTATGCTTTGTATGTGGAAGCGGGAGAGGCCGCAGGTCAGGACTCAGCCTAAGAAGCAGCCCCATGGAATGACACCTGTGAATACGCACATGCTCGGTGGTGGGAGCAGCCTGCAGTCCCTGGATGGCTGACCGGAGTCTCCCCAAAGCTCTGAGTCTACAGGACTCAAAGCGGGCGGGGAACGAGGGAGGACACGTGGGCAAGAGGGAGAACAAGCCAGACGGGACCAGATGTGTTAGGTGCAGTGGGCAGCATGGGGTGAAACCCGTGTCTGCCAGTGACCTGGGTGGAGGGAGCGCCCTGCCCGAGCCTGGCCTGTCACACACCTAAACACACATGGCACAAGAATCAGACAAGGGAAAGGTGGGCCATTTGTGGCCTGCCACTGCCTCACTGCCAAGGAGGCAGCACGCAGATCAGCAGAGATGTGTGAGCGACAAATGGCTGCCGCCACTTTCACCTCCTCCTTCCAAATCTCCCATGGGAGCGGCTCCTCTGGCCCCCCCTAGTCAGAAATGTGCAGGGGTGGGGCGCTCCTGTGGTGAGCTGCTCCCCTTGGGAGAAGAGCCCCGCCCTGTAGACACCCAGCAAAGGGCGTTCTGAAGTGACACTTCTAGGGGCACTGACCTGGGGTCATTAGTGGCTCCTTTGAGCTGCCCCATGGAAGTGTCAAGGGCTCAGTGCTGGGCACAGGGACCTTTGCCTCAGTCACCTGTCCCTGCCTTGTCCCCAACCAGACATTGGGGGTCCCCACCGTGTTCACTTCCACCACATTTCCAAGCCCACCCCCTTCTCTCTGCCCTGCAGCCCCACCCCAGGCCAGCCCCACCCTAGCTCGGCCCCAGGGTGGCCCTCCAGGACTGGGCCTCAGTGTGTCCTCACACTGAGGATACCACCAGACCCTGTCACTTCTCGCTTTTGCATTTTTAAGGGCCCAACTGCAGCAGTGGACAGCCTGCCATCAGAATCTCCCGGGGAGCTTTTCCAGAGTGCGGGAGTCAGCTCCACCCTGGCCTATCGGACCAGAGCCCAAAACCAAAAGCCCTGCCTCAGCAAGCAAGTGCAAAGTCACCGGCCCACGGAGAAACTCCAGGCCCTCTGTGGGCCATCCAGGTCCTCTGAGATTTGGGGGCTTCATCACAACTGCCCCCAAGGGGCTGAAGGCTCTAGGGAAGGTGGAGACAACGGAGAGTCAGATGTTAATCTGGGTTACATCCTCATCTCCAGCCTGATCCCTTGCCCCCAATCCCAGACCCCACACCCCATGTTCCATTTGCCCTAAACTCCTCCTGATGCCTGGGTCACACCCACATTTTTGCTCACATTCTCCTTGCTGTCCAGAACATCTTCTCCCCTGCTCCTTTCCTTGTGGCAAACTCCTATTCATGCTCCAAGGCACTACTCAAAACCACCTCCTCTGTGAAGCCCTCCCTGATTGCTCCCACAGCCACACTCCCACCTCACATTTGCTTTCAGTGCTTTCCACTTTGTTTTGTGCTGTGTGGTTCTCATGCCTGGCTCCATACTAGACTGGCAAGTTTTCAAGGGCAGCAGCCTGACTCCCTGTTTAGTACCCAGAGCAAGGTCTGGCATATAGTAGTGAAGGAGTGAATGAGCAAATGAATAAATAACCAACCTGCACCTTTGGGTGCGGGCCTAGCTGATAGGAGGTGCACACTGGTTGAGGGCTAGTGGAAGACAGAATCACTGGGGCTTCGCCACAACTGCCCTCAAGGGGCCAAAGGCTCCAGAGAAGGTGGAGACCCCTGGTACTTAGATGTTAATTTTCTTGTTATTAAAAAAAAAAAATGGCCGGGCGCGGTGGCTCACGCCTGTAATCCCAGCACTTTGGGAGGCCGAGGCGGGTGGATCACGAGGTCAAGAGATCGAGACCATCCTGGTCAACATGGTGAAACCCCGTCTCTACTGAAAATACAAAAATTAGCTGGGCATGGTGGCATGTGCCTGTAATCCCAGCTACTCAGGAGGCTGAGGCAGGAGAATTGCCTGAACCCAGGAGGCGGAGGTTGCAGTGAGCCGAGATCGGGCCATTGCACTCCAGCCTGGGTAACAAGAGCGAAACTCCGTCTCAAAAAAAACAAAACAAAATTGTGCTTTCGGTAAAAATCCAAATAGTTATGGAATTGTGCAAAGTAAAAGCTGCCAGTTCTCCCCTCCCCGCCCCCGGCCCCCTTCTGTTTCAGAGGTAACCTCTGCTGGGAGACTTGTTTTCAGTGGAAAGTTTTGGGAGCCTGACAGGTCTGACCGGTTTCTCCTACCACTTGAGCTGGGGCCACCACCTCTGGTGACCTGTGGCTGAGATCTACATGATTGTCACCCCAGGCCCCTCTCGGAGCTATCCGCGCCCCTTCCTCTGTGCCTGCGTGCTCAGCACCACGCAGGTTGGCTCCACCGCAGCACAGACTCTGACTGTGGCCAGTGACCCTGCCTCTCTGACCTTTGGTCTCTTCATCCGTCTCTCATTTGTTACTCCTCAGCCTTGCTGCCAGGGTGGTCCTGAGGGCTGACTGGGGACCAGGCTGTGAACACCCGGCTCGGGACCTTGGTAAATATTCCTGCTTTGTTCCCTCTTCCACCTCAAGCCCACCCTGTGATGCAGGCTTTGAGGAGGGCCTGCCTGTGCAGAGTCCTCAGAGGTCTGGGTGAATGCATGCCTCAGAAAAGCCCCCTGAGCCTGGAGAGCCTGGCGTTCATCGACTCACTGCACACGTTCCCCAGGCACCCACTCTGGACCCTTGGAGAACAGTTGCTGAGTGAGCTGGGACCCCCAGGAAGGAGCCCGTCATTGGCCGGGAACCTGCTGACCTGCAAAGAGCTGAGATCTGGGCTGGGAGTTGTGGGTGCAGCGATGAGCAGGACCAGCTTGCCTGGGGTTCCGTGTGAATGTGGGAGGATAACCGGGGGGACTTACATCTCATCAGCTCCCTCTCTCCCCCTTCCTTCCTCACATCCCAGTGAGAGCATCAGGCCTGCCAACAACCCCACGGTACACAGTACAACAGGAAAATGGCATGCTGGACGTAGGTGCAGAGCTTCGGGGAAGGTTTCCCAGTGCACGTGAGGCTGGCGCTGGGGCCTGAGGGGTGAGGAAGGGCACTCTGCTTGAGGGGTCTGCATGTGGCAAGGTGCAGGGGCAGGAAAGGACCTGTCTGCTCTGGAAAACACCAGTGGGTTATTGTGTGCGGCGGGGAGGTGGCAGGCGTGGGGGGTGTGGTGGGGTGTGGGGTGTGATGAGGGGCTCCTGCTGGGTGTGGAACCGTTGGTCCAGGAAGTCAGGGTGCCCCCCCCTTCCCCCGGGATTGCTCCCTGGCTGCTTTGGGAGGAAGTGGCCCTGGACCTCAGGCTGCACAAAAGGAGGCTTTGACATTGGTTGGGAGCAGGGAAGTGAGGAGGGAGGAGGGAGGAGGGAGGAGGGAGCTGGTGTGTCTTTTTGGATGTAGCTCAGGAATGTGCTCCTCCTCCCTCCAGCACCATGGCAACAGGCCTCTGAGAACTGCTGATCTGATGGTGGGGGCGGGCTGGGGGCGGAGGGCAGCTCTGTGGCCCTGGGCGAGTGGCTTCCCCTCTCCGAGCCTCAGTTTGGGCATCTATTATGTGGGCATGGCCATACTGCTGGGGCGGTGGCTGTGAGGAGTCCTGAGGAACCAGACCCAGAGTGGTCAGCTCCTCGGAAACATTTTTAGAGAGAGGGAGAGAGGGAGATGCAGGAGCATCCTAGGTGGCTCTGCGTCCCAAAAGTTTGGCAAGGCCATCGGAGTCCTTGAGCCTAAGTGGCCCCTCAGAGTCAGCCTGTGCCTCTCAGGAACGGGCCTGCCTCGGTGGCCCCATGCACTCAGTGTCCAGCCAGTAGACCCCGTGGGAGGCAGGATGGCTGCTGGGTCCCGGCAGCCCCTGCAGCTGGAGGGCTGGTGGCATGTCCCCATAGCCACCCTAGCACAAGCTGCACCCCTGAAGCACCAGGGCTTCTGCTGTTTCTAGAACTCCGCCAGAGCAGGAAATGGGGGGTGAACCCCAAATTTGTTTCCCAGGGCTGTTGTTACAAACCGCCACAAACCGGCTTAAAACAACGGAATTGATTCTCTGACAGCCCTGGACGCTGGAAATCCGAGGTCGGTGCTGGCAGGGCCACGCCCCCCGGAGGCTCTGCGGGGGCTTCTTTGCCTCTTCCAGCCACTGGGGGCTGCACGCACTCCTGGGCTTGTGGCCGCCTCCCACTGGTCTCTGCCTGGTGTGCGCATGGCCTCCCCTGTGTGTTTCTGTGTCCTTGCTGCTTCTTAGAAGCACACCAACCATTGCATTAGGACCCACTCTCGGCCAACATGGCCTTGTCTTAACTCATTACATCTGCAAAATCTCCATTTCCAAATAAGCTTCCATTCTGGGGTCCTGAGTGGACATGGGGGGGACACCATCAACCCATCATAAGGCCCGCTTGGGCAGCCTCGGGGGAAGCCAGGCCACTTTTAACTGAAAGTGGAGGGTTGCAGGATCCCACAAGGGGCCCTGACCCAGTGTCTGGCCCGCAGGGCACAGGGTGGAACCTGCAGGCAGGGACAGATGGAACAACGCACAGGACTCACCCCCACCACCAGAGGTCTGTGTGTGGAGATGACAGAGGGCAGCGTCCCCGACACTGCCCGTCACTCATGGAAACCCTGGGTGGGGTGGGGGCTCTCAGTGGTTCCAAAGTCAGCCAAGATCTCGGTTCTGGGCCACCTGGGGCTCTGGAGTCAGACACCTCGTGTCTGGGTCTCCACCAGTTACTGACTGAGCGACCCCAGCAGTATGCTCATTGCTCTGGGTGTCCCTGTTCCCCATGGATGGCATCATCGCCTCCCTTTCGGAGATCAGAAGAGGCAAACGGGAACCTTGGCTCTGTGCCTGTTGCAAGGGAAGTGCTTGATAGATGGCGCCCTTCTGCGCCAAGGAGAGAGAAAGCAGAGGGAGCCTAGTTTAAACTGCAGGCCAGGGAGGCCTGTGACTTTCAGGGGAGCTGGGAAGGGGGCCCCGCCCAGGTCTGCATGCCAGCTGGGCAGAGCAGGATGGGCCTGGTACATATGCCTGGGGCCATGCAGCAGGGCCTGTGCTTCTTTTCTGGACCCACTTGGTGGATGAGAAGACTGAGATTCAGAGAAGGGAAGTGGCTTGCCAGGGCCACCCAGCTGATGCGCAGGGGATGGATTTCAAACCCGCCTGGTCACGATTCCAAGCATTGCTGTCTTGGGCCAAACCTTGGGAGTCGGCCGATTCTGACCTGTGATGGCTCCATTGTATGCAGAATATTGTTTGATTTTAAATGTGCCTGTTTACCACAGACCCTCATTTCCCAGTTTTTTCCTCCCAGGGGTCTTTACCCACAAGCGGACTCCGATGGCCTCAGGGGCTCAGATCCCACAATCCGCTAAGGTTAATGTAAGGCCTTCCAGGTTACAAAGCTGAGTTATCTTCCACCACTGATTTGTTCACTTTACATAACATGAAGCTAGGAGCACCTGCTGCATACCAGACACCGTGTTAAACAGCAGGTTTACAGAGGTGGACGAGGCACTGCGCCTGCCTCCAGGGTCTCCAGCCCATGAGGGGCCCCAGGTCCTTTGTCAGACGCTGGTGACAAAATGTCGAAGGAAGTCTGTTTAAGATGCAGGTGAGTTGGACAGCTGAGGTGGAATGCCTGCTGTCCCGGAGAGTGGAGAAGGGACAGAGGTGTCATTTACTGCAGATGTCAAGGAGTTTGGTTCAGAACAAGAGCAAAGGCGTGTGCCCAGGGTGTGGGACTGCATGTGGGAAGACAAGGTGAGGCAGATGCTGCTCTGGGGCCTGTCAGGGACTCCAGTGGTTGGTACTGGGGGGGTTTGAGAAGTGGAGGTGGAGGCAGAGGCCAGGATGTGACCAAGCATGGTACGGGCGAGGGGGGTGCTGGGTGGGAGGCTAGTGCAGACAGGCGGAGGGAGGCATGGCGGGGTAGTTACGGGAGGAAGGCCGCTGGGGAAAGGTGTAGTCTCAGTAGTTCTGTGGGTCTGGCTGCTTCCCAGGAGCTGACTAGACCCTCACAGCCAAGTTCACGGTCCTTTGCGGTCTGACCTTAACCTACCCGCCCAGCCCAATCCCTCTGCAGCTGCTGCTCACACCTTCCAGCCCGAGAACGTCTTCCCTGCCTTGAGACTGTCACACACCTGGGCACCTCTGCACCTGCTAGTCCGCCCATGCCCTGGGGCATCTCACTCATGCATCAGTTGAAGCCCAAATATGCCATCAACTGAGAAACATTCCCAGTGTCCCCACAGAAAGAGGCCGGTGCTTCCTCTCGGCACCGCAGCCTGGACACCTGCCTATTCACTCGTGCTGTGGTCGCACTGCACAGCCATGGCTCACGTATGTGAGTTTCCTCTCTTGCTTTCTCTTCCCCCTTCTCTTCCGTCCACCGAGTGTAGCCTTCTTACTATCTCTGTATATCACCTGTCCCCAGGTGCAAGGTCTGCAGCACAGTCGCTGCTCAGGGCATTTGATGAAAGGAGGAACGAGTTCGCTGGCAAGGTAGGTGGCGGAATGGAGGGATGGAGGGAAGGATGAGTGGATGGACAGAGGATGGAAGGGCGGAGGGTGATAATGGATATTTGGATGGGGAAGTGGTGGGATCATGGATCTCTGGGTGGGTGGATGAGTGAATAGGTGGGTGGAGAGGCGGGTAGGGAGGCCGTGTGGATAGAGGTAGGTGAGATGATGCACAGGTGAATACATGGGTAGACAGACGGGTGAGGGGATTGGCGTGGGTGGATGGGTAGAGGAGGAATGGGGAATCCAGAGGTAGGCAGACGAGTGAGTGGGTGGCTGGATAGGTGGGCGGGTGGGTGGTAGATGGATGAAGGAGAGGGTGGATAAGTGGTACTTGCTGAACCGGTTTACATCCAGGCAACACTGGAAGCAGAAAGGATTCTGAACAAGGAAAAGTCGCTGGGTTAGATTTCATGGGGAGTAGGTGGATGGATGATGGGCGGGAGAGGAAAACCGCAGGCTGGTGGTCTCTGTCATTATTCCCCCAAATGTGGATGCAGCAAGCCCAGTTCCGCTGCTTCCAAAGGACCGACTCAGGTGGATGGAACAGGGGCTGATCATAATCCCAAAGACACAATCCCGATGCCGTGGTCCCAAATGCTGAAACCCCAAAATGTCGCAATCTCCCAGTCTAAATCCCCCAAATCACAACCCCAAGAGATTCAAATCTTTTTTTTTTTTGTTAATCAATGAGAGCTTCTAATGTTGCTCAGGTTGGCCTTGAACTCATAGCCTGGCCTCCTCAAGTGCCAGGACAACTGGCTGGAGCCACCGCGGCTCCCGAGATTTAAATCTTGAATGTTGAAATCCTGAAAGCCAAATTCTGAGGAAAGGATTAGTGCATTTTCGGTGGTACACAAGACAGTTGGACTGGGTTGGTTGTGTCGTTAGGTGAACTAGTACCTTGTTACTGTCTTTATTTGGAAATTAAGTATGATTTAAGGAGATGCATGTGAGTGCTGAGTTGACAACTGGTGGAGTTGTGGACTTAATTTTAGGTGCCGACTTGGCTGGATTAAGGAATTTGGGTGTGGGCCAGGTGCAGTGGTTCACACCTGTGATCCCAGCACTTTGGAGGCTGAAGTGGGCAAATCACTGGAGTTTAGGAGTTCAAGACCAGCCTAGACAACATGGTGAACACCCATCTCTATTTAAAAAAAATACAAAACTTAGCCTGGCATGATGGTGCACACCTGTGGTCCCAGTTACTTGGAAGGCTGAGGAGGGAGGATGGTTGGAGCCTAGGAGGTCAAGGCTGCAGTGTGCTGGGATCGTGTCACTGGGCAATAGAGTGAGACCCTGTCTCGAGAAAAAACGAAAAAAGAAATGTTGGTGTTTCTATGAAGGTGTTTCCAGAAGAGGTTGTGAGCGAGTCTGGGTGGATTAGGTGATCGGGTGGGGAAAGTTCTGCCCTCACTGTCGGTGGGCACCGTTTAATTGGCCAGGGGCCTGAGAGAACAAAATAAGAAAGCAGATTGGTCTGTTTGTTTGTTTGAGACAGAATCTCCTTGCTCTGTTGCCCAGGCTGGAGGGCAATGGCGTGATCCTGGCTCTCTGTGACCTCCACCTCTCAGTTCAAGCGATTCTCCTGCCTCAGCCTCCCAGATAGCTGGGACTACATGTGTCCGCCACCACGCCCAGTGAATTTTTGTATTTTTTAGTTGAAATGTGGTTTTTGCCATGTTAGCCAGGCTGCTCTTGAAGCCCTGACCTCAAGTGATCCTCCCGCCCCAACTTCCCAAAGTGCTGGGATTACAGGTGAGAACCGTGGCGCCTGGCCTGAATGGGTCTTTTTCTGAGAGCTGGCACTTTTCCTCTGCTGCCTTGGACATTAGAAATTTGGCTTCATGAAACTACACTTACCACATGCTGTGCGTGTAAACACTGGACACATATGGAAAACCATTGAAACTTCCCTAATAAATGAAGAGGTGCTCTTTATGTATGACTGTATTTATGAAAGAAAAATTCTCCAGATCTCGGCTCTTTGGGTGACCCAGGCATCTTTCGGTGACTGCCTGTGCTGTGATGCCCCATCGTGGTTTTTTAATTTTAATTTTAATTTTTGAGGCGGAGTCTCACTCTGTTGCCCAGGCTGAAGTGCAGTGGTACGATCGCGCTCTCTGCAACCTCTGCCTCCCGGGTTCAAGCGATTCTCCTGCCTCAGCCTCCCGAGTAGCTTAGATTACAGGTGCCCACCACCATGCCTGGCTGGTTTTTGTATTTTAGTAGAGATGGGGTTTTACCATGTTGCTTAGGCTGGTCTCGAACTCCTGACCTCAAATGATCTGCCCGCCTTGGCCTCTGAAAGCGCTGGGATTACAGGTGTGAGCCACTGCACCCAGCCCCATCATGGGCTGGCATGAGCCACTGCACCCAGCCCCTTTAATTTTTTATTGATCTCATCAAAGACTTAGGTTGTCCATCAGGGTTTTTCAGATGACCGCAGTCACGTGGCTGGGTGCACGAAGTTACCAGACGTGGTTAACTGCCAGCCACAGTGATGTATGCTTACACACGGCGCTTTTTCGTCTGTCCATAACTGTTAAACTCTCATGATTGTTAGTAAACCCGAGTGTTCATGCTTGCAAATGTGTGTATGTCATTTTCGCCTATTTCATCGTGTAAAATGGCCTATGAAGTGTTCCGTCATGTTTTCGTGTTTCTCAAATAAATCTCCTGTTAGAAATATAAATAAGTCTTTTACATAACTTTGAAAAATTATTTTTTTTCCAGGATTATATTTTCAGGATTTTTGATCTTTCGGGATTGTGATTTTATGGCTTTTAGATTTTGGAGATTTTAATCTGTTAGGATTTTAACATTTGGAATTATATTGTGTGGGATTGTGTCTTTTGGGATTATGGCCAGAACCCTGATGGGACTTGAGGGCAGAACACATGACAAGGCAGGGAAGGGTGAGACCAGGATCCAGCCCTGGGAAATGTGTGGCACAGAGCCTCGCCGGCTGGCTGGGACACAGGGCCAAAGGGAGGTCCCACCAGACCCCTGCCAGACTGCAGTGGCATCTGTCTCTGTGTGGGCAGGGTCTCCAAGTCCCAGCCTGCCAGGGTTCCCTGCTCCCTGCCCGGCATCTGTTTTCCATCAACCTGTTTTTTTTTTTTTTTTTGAGACAGAATCTCATTCTGTCACCCAAGCTGGAGTGCAGTGGTGCGATCTCGGCTCACTGCAACCTTTGCCTCCTGGGTTCAAGGAATCCTTCTGCCTCAGCCTCCCAAGTAGCTGAGATGACAGGCGTGTGCCACCATACCTGGCTAATTTTTGTATTTCTAGTAGAGACTGTGTTTCACTATGTTGGCCAGGCTGGTCTCAAACGCCTAACCTCAAGTGATCCTCCTGTCTCGGCCTCCCAAAGTGCTGGGATTATAGGTGTGAGCCACCACACCTGGCCCATCAACCTGGATTTGAACTTTCTGCCTGAGCCTTGAACTTGACCTCTGGGTTGATAACTTGGGGCATGTGTCCTCAGACTTCCTGCCATCCCCCTCCCCAGGGTTCCTAGTCAGGCCCCCACTGGCTGGGGAGAGAGGGCAGCCCAGCACATGTGGACCGTGAGGGTTAATCGTAGGTGTGGGCAGGACTGCAGTGAGGAGTATGGAGGGCATTGGTAAATGCAGCTCCTGGGTGTGTCTGCACCGCTGCTCCAGAGGAGACTGCACTGAGTAGGGAAGATCTGCCCCCAGTGAGGGCAGACACCATCCAGCTGGCTGCAAGCCCAGATAGCACAAAAATGGAGACCAAGAGTGACTTCCTCTCTCCCTCCTGGGGCTGGGACTCTTTCTGCCCTTGGATGTCGGATTTCCAGCCTGTAAGACTTGTACTGGTGGCTCCATGCATTCTCAGGCCTTTGCTCTTAGACTGAGAGTTATAGCATTGACTTACTGAGCCTTTCAGACTCAGACTGAATTTGGCTGCAGGCAGAGTTCTCCAGCTTGTGGAGGGAACCAGGGTGGGACTTCTCAGCCTCCATAATGGAGTGGGCCAACCCCCTCAAAAATCCCCTCCCATACCTCTCTATATTTCTCTCTCCATCCATCCATCATACGTCTGTCCACCCATCTTTCCATCTGTCCATCTGTCCATCTGTCCATCTATCCATCTATACATCCATCGATCTACCCACTCATTCATCTACCCATCTGTTTGTCTGCCTTTCTATCCATCTGTCCATCCATTGATCCATTCATCTATACATCCATCAATCTACCCATTCATTCATCTATCCATCTGTCTGCCTTTCTATTCATCTGTCCATCAATCCATCCACCCATCTATACATCCATCAATCTACCCACTCATTCATCTATCCCTCTGCCTGTCCATCCATCTGTCCATCTGTCCATCCATCCATCTATGCATCCATCAATATACCCATTCATTCATCTATCCCTCTGCCTGTCTGCATGTCCATCCATCTGTCCATCAATCCATCCACCCATCTATACATACATCAATTTACCCACTCATTCATCTATCCCTTTATCTGTCTGCCTTTCCATCCATCTGTCCATCCGTCCATCCATCCATCTATACATCCATCAATATACCCACTCATTCATCTATCCCTTTGTCTGTCTGCCTTTCTATCCATCTGTCCATCCACCCATCTATACAACCATCAATCTACCCACTCATTCATCTTTCCATCTGTCTGCCTTTCCATCCATCTGTCCATCCATTGATCCATCCATCTATACATCCATCTACCCATTCATTCATCTATCCATCTGTCTGCCTTTCCATCCATCTGCCATCCATCCATCTACCCATCTATATATCCATCAATCTACCCACTCATTCATCTGTCCCTCTGTCTGTCTGCCTTTCCATCCATCTGTCCATCCATTGATCCATCCATCTATACATCCATCAATCTACCCACTCATTCATCTATCCCTCTGTCTGTCGCCTTTCCATCCATCTGTCCATCCATTGATCCATCCATCTCCTATTGGTCTGTCTCTGGAGATCCCTGACTAATACTGGGTTAACTACTATCTCTCAGATCTGCCCATGCCCCAGGTGCTTTTACTTCTGGACCTCAAACATCCAAAGAGCTCAATGCCTGAGCTTTACTTTTGCTGACTTTGTCTCTCATCTTCTTTTGTATTTTAAACACAAAAGAAACTTGTGCCTGTGGATTTTAGGAAGATAAAAACCAGCTGGTATTAGTCCCTTGTCTCTCCATCCACAGGGAAGAGGGGAAAGTACCCAGAACTTAGAGGGGCTCACTCTGGCGTGGGGCAGGCAGGACAGAGGGCAGATCTGAGAGCTCCTCGCTGGGTCAGGAGGAGGCAGAGCTGTGGGCCCTGTGCCTGGCAGGTGGCAGGTGACCCTCAGGATGCGGCCCCTGGCACCTGGTTCCTCATTGTGGCCAGCATCCTGCAAGGGTGCCTGGGCCCAACCCAGGAGCTGAGGAACTGCAGGTGCCCACATGGGCACAACTGGGCCCTGAGGGGTCACTGGGGGAAGCAAGGGTCCTGGAGTGACCGCACTGAATTTCCCAGCAGCCTTGTAGAAGATGACTTTCAGAAATCGGAGATTTCCTTTACCCCATATTGTCAAGAACAATTCATTCTCAGCCCACATTGACTATAAATAAGATCAGAACAATGGGCGTGCTTCATCAGCCCCTACAACGAACTGGATTTGGAAAAAGATTGTCCCCAACAGTCTGGGCTGCAGCCTCTCTGGTCTCTTGCTGATATCCTGCAGGCAAGGGCCAAGTCAGCGTTGGGGGTCCTTTCTCCCAGGGCATTACGGGTTCCAGGGCTCCTGGCCATGCTGAGCTCCTGAGGGTTTGGCCTGTTGGGCCTGGAGATGTGGAGGCCTCTGACTGACCTCTCCATCCCTGGGGGATGAGGGGCAGGGTACCCCCCACTTCTCTGGGCAAGAGGCCACTGTGGCCTGGATTAAGACGGGGTGTTGGGAGAGAGGGGCCCAGGAGTGCCTAGAACTCTGCGTACCCCAGGGTCGGGCTCTGGACCGCTGTGTTTGCCTTCCTGGGGAGCGAGATGGGAGGACATGAAGCCATGAGGACATTAACTGTGGATGGTGCCATCCTCAGTGCTTTACAGAATTCTCGCATTTAACCCTGGCAGCCACCCTCTGAGGAGGGTGCCGTCTTGGTCGGTGCCGCTATAACAAAATGGCACCACCTCGTTGCTTTATACACAGTAGAAGCTTCTTTCTTACAGTTCTGGAGGCTGGGACACCCAAAATCATGGTGCTGGCAGGTGTGTGTCTGATGAGGACTGTTTTCTCTGCTTCAAGATGGGGCCCTGCTGCTGTTTCCTTTCTAGGAGGATGAGCCCTGTTCTCACATGGCAGAACAGAAGGGGGAAAGGCGTGAACGGCTGTCTTGTGCCTCTCATGGAAGGGCACTAATCCCATTCTCAAGGGCTCTACCCTCGTGACCTAATCAGCTCCCAAAGGCCTCACCTCTTAATGCTGTTGCATTGCTGGTTATGTTGCAACATAAGAATTTGAGCGGACACATTTAGATGGTAGCGGGCACCATTAGTAAGCCCATCTTACACATCAGGAAACCAGAACACAGAGAGGTTCAGCCATTTGTCTGAGGTCACACAGCTAGGATTGGGTGTGGGTTCCAGCTCTTCTGGCCGTGCTGGTTCTGGGCACTTTATTTCACCTCTTTCTGCTTCTGTTCTCAACTGTAACAAGCAGTGGCCACAGAACAGCTGTTATTACCGTTGTTGTCCTGGGGAGACGCATGTGTTCATGGCGCCTACATGGCAGATGCTGTGCCCAGGCCGTGGACTCTGGATAGGCTCAGGTCCGTGCCTTTCTCTGATACTCTCTGTTCCAGTGGTCCCTGTGCCCCAGTCCCCAAGGGCAGTCAGCTCTCCCCCACCCCTGTTTTTTTTTTGAGACAGGGTCTCACTCTGTCACCCAGACTGAAGTGTAGTGACGTGATCAAGGCTCACTGCAACCTTGACCTCCCCAAGCTCAGGTGATCCTCCCGCCTCAGCCTCCCAAGTAGCTAGAACTACAGATGCACGCTACCATGCCCAGCAAAGTTTTACACATATATATATTTTTGTAGAGACAGGGACTAGCTACGCTGGTCTTGAACTCCTGGCCTCAAGTAATCTACACACCTCGACCTCCCAAAGTGCTGGGAGTGCAGGCAGGAGCCACTGCGCCCCGACAGCTTCCCTCGTAATCACATTTATGATTGCATTTACGGCCCGTCCAGATACTCCAGGATGATCTCCCCGTCTCAGAGTCCCTAACTTAATCCCACCTGTGAAGCCTCTGCCATCTAAGGCATCCACAGGTTTCAGGCATTAGGACCTGGGTATCTTTGGGGGCCATGGTATCCAGTGTGATGATTTATTGTTACCTGTGATTCAGCGTACTGCAGTGTACACATGGCCACGGGGCCACCACCCTTTGTCTCTCTGTCTGTGGCTGTCATCTGTGAAAAGCTGCAGCACTTTTCCCACTGAGCCTGGGTGCAGCCTCAGAAGCCTTGCTGTTGTGGCTGTTGTTGGAGATGGGGTCTCACTGTATTGCCCAGGCTAGCCTCCCACTCCTGGGCTCAAGCAGTCCTCCTGCCTCAACCACCCACCCCTGCCTGAGTAGCTGGGACTGCAGGCATGCGCCATCATACCCGGCTAAATGTTTAAAATTATTTTGTAGACACAGTCCCAGGATGCTGCCCAGGCTGGTCTCAAACACCTGGCCTCAGGCAGTCCTCCCACCTCGGCCTCCCAAAGTGCTGGAATTACAAGTACGAGCCACCCCACCCGGCCAGAATGCTTCTTAATTTCCAAGTTGTTAGTCTGTTGGTCATCTTCTCTTTTCTTCTCTTTTTTTAATTCCTAATGTTATTGGACTGCCATCAGAGAAAGGTTTTGTAAAATCTCGACTTTTTAAAATCTGGCTAAGGTTTTGTCTTGGTCAAGTATACAAGAGATGTTTGCAGCTAATCGACAGTTATTAGAACAATTCCCTCCTAAACAGCGCCATGACTGTATCCCTTAATTCCTTCCTTTCCTTCTTGTCTTTTATGTCTGTTTAATTCTGCAGGAGATGCGTTAAAATGCCCTTTGTAATTTCTCTCCAGTTTTCTTGTCTTGATGGTGGGAATTAGTTTCCGCCCCTAGGGCCTGGCCAGGAGGCCAACCCAGCCCAGTGACTTCTCCACTACTGGAACCTGTAACACAGTGGAACCTAGGACCTCCACATGCTGGACCCCCAGCCTATGTGCCCCTAGCAGGAAGCCAGGAACTGGATGGAGGTCTCATCAGGAGAGACTAGGGCCACACTGTTTCAGAATGCTGTGCTATAATCAGCCCTACTGTGTTTGAGAGTTTTCAAAAAGATCTGACTGGCCAGGTGCAGTGGTCAGGAGTTCGAGACCAGCCTGGCCAACATGGGGAAACCCCATCTCTAACCGGGTGCGGTGGCTGATGCCTGTAATCCCAGCACTTTGGGAGGCCGAGGTGGGTGGATCACGAGGTCAAGAGATCGAGACCATCCTGGTCAACAAGGTGAAACCCTGTCTCTATTAAAAATACAAAAATTAGCTGGGCATGGTGGTATGTGACTGTAGTCCCAGCTACTCGGGAGGCTGAGGCAGGAGAATTGCCTGAACCCAGGAGGCGGAGGTTGCGGTGAGCCGAGATCGCGCCATTGCACTCCAGCCTGGGTAACAAGAGCGAAACTCCGTCTCAAAAAAAAAAAGAAACCCCGTCTCTACTAAAAGTACAAAAAATTAGCCAGGCGTGGTGGTGCATGCCTGGAGTCCCAGCTGCTCAGGAGGCTGAGGCAGGAGAATCGCTTGAAATCGGAAAACAGAAGTTGCAGTGAGCCGGGATTGCACCACTGCACTCCAGCCTGTTGATAGAGTGAGACTCTGTCTCAGAAAAAAAAAAAAAAAAAAAAAAAAAACGGAAAAAGAAAAACAGAAAGAGAGCCCCTCGTCCTCCGCCACGTGAGGACACAGTGAGAAGGCAGCCATCTGCAGGCCAGGAAGCGAGGCCTCACCAGGAACGGAATCAGCGCACCTTGATTTTGAACTCCCAGCCTCCAGATCAGGGAGAAATCAATTTCTGTTGTTCCAGCCGCCCAGTCTGTGGGATTTCAGCTCGGCCTGATCTGACTGACACAGGTGAAAAGAGCAAGGACAGGCCATGGCGGAAGAGCCCAGGGTGGGTGCGTAGCCTTTTCCTTGGGTCGTTGGGACAAATGACCACGGGGCCAGGTGAAGCGCCTCACATCTACAACTCTGGCGGTCAGGAGTCTGAAATCAGCACCACACCGGATACTTTTTATATTTTTAGTAGAGATGGGGTTTCACCACGTTGGCCACGCTGGTCTTGAACTCCTGACTTGAGGTGATCCACCTGCCTTGGCCTTCCAAAGTGCAGGGATTACAGGTGTGAGCCACCGTGCCTGGCCAGGGGCTCTCTTTGTATAACAAAGGGCCCTAAACCCGGGATCTCATTTAACCTAATGACTTTCTTACTCCAAGCAGCCACTGTGGGGGTCTGGGCTTCAGCATCTGAAATGGGGGAGGACATGAGTCAGTCCATAGCGCCACCTTTCTCTCTCCTTCACCCCTCAGCACTAAATTCGCCCATTCATTTTATCTGCACGTATTTTTTTTTTTGAGACGGAGTTTCGCTCGTTGCCCAGGCTGGAGTGCAATGGCGCGATCTCGGCTCACCGCAACCTCCTCCTCCTGGGTTCAGGCAATTCTCCTGCCTCAGCCTCCTGAGTAGCTGGGCTTACAGGCACGCGCCACCGTGCCCAGCTAATTTTTTGTGTTTTTAGTAGAGACGGTGTTTCACCATGTTGACCAGGATGGTCTCAATCTCTTGACCTCGTGTTCCACCCGCCTCGGCCTCCCAAAGTGCTGGGATTATAGGCTTGAGCCACCGCGCCTGGCCTGTGTGCATGTATTAAGCACCTGCTGTGTGCAAGGCCCTGGGTGGCTCTGTGTGGAGTGCATCTGCTGAATGCCTCCTGCCACACTGTGCTGGGCTTCTTCCACACACCTGGCCACACTTACTTCTTACAGCAAGCCACACTTCCACACTTATTTCTTACAGGAGTCATTACTAGATGCCCTCCCTGCACGCTAGAGCTGAGCGTGTGAGTGGAAGCATACAGCCAGGATGTTTTCTAAAACATTTTAGAAAAATTGTATGTTATGTGGAAAGCATTTCTTGACCACTGCATGTTTTCTTTTTCTTTTTTTTTTAGACAAGGTCTCACTCCGTCTCCCAGGCAGGAGTGCTATGGTGTGATCATGGCTCATTATAGCATCAGCCTTCTGGGCTCAAGCGATCCTCCCACCTCAGCCTCCTGGGTAGCTGGGACTGCAGGCACCACCAAGCCCAGCTAAGTTTTGTATTTTTTGTGGAGACGGTTTCACCATGTGGGCCAGGCTGATCTTCAACCCCTGGGCTCAAGCAATCCTCCCGCTTCGGCCTCTCAAGTGCTGCAGTTAGACAGGCGTGATCTCTGCATCTTGATACGCCAAGTGCATTCCCTCGCAGACTCCCTGTTGACTGCCTGGGTGGCCTTGGATGGTCTTTGTTTCTGGGGTGCCACCTCTCTGGTTGGTTCTCTCAGCCCAGCTTCAGACCTGTCAATGGCCCCCTGCTGAAGACCAGCTGAGGATCATTGGGGCATGCCATCTGTTTCCTGCTGGGATCACCATACACACAATTGGAAAGGAGCCCAGTGAGCAAGGCCTGGGCCTGAGTCCATGGTGGGGTTCCCCCACTGGGCTCTGGAGGGGAGCCCCTCCCCCCGCAGTAAGGCCGGGTGGTGACTGCGGAAAGCCCTCGGCAGTTAGGTGCACACACAGCCACCCCATACCCCTGTGAGGAGCAGCTGTGGCCCACTTCACAGGCCAGGCTACCGCAGTACAGAGAGAGTGAGTGACTTCCCAAAGGACACACAGCAGGAAAGGGTAGAAACAGCCCTGCCTGCCTGCCGCGGAGTGTCCTTTCACAGTGCCCTCTGGGTGCCTGTAGGTGCTGGCCGCACACTGAGACCATTGACTCTGATTACTTCACTCTCCTACCCCTCCTTCTCTGACACCGAGGCAGTCCCCAACCCCCGCTGGCCCAGCTGGCACGTGAGGCTGCCTGAGCCCCGGGAAAGGGTATGGGTAGGCTGTAACAAACTGGGTGTCCCTGTCCCAATCATAAAAGATTCAGAAAGATCAGAGTCAGAGCAGACCTCATGCTGGGCCCAGAAAGGGGGTCACCTTACTCTGACATCTGGGTGTCTACTCTCTGTCCTGTCCTTCCCAGGCTGTGACCTTGGCAAGGGTTTCACTGTATTGGGGCAGGGGCCTTGTGCAGAGAACACCTGGCCTTCCCTGGCCATTGGCTTGTGGCATGAATTACAAAATACCGTTATTTATTCTTTGTCTTGCTTCTTCCTGCCTTCCTGCCTGCCTTCTCCAGCAGGTGTGTGTGTGTGTGTGTGTGTGTGTGTGTG
>CM052663.1:86866990-86920451 GCA_028533165.1 Leontopithecus rosalia
TGCTGCGGGAGGGCGGTGCGTGCTGCGGGAGGGCGGTGCGTGCTGGCGGAGGGCGGTGCGTGCTGGCGGAGGGCGGTGCGTGCTGGCGGTGGGCGGTGCGTGGTGCGTGCTGCGGAAGGGCGGTGCGTGCTGCGGGAGGGCGGTGCTTGCTGCGGGAGGGCGGTGCGTGCTGTGGGAGGGCGGGGCGAACGGGTGGGCGACTGAATTAATGAATGAGCCAACACGGGAATGCCCGTGGACAGAGCAGGGGTCTTTCTGCGGGAAGTGCAGTAACACCAGCGGTCCTACTGTGCCCCGGAGAGGCCCCCTCCCAACTCAGGGCCTAAGGGGCTCAGCACCAGCTCCTCCCATCCCCTTCCTTCCTTTTTGTCGCGGTGATTTACATTTGGTAATTAATGTCATTCTAAGAAAAAATAAGCAGTCGAGTCATTCGCAGGAATTGTTCAACTCATCTTTTTATGGTGTGATGATGCCATCTTAGGCACAGAGCATTTCGCTTGTGTGCTGACATGCCACAATGACACGTGTAGCACATAGTTCGTACTTTGCACGAGTATTTGGCTCTTACAGAACAATGGGAAGGCTGCGCAAATCAAAATCCGATGACTTGGTGGCACCTTTGGGGCTCGTGCATTCTGCCACACCCCATAGGAGCCCGGGGCTCCATACATTCCTTGTCCTTGGTTTGAGTCTCAGACCTTCTAGGCACCTCGGGTCCACCAGAATTCTGTGCTCACAGGACGTAGTGAACGCACGTGGACAGGGTGGCAAAGACCCGGGTCTGGTATGACGCAGGTCTCCACTCATGTACCCTATCGCTGTCCCATTGCACTTCACTTACAAAACACAAGTTTGAAGATAAAATCATCAGTTTCACGATATGGATATGTTAAGAAAAAATAAATTATTGATAATTCCGTGATGGTGACAGCAGAGCATTAAACCAATGTGGGGCTCTTTGAGTGACACTCTATGCGACTCTACGTGCTGCGGGTCTGTGACAATGACCCTGCTGATGTTCAGAGGGAGAAATTCAGCCTAACCCTGGATTGGAGGTGCTGGAACCTGCCAGGTGGATCCCAGGGGAGGAATCAGGAGAGGGAGGCAACCGAGGGGTCCCTGACATGCAGATCCAGTGAGTGCAGACGTGTGAGTCAAAGGCAGCACAGATGTCTTTCAGAGAAGTGGTAAGTGTCTGGACTTGAAGTGGGACCCTTGCCAGCTCTGCCATCAGCAACCTCTAGGGAGGCAACTTAAACTTGCACCCAGCCACTCGCCCATCCTTCATCCTCCAGTTCACGCACCCACATCCACCTATCTGCCTCTCCATGCATCCATCCAACGAGTATTTTTTGAAGTCTACTAGGAGCCAGACACTGTGGGAACCTGTGGTAAACTAGATCTCTGCCCTGAGTCCTTTCGGTAAGATGAAGATGAGTTGCTTATCAAGATCATCTTTGCGCCTAGACACAGCGGAGGAAGCTGCCAGAGGAAGTGCAGATTCCCACAAGGGTGGGTGGGGCTGGGGCCGGAGAGTCCTCCGAGCATAGCCACTCATTCCAAGGGCCTCGAGAGACGGGCACTCCTGACCCCATGTTACAGAGGGGTGGGGTGCCTGCGGCCCAGCAGCAGGGCTGTGGCACTCAGTGATGAGCGGGGTGGGAACCGGCCTTGTCGGGTGCAGCGGTGGTGGGTTCTGAGCTTGTGGGCAGCAAACCAGCAGAAGCAAAGTCTTGCTCAACCCTGTGAGCAGCAGAGCAGCAAAAGGGAAGGTCAGAGGCTTCCCAGGCACACAGTGGTGTCGAGCCGGCAGCAGCCACTTCTCATAACCGTTGGGGGTCTGTGCCAGCACCCCATTTTACAGGTAGGAACACAGGGGCTCCAGGAAGTGAGGTGAACAGCCCAGGCTCTGGAGCCCTCATACTCTCACAGCCCCCACCCCCACCTCCGTGGCTGACTCCTCTTGCATGGGGGGGGCACCCCCAGCCCACCTTCCTTCCTGAGTGTGGTTGATTGCCCAGGAACCTGATAGCCTTGAAGGAAATGAGAAAAGGAAAGAAAATCCCAGCCCAGCCCTTGGCGCTGGTGCTTCCTGGGCCACATTGCGGCCGTGCGGGTGCCACGTTGGTCGCTGTGACCATGAGGGAGTCACGGGGCTGCTTCTGGCCAAAAGCCCCATCATATCCCTGTGGCTACCCCAGCTGTGTGGGTATTTCAGTGTTTTGAAATAATCTGTTTTTTTCTCATATTAGCAGTGATATATACTAGAGTTATTACAAAGGCATTTAGAAATGAGGAAAAAGAAAAGGAGTCACCAGAACCTCCCTGCCACCTGGCAGCATAAGTCCTTCCCATCACACCTTCTCGTCTGTCTATTTCCTCATTCATTTGGCATGTATGTATCCAGCACCTGCTATGTGCCAGGCACTGGGGGGCCTGGGGAACAGCAGTAACAAAACAACCCATACAGAGATGGAGGGACCTGGACCTGAGGTTTCATCTACTCACCCGTTCAGCAATGTGTCACAGTGTGGCCGTCTACACTGGTGGTGTCTACATTCAACATGGTGTGCCTCCAGGCATCTCTTCCATGTCTCTTTGTTTTTTTTTTTGAGACAGAGTCTTGTTCTGTTGCCAGGCGCCAGGCTGGAGTGCAGTGGCGCAATCTCGGCTCACTGCAGCCTCTGCCTCCCGGGTTCAAGCAATTCTACCTCAGCCTCCTGAGTAGCTGGGACCACAGGTGTGTGTCACCACTCCCAGCTAATTTTTGTATTTTAGTAGAGATGGGGTTTCACCATGTTGGCCAGGATGGTCTCCATCTCTTGACCTCATGATCTGCCCGCCTCAGCCTCCCAAAGTGTTGGGATTACAGGCGTGAGCCACTGCGTCCGGCCCCATGTCTTATTTCTACTGTTGGTGAAGGAGGGTGTCTCCACATTGCAAATCTCTTCTTGTCAAATTTGTCCCAGTCCAACCCCACATCCTGTCAGAAGTGGACACTCAGCTGCTAGGGCAAGTTTCTGGCATGGCCACCTGTGAGGTCATAGGCCCCTGTCGGCCCCAGTGCCTCACCCTGGGGCCTTCCCATCTTTGCCTATTCAAGGAACACCATTTCTCAGGCCCACCCCTGCCTCTGCTGCCCAGTGCCTGTGCAGAACACCCGGGCCTGCCTTTTCCAGCAGAGCCCCAGCTCTCTGTCCAGCTCCTGCAGGGGTGGATATGGGGAGGGCAGCCAGCCCTGTGGACAAAGCTCCCCTGGACCTTGGAAGGCAGGAGTGACAGGATCGAGCCTGTCAGGCCCAGATGGAGTGAAAAGAGGTCAGGAGAGGGGGCACGAGGTTGTGCAGCAGCAGGAGGCAGGTGGGTGTGTGCATCACGGCCCGACGGCCCCCGATCCCCATGGCAGCTTTCCCAGAGGCCTGAGGTCCTTCACTTCACAGCTGCAGAGGCAGAGCTGGGATCTGAACGTGTCCTCAGCAATATGGCTTCTTTCCCTGGTCGTTCCTCAGGACTGAGTGCATCGCCTGCCATGTTGCCTAGGAGGATGAATGAATGAATGAATGAATGAATGAATGAGGCATCTCTGCACCCCTCTGCTTGGTAAGGCTTCTAGCTGTGTGCACCCTTGGGCGAGCCACCTCCCTTCTCCAGGTCTGGAGTTGGTGGACATGGGCACAGGGAGCCTGGTCTTTGTGGCCCTGGTCATGTCACATAATGGAGACACAGAGCCTACCTCAAGTGCTCGGGAGAGACCCCTCCAGAGAGCAGTCCACGCACAAGACTGAAGAAACGGCAACCAGACTCCCCCAAGGCCCACTCAGACACACACACACAGATATACACACATAGCCACACATGCACCCCCACAGATGCACATATACATACATGCACACAGACACATGCACACAACCTACACATACACACATACAGTACACACCTATACATGTGTGCACAAAAGTACATGCAGATATCCACATGTACACCCATATACACGCAGAGACACACATACCCATACACAGATACATGCATGTACAGAGAAACGCACATACCTATAGAGATACATGCATGTACATACACAGACACACTCATGCCTATACACAGAGATACATGTACACACAGAAACGCACATGCCTATACACAGAGATACATACATGTACACACGTGCACACAGAGACACACTGCGCTTCTCTCCTGTTACTGCTTGTCTGCTCTGCACCCCACATCTGACAGCCTCGCCATTTCACCTATTTATCACAGACGCTGGCTGTGGACTCCCCGGGTCCACCCTTTTGTGTCTCAGCCTCCCTATCTGTAAAGTGGAGACAGCCGTATATCTTAGTCATGGGTGCTGTGACAATTAAGTGACATAAACAGGACACTTAGAACAGTACCTGGCATTGTGTCAATTTAGCTGAGTTCTTAATGTCACATCTCGCTTGGTGTCTGACTCCCCTGCTAGAATGCCTGCTCTGTGAGGCCAGCTTGCCAGCGTGCTCTTTGCTGCCCTCTTTGCCCGGAGCGGTGCCTGACACAGAGCAGGTGCACAACCAGAATCACTGAATGAATGAATGGCTCCTGGCAGCCATTGCATTCAGAGTAGGAAGGGCCTAGGTGCCCCGGGACCACTTCCCTCCAAAGTAGCAGGAATCAAACCTGACTCAGGCCAGAGGGGTGGACAGCTAGGGCCCCAGGCCAGGCCAGGCCCTGAGGAACCGGTTCGAGAGGCTCCTCCTCTTCTGGGTATGTGCGGGGTGGATGGGCCGGAGGGTCCACTCTGTGGCAGGGGGTACATCCTTCTCTTCTGAAGACACTCCAAAGCTGAACTGCGTGGCCCTTGCTCAGTCCTCAGTTCCACCCCCGGCTCTGTGAGGGCCCGAGGCCTCCTTCCCATATGGATCCCCTCCCTGGAGATTAGCCAGATACCTTCTCACAGCCTCAGGGCCTTGGTGGCCTGCCCAGACCAGCCAGGAGCCCAGCTAGGGCCAACGTAACACTCGGGGACTCATGATGGGTGGGGGCGGTGGGCTGGGCTCAGAGACAAAGTCTGGGCTCAGACCCCAGTGTCCCCACATCCTTACTGGATGACTGGGCAAGTTCCTTGGCTTCCTGACCAGTCAAACAGAGTGAGCTTATTCTTCTGTTTACGTTAATTGAAATTTCCAGTCCTGCAGATATTGATCAGCTCCTGCTCCATACCCGATGCTGCATGTGGCTCTAGGGCTGAATGTGATGTGGGTCGTGGCCAGCTTGTTCCTAACCATCCAGCTTCTTCTCGGTTCCTCTGGGGCTTGCTTCTTGTTCTGGAGTCTGTCCTAGTCCAGGCGGTGGGCTGGCATGGAGCTGGAGCCTCTGACCCTACATGTGGACATATGCCCAGGTAGCCCCAGCCCCATCTGTCTCTGGGTGTTGCTCCATGCTGGAAGCAGCTGTGGTCTGTGTCTAACAGACAGGCCCCTGTGGGTCTGCCCAAAGCTGCACACTCCAAGGCCCCTGGGGACGTGTGCTCTGCCACTCTAGATATGTCTGCCTGGGAGGTTGCCTCGGGCTGCAGTGATGGTGAGGAAAGGGCTTTCCAGTCCCCTCTTCTCTCAGTTCCCCGAAACCTTCCTGAGCTTCTGGCATTCCCACCCCACCCTGGAAGGGCACTTGGCCTGGAGTGAGGTGGGGCTGGCCCTCCATCTGTCCTCATATCGCCCTCCCTGTGGGCTTGGGTGGCAGGCAGGGCATGGCCAGAGCCTGGATATCTGCTGCAGCCTGGATTTCAGCCCCTCTGTGTTTTGCGAAACGCTCTGCCACCCCTTTCCCAGGCCAGAAGCTCCGGGCAGTCACCCCAGCTGGGGGAAGGACTGCGGGTAGCAGAAGGTCCAGGGGAAACCCACGGCGGCTCACAGCTGGAGAGCATCAACCCACTGCCAGCACAGTGCTGGTGTGAGCCGAAGACAAGAGGAAGATAGGGAGAGGCAAGGGCGCACTCCCAGGGGCCTGGGCCACCATGCTGGGGCTGGGTGTGTCCTTGCCGTGGGGGAGGCCTGTGGGCTCTGGCTGCCTGATGCTGGATCGGGTGAGATGGACCCACAGACGCAGGCAGTGGCTGGATGATGAGGTGCCCGGCTGCAGGAGCTGCTGGCTAGGGGGCCGGTCTGGGTGTTGGGGGCTGAGGCCCGCTCTGCCGAGAGACGAAGGTGCTTACCCTGAGCCAGGGGCAGCAGGAGGTGACGTCTAGAAAGAGTGAGGTCCCAAGTCAGGCAGTGACAAAACATTTGGCGAGACTAATGCCCTCCCGTGAGATGGCCCTCGGACAGGTACGGAATAAATACAAACCTCCGCACCGTCAGAAGACTCCCCTAAAGCGAAAAGACCTGGAGCTGCGTCCCCAAGAGTACACCATGTGTCTGAGCATAGAGACCCAGGATAACCAACACCGAAACACGGTCTGGTAAAATCACCGACCTAAAACACAACGCTTGGTCTAGGTAGAAAGAGCAAGGGACTCACACAACCTGAAAGCAAGATCGTCCAACTTTTCAGCAAGAAGGAGAAACGCTGGGCTTCAAATACTCAGGAAAAATTGTGAGCCCAGTACTGTGCGCACAGCAAAGCAGACTTGCGAGTCTGAAAGGCAGAAACAAAGAGCAGCCCCAAAGGACTCAGGAAGTAAAGTTCCCAGGGCCTGAGCGGCCCACGGAGCCTGCCAGGGAGCGACCCTCAGGCAGCCAACGGAGTCCTTAACAGAAGCATTAGATAAACCGAGGCTACACGAAGGCTGAAAAGGAGACTCCAGTGTCTTGGTAGTGGCTGCTTGGAGCCAGTGTCAGTGGAGGCAAAGGAATTTACCAAGACAGTTGTAGCCAAAGAAAGGCAGGTTTGTTAAAGTATGAAAGGCTGGGCGTAGTGGCTCACGCCTGTAATCCCAGCACTTTGGGAGGCCGAGGTGGGCAGACCACGTGAGGTCAGGAGTTCGTGACCAGCCCAGGCAACACGGTGAACCCCGTCTCTATTAAAAATACAAAAAATTAGCCGGGAATGGTGGTGCGTGCCTGTAGTCTCAGCTAGTCAGGAGGCTCAGGCAGAATTACCTGAACCCTGGGAGGTGGATGTTGCAATCAGCCGGGATTGCACCACTGCACTCCAGCCTGGGCGACAGGGAGACTTTTGTCTCCATCAATCCATAAAATAAAAAGTATGAAAATACATTACAAGGGTGCAGCAGGCAGATCAGCAAGAGAGGAGAGGAGCTGCCTGCCGGGAGACGAAGGCTTGCTGGGATTTTCTAGGACGGTGCCTGTGCTGGGGGCTGGAGAGGGCCACGTGACGCATCGGTCATATCAAGGGAGCAGCGAGCTAACTTGCGTTTTTCTATCAGCCAAGGGTCTGCCGATGAGTGGGGTAGGGAGGACTGTGAGTTATCTGTGCAGGAGGGCTGTGTGTTCTGGACCAGGAAGAAGCGCGGGCTTACGGCTTATCTGACTGTTTTTTTGGCCAGCCTGACTCTTTCTCTTATTAGGACTGTACGTTTTACATGTGGTGGCCGCGTTGTCCGACCATGTCGATGTAGAGGGGATGTGGAGATTGCGTAGAGAATGGGGAGCGCCCGTGAGAACAGCCGAACTGCTTTCGGTAATGCGAGTATGGTACCAGCGGTGTATTTGGGGTTAGGGTTTCTGTGTTATTCCAAGACCGTTGAGTGCATAAAGAGAAAAGAGCCAGTGGAGAATTAGGAGAGACGCTGTACGTTTGCTTTTCTGAGGAGTAGAACTCTAAGCGCGGAAGAAAGAGACGGCAGTGGAATGTAGGCGAGTTTAACTCCAGTCCCGAATTCTCATGGAAACAGTAGTTTGAGCTCATAAGGCCCTTTATGTTTTAAACTGTTGGTCCGCTTTCTAGTTCTGTCCACTGTCAAGGTCTTAAGGGGAAACTAAGACCAACCCAGTAGAAATGAGCATCCCTGGATTCCACACCGTGATCCTGAAATACAAATTCCTGTAGAAAGAAACCGGGCCTTTTCGGAGCAATGGCTGACTCCGGGTCTGGAAGGGGATATGCGAGATGAGTGGGGCCATCCTGACACCCTGGCCAGCCCGAAAGGGTCAAAGACAGCGGGGGCTGTAACTAGCCTGCAGCCCCACCCCAGAGCCTCAGTCTCCCCACCAGTGGAATAAGGGGCCTGCGCGTGGGGCTCTGTGGGCCATCCTGGCACTGAGACTGCAGCTCTGCCACTGTCAGCTGCGGCTGGCGGGGCCCTGTGGCAGCCTGGGGTCAGGAAGGGCCGCTTCTGCCCTCCATGTGACTGTGGGCAGGGCACTTCCCTCCTGGCTCCAGGTTCCTCCTGGGTCTGGGGAGGGTGCAGTCACGTGCTCAGATACCATCAGGCCTGTGACCATCCTGCATCCTGGCTCTGGCCACAGCCAGGGTCACGGGGCTTCTCGAGAGAACAAGCCGTAGCTGGGACAGCAGGCAGGTCTGCAGGAAGGCCCAAGGTCAGGCTGTAATACCCAGGACAACTCCCGGCAGAAAGCAGACTCCCAGGAGGGCCCCAGGCAGGGGCCACATGGTCTCTCACAGGCCTAGTACCTAAGGGCGGGTGGGGAGCGTCTGCACACCCAGCCCCTCCAGGAAGTTTCAGGCTTTCCTCCATTTCTAATCTATGCATGGTTCTCTGATGTAGCTGTTCTCAACTGGGGGAAAATTTGGCCCAGGCACTGTGGCTCATGCCTATAATCCCAACACTCTGGGAGTTCAAGGCAGGCTTATCACTTGAGGTCAAGAGTTCGAGACCAGCCTAGCCAACATGGTAAAACCCCGTCTCTACTAAAACACAAAAATTAGCCGGGTATGGTGGCGGGTGTCTGTAATCCCAGCTACTCGGGAGGCTGAGGCAGGAGAATTGCTTGAACCTCAGAGGTGGAGGTTGCAGTGAGCTGAGATCGCGCCACTGCGCTCCAGCCTAGATGACAGTAAGACTCCATCTCAAAAAAAAAAAAAAATCAGCTGGGGGAAATTTTGTTCCCAGGGAACATTTGGCAATTTCTGGAAACACTTTCAACTGTCACAGCTGTTGGGTGAGGTGTAGGAGGCACTGGCATCAAATGGTGGAGGCCAGGGGGCTGCTCAGTAGCCTGCAGTGTGTGCGGTGGCCCCCACACTCTTGCCAGAGAATGACCCCCAAATGTCAGCGTCAAGGTTGTGAAACCCTGATCTACGCCAAATTGCCAAAGCCCTGCTCCAATTCCACCTCCTCCAGGAAGCCATCCGTGATCCCCAGTGTACCGTTAGTGACTCCGTTGGCCTCGAATCGGGTTTTCTGATGTTCTTGGCATTCGTGGTAGCAGCAGTCCTCTCCGACGAGGGGAGCGGCACCTACCATTTCAAAATGGCTCTCATTTCTCACCCTTGTCTCGAGAAATTAAAAACAGCCTCAGGGAAACATACAAAACATATGTGCATCTTACTGAATTCCTTTGAACTGCCCTCCAGGTCAAGAAAGAGACCTTTGTTGCCCCTGAGTCCCCAGAGGTACAAGAACAGCCCTGCCTGCCTCTGGGAAACCACAGCACTAACTTTTAGGGAAACAGCCTCCGTGTGGGTTTTGTTTTACAGTCCTATCACCCCACCATCCTTCTCTAGATAACGTAGTTTCTTCTTGACCTTACAGCCTTTTTTTTTTTTGAGACTAAGTCTCGCTTTGTCTCCCAGGCTGGAGTGCAGTGGCGCCATCTCAGCTCACTGCAACCTCCACCTCCTGGGTTCGAGCAATTCTCCTTCCTCAGTAGGTACTTCCTGAGTAGCTGGGACTACAGGCACGTGCCACCAGGCCTGGCTAATTTTTATATTTTTAGTAGAGATGGGGGTTTCACCATGTTGGCCAGGCTGGTCACCAACTCCTGACCTCAAGTGATCCGCCCACCTTGGCCTCCCAAAGTGCTGGGATTCCAGGCGTCAGCCACCGCACCCAGCCTTGTAGACACTTTCGATGTGCTTTCTGTTAGGTCTCTTGTCACCTGTCTGCTGTGTCTCCCTCCCTGTCTTTTCCTGGCCCCTGTTTCCTGCAGCCCATTGTGTTGCTTCAAGCTCGTGGTGCCATTTGATGCCCTCCTCTGTCCTCTACGTTCCCAGCAATTTGGCAGCTGGGTCCAGAAGCTCTGTCAGGCTCCCATTCAGTCCCTTGGGCAAGTCCAGAGATTGCCTTGTGCTCCCACTGCAGGGCACAGGGAAGGCCAGCTTGTCTCTCCCTTGGCGACCTCAGTAGCTCTTGATGCTCCAGACCCAGGCCCCATTAATTCATCAGGGCTGCAAAATGATGCAATTCTGACGCTGATGTTTCTGTTGTAGTTATTCTGTGGTGCCCTCTTAGAAAGAGATGCTTCCTCTCATCAGCTGCTGGCTACCCAGTGGCATAGTTCAAATAAGAAATGGGGCTGGGCTGGGTGCGGTGGCTGACACCGGTAATCCCAGCACTTTGGGAGGCCGAGGCAGGTGGATCACCCGATGTCAGGAGTTCGAGACAAGCCTGGCCAAAATGGTGAAGCTCTGTCTCTACTAAAAATACAAAAACTAGCCAAGTGTGATGGCATGCGCCTATAGTCTCAGCGATTCAGGAGGCTGAGGCAGGAGGATCACTTAAGGTGGAGGTTGTAGCGAGCCAAGATCATGCCACTGCACTCCAGCCTGGGTGACAGAGGGAAACTCTGTCTTAAAAAGAAAAAGAAATGCATCTTCTTTTCTTTCCCAGTTTTGGAGAGGGACTTAGTTCCCTCTCGCCTTCCCCCACTGAGCAATCAAGGGTTTCTCTGACTATGTCTGTACACAGCCCCTGTCTTGACCCCCAGGGAAGATGCAGCCCTCGTTTCAGTAAGTCGCTATCAAGCTCTGCTGTGTCCTGAGAGCTTGTGCTTATGTGTCCTTTCTGAGCACCTGCAGGGCCTATGCCACTCCACTGAATTCCGTAAAACCCCACAAGGCGTGTTCCTGGTAGGGGCAGAGGCCAGAGGGGTGGGTGACCCGGTCAGCCTGCGTCCCAGGGCACCCTGGACAGAGCGAACCAGAGGACAGGCATGGAGTACGCAGCGAGACAGCCTGGGTACTGCCACTTTCGTGACCCTTGTTGCTACCATTGATCCTTTCAAGACAGACTGGAGGGAGGACCTGCTGCTCCACAACTGGAAGCAGCATGTCCCCAGGGGCAGGAGCAAGGGACAGGGAAGGCTGAGCTCCACGCCCACCCAGCCTCACTTGGATTTGCCTAAGACTTTCTCTGAAACAAAGACTTCTATTGTTTAAAACACAGCTCTCAACCCAGGCACTGGGGCCGGAACCTGTGCCTCCTGGGATTCCCTGCCCTTCAGGAGGGCTCCCAGAGCCGGCTTTGGCCTCCCCGCTTCCACTGCGCCAAGGGACACCCCGTGAGATGTGCTGGCGACTGAGGGCTGACCTCTGTGTTGGCCGTTGCCAAGGGCAACTGGACTAAAGATGCCCCTGTGAGAACACCATGGGCTCCACAGGAGTGGCTCCTGTTTCCCAGGGAGTGGCTAGAGCCTGCTCTGTGCTTCTCCGCAGAGACCTCTGAGCCAGCCACGTGCACCCAGGGGACGGCTGGGCCTCCGCCTGCAGGTTATGCACAAAGCAAGGAAGTGTGACGTCACCAGAGGCAGGTAAACAGAAGGAAGCTTCCTCTTGTGCTTCCACGGGGCTCCTGCCTGATCTAGAAGGTTCTCAAACTACAGAAACATTTCCCTCCTGGCCTGGACGGGGACTTGGCCAGCGCTTCTGACATTGCCCCTTGTGGGGGAGGAAAGGGAATTCTTTTTGCTTTTTTTTTGAGACACAGTCTTAACTCTGTCTCCCGGGCTGCAGTGCAATGGTGTGATCTCGGCTCATTGCAGCCTTTGGATCCAAGAGCCGCACCTGCCTCTGTCCCCTGAGTAGCTGGGATTACAAGTGCCTGCCACCCCACCCTTTGTATTTTTTGTAGAGACAGGGTTTTGCCATGTTGTCCAGGCTGGTCTCAAACTCCTGAGCTCAAGAGATATTCCCACCTTGGTCTCCCAAAGTGCTGGGATTATAGGCGTGAGCCACCATGCCCGGTGGAAAGGCTATTTTAATCGATAGGTAAAAGCTATACATTTTCACGGGTGCACGGGATATTCTGCTGCATGCATAGTATGTGCAATGATCATGTCGTGGTATTTGGGGTGTCCATCATCTCCGATATCTACCATTTCTTCTTTTTTTTTTTAATCTGAGATGGAGTCTTGCTCTGTCACCCAGGCTAGAGTGCAATGGCGCCATCTCAGCAGCTCACTGCAACCTCCGTCTCCTGGGTTCAAGTCATTCTCCTGCCTCAGCCTCTTGAGTAGCTGGGACTATAGACATGTGCCACCATCTCAGGCTAATTTTTGTAATTTTCATAGAGCTGGGGTTTCACCATGTTGGCCAGGCTGGTCTTGAACCCCTAACCCCAAGTGATCCACCTGCTTCGGCATCCCAAAGTGCTGGGATTACCGGTGTGAGCCACTGGCATTGAATCAGTATCATTTGTACGTGTGGGTACACTTCAAGTCCTGTCTTCTAGCTGTTTTGAAACACACGGTAGTTGTTAACTGCAGTCACCCTACTCTGCTATCCAACAATACAGCCGATGCCTTCTATTCATCCCCTGCCCTCCCTGCCCTTCCCTGCCTCTGGTCACCTCCAGACAGACACCTCTGCTGTCTGCCTCCACTGGTTCGGGCTCCCATGAATGAGAACATGCCGTGTCTGTCTCTCTGTGCCTGGCTTATTTCACTTAACACGATGACTTCCAGCTCCACCCACATTTCTGTGAATGACAGGATTTTATTCTTATTTATGGCTGAATGGTATTCCACTGCGTCGATATAGCCCGTGTTCTTTATCCACTCATCTGTTGGCGACACTCCCATTGAGTCCATATCTTGGCTGTTGTGAAGAGCGCTGCAGTTTCTGTTGATGGGCTGTGAGCATCCCTTTAATAGGATTTCCTTTCCTTGAGGTACCTACTAGTGGGATGCTGGCTGGTTTGTAGTCATACCTTCAGTTTTTTGAGCAATCTCCATACTGTTTTCACAATGGCTGTACCCATTCACGTTCCCGCCAACCGGTGGCTGAGTCCCTTTCTCTCCACAAACATCCCTGCCAGCGCCTGTTACTTCCCGTCTTTTTGGTAACAGCCGTTCTGGCCGCGGTGAGACGACACCGCACTGCGGTTTTGGTTTGTTTCCCCGACGATAGTGAAATTGAACATTTTTTCACATACCTTTTGGCCATTGTGTGTTTTTGTTTGTTTGTTTGTTTGTTTTTGAGATGAAGTCTCACTCTGTTGCCCAGGCTGGAGTGCAGTGGCGCGATCTCGGCTCACTGCAACCTCTGCCTGCTGGGTTCAAGCAATTCCCCTGCCTCAGCCTCCCAAGTGGCTGAGACTACAGGTGTGCACCACCATGCCCAGCTAATTTTTTCTGCTTTTAGTAGAAATGGGGTTTCACCATGCTGACCCGGCTGGTCTTGAACTCCTGACCTTGTGATCCGCCTGCCTCAGCCTCCCAAAGTGTTGGGATTATAGGCTTGAGCCACCATGCCCGGCTTTTGAGAGATATCTATTTGTCTGTTTAGATCCTTTGCTCACTTTTTAATGGAATTGTTTTAAAAACAAACAAAACAGTTGAGAGGACACTGCTAGAATCCCAGAGGTGAGCTGCGGTGGCTTGACAGCTGACAGCAGCCCACCCCCATGCCACCGAGTTTACAGATGAGAAAACTGAGTCCCAGAGGGTTTAAATGTTTAAACATTTAGCAGATGACTGATTGGCAGTGTGAACAGACAGGTTCTGGCGCTGCAGCTTTAGGGCGGCCAGAAAGCCCTGCTTACCCCCAGTCGTTTCTCACTGTCCCATTGCAGACAGTTTTTCCTCCACTAGCTTCTTCTCCTGTGGGTGGCTGGGCCAGGGCAGGAAGGCCAGCAGTCAGGGGCCTGCATTCGGACCTGGCTACCGGCGCAGGCAAGCCGTGCTCCCTCCCTGACCTCGGCCTCCTCCCCTAGAAAATGGGATGATGAAATCGACAAGAGTTGCTGTGAGAATTAATAAGGCAGCATCTGAAATGAAAAAACAAACGGGTTTTTCCTACTCTCAGACGTATCCCTCACCACTCAGCACGGAACCCTTCATCAAAATGTGTGTGGGAATTTCTGGCCACCAGCAAGCAATGCTTTTCCCCAGCTGACACCAATGGGGTGTCCTCTCATTTAATTCAGTTCTGACCCAGCCACCTGGAGGCTGCGTCAGGTCCCACAGGTCGAGGGCCCAGTCCCACGAGATGCCCCACTTCCAATGCCACTTGCAAGCCTGGGTGTGGCCTGTGCTTCTGACCCACCTGCCATGACTCTGGGTTCCCCCGACCCCCTCCCAGGTTTGATGACTTGCTGGAGCAGCTCACAGGACGCAGGGACACACCGAGCTGAGTTTACCCATTTATGACCCAGGCTGTGACGAAGGTGCCTCCGCACAGCAGTGGGAGGAGACCCACGGGGCAGGCACGCGGAGGGCGCGGAGCTCCCAGGCCCTCCCGGTGCCACCTCCAGGCACCTGTGTGTGTTCAGCTCTCTGGGAGCTCCCTGAACCCTGTCCTTTTGAATTTTTTTTTCTGCGATGGAGTCTCAGTCTGTAGCCCATGCTAGAGTGCAGTGGCGTGATCTTGGCTCACTGTAACCTCTGCCTCCCAGGTCCCGGTTCAAGCAGTTCTGCCATCTCAGCCTTCCAAGTAGCTGGGATTACAGGCACGAGCCACCATGCCCAGCTAATTTTTGTATTTTTAGTAGAGATGGGGTTTCACCATATTGGCCAGTCTGGTCTTGAACTCCTGACCTCGTGATCCACCCGCCTCAGCCTCCCAAAGTGCTGGGATTACAGGTGTGAGCCACTGTGCCTGGCCTCTTTTGAGGTTTTAAGGTGGCTTCTTTAGGTAGGCATGACTGATGACGTTGTTGACCCTCAGTGATTGACACAAGCTTCAGCCCCCACTTCACTCCCCAGAGAAGGGCAGGTGGGGCTGAAAGTCCAACTGTCTAATCCACGGGTGCCCACACTTTTGGCTTCCCTGGGCCACAGTGGAAGAAGAATTGTCTTGGGCCACACATAAAATACACTAACATGAGTGATAGTTTATGAGCTTAAAAAAAAATCACAAAAGAAATCTCATAGTGTTTCAAGAAAGTTTAAGGATTTGTGTTGGGTCACATTCAAAGCCATCCTGGGCTGTGAGCTGGACAACTTTGTTGCTTGGTTGACTCTTTTTTTTTGAAACAGTCTCCCTCTGTTACCCAGGCTGGAGTGCAGTGGTGTGATCTCAGTTCACTGCAACCTCTGCCTCCTGAGTTCAAGCGATTCTCCTGCCCCAGCCGCCCAGGTGGGAGGTGCCCACCACCACACCCAGCTAATTTTTGTATTTTTAGGAGAGACAGCGTTTCACCACGTTGGCCAGGCTGGTCTTGAACTCTTGACCTCAGCTGATCCGCCTGCAACTGGCGCCCCATCCTGAGGTGATTCAGGAGCTCCGAGGCTTCAGCTGTCTCATAAGCACACAAAAGGCATTCTTAGAGCCCTGACGTTGTAAGAGTTCCAGGCGCTGTATGCCAGGAACCGGGGCAGAGACCCTGATTTCTTATATCCCAAGATCACACCATATATGTAAATAGCTGAGCTTGGAGCCTGACCCATAGTAGGTGCTTCATGTCAATTTTTATAAACTGGAGATAAGAGTTGTACCTTCCACAGCCATTACGATTAGAGTACACAACATATAATAGAAAACCTCAAATAACAGTGCTTTAAGTAACATAAAAGTTTATTTCTCTCACATTAAAGAATCTGGAACTACAGTTTACAGGTAATAGAGCTCCATGGTCATCAGAGACCCAGGCACCTTCTCTTTTTCTGTTCTTCCATCCTTATCACCCTGTGGTACATTGTGGCTGCTGAAGATCCAGCCATCACATCTTAACTCCAGGGAGCAGGAAACAGAAAGAAGGAAGAGGGCAGTGCATAAGAACTTTCCCGGAGTTGGCACCAGGGCAGCTTGCTCATTCCTATTTTCAAGGGAGGCTGGCAAATGTCATCTGTTTAGCTGGACACATTGCCATCCCCAGTAATAGAAGGGTTGTCTTCACGAGAGGAAGGGGAGCATGGATGCTAGGCATGAGGCCCGGAGTGTCTGCAGGCCCCCCTCGCAGAGGGCTTTGGGAAGTGAATCATTGTCATCAAGGTGTTTATTCACTGCAATCGTATCTTAAGAAGGGGAAAACCACGATCTGGATATTGGAGAGGAAATTAAGTTAAAATAGATTTGACAAAATGACTGTGACAAAGTTATTTGTCCGTAGCCCAGACAGTGTCAGGGTGAGGGTTTTAGAGCCCGGCCTAGTTCCACGACTGAGCTCTCACAGCTTCTGCTTCCCTGCCTGTTAGAGGAAAACCGTGAAGACACAGGAATGATGGATGCCCCCCCACGCCCCCGTGACATTTATCATCCGCTCCTGTGCCACCCTCGTGGCTCTGCCTGAGGGCTGTCTCTGTCCTGAGGAATGCTCTCCAGCAGCCCCTGGAGGACAGAACACCTGTGCCGGGGAGCTGCACCCAGGAACTGCTCTTCACTGTGGCCCCGGGTTATGGAGGATAAACACCCCAGTTCCCTCACACCTTGTGGGGGCAGCTCTGAGGCCAGCTCTGCACCATCTTCCCCAGCAGACGGAGGCCAGCTGCTCATTAGCTGCCTTGGCTTGTCTAGGAGGGTCTCAGTTTTAGCATCCAAAGTCCCATGTGCCAGAAAACCCTCTGGTCTGGGCAGAGCGGGCAGGTGGTTGCTATATCATGAACACGCCCCTGTGGCTTCCCCCTTTTCCGTGCCCTTCCACACTGCCATCCCCCTGCTCCCGGGGATCACCTCCCAAATAAACAGCTTGCATCTAGGATCCTGTCTCACGGTGGGCTTCCGGGGAACCCAGGCTAAGATGGGTAATGTCTGCCTTGCCTGCCACAGGCTTTTTATTAGGGTCGAGTGAGCTTATAAGGAATCTGCCCTTGCATGATAAAGAATGAAGCACTACTGGGCGGACACGGTGGCTCACGCCTATAATCCCAGCACTTTGGGAGGCTGAGGCAGGTGGATCACTTGAGGTCAAGAATTTGAGACCAGCCTCGCCAACATTTTGAAACCCTGTCTCTACTAAAAATACAAAAATTAAATGGGCATGGTGGCGTACCCCTGTAGTCCCAGCTACTTGGGAGGCTGAAGCATGACAATTGCTTGAACCCAGGAGGCGGAGGTTGCAGTGAGCCGAGATCGCGCCACTGCACTCTACCCTGGGCGGCAAGGCGGGACTCCATCTCAAATGATAATACTTACTGCTAATAATAAAGCACCATAGCATGCCTGTGGGGGTTTTTATCAGAGCTGTCCCCATGAACAGGACTCAAAACAGGCACATTTCACAGGGGAGGGGAGTGAGAGTGAGATGGAGTAAGGGTATTTCTGGGGAGATCCAAGCCTAGTTAGGGGGAGCTGGGCATCCAGGGGCAGCGCGCGGGGACTTCCCAGGGCGCTGGGATGGAACATTCATGGCCGTGTGGGTCTGATGACCCATCTGTGTCCCCGTGAATGGCCGCATCAGGATGAAACTGGGATCAGGGCCCACTTTTCCACATCCAGCTCTTCAGCGCACAGGTTTTCGGGTGGGGCAGGGGTCTCTTCCTTACCCTGCAGTCACTGCTTGATTCCCATGCCTTTCGCTCACTCCCTGACACCCCCACCGTCCCACCATTAGGTGATGGGACGACTTGCAGCTCTTGCAGGCGCCATGACCCTGACTGTAAACCTTTTGGGGCAGTAGTTCAGCCCTTGCCGTGAAGCTGAAGGCCCAGGTTTTGGAGCAGAGCAGAGCAGGTCGTGGCCCTTCCCTGGATTTCAGTGTTCTCATCTGAGACATGGGGACAGTTCTTCCCACTCTGATGGGTGCCGTGAGGGCTGCTGGAGATAAACCCCACTGGCGCGGGCTCTGATGCTGAACGCTCCTCCTGAGACGCTCCCCAGCCAGACCCCTTCAGCACTCCCCATGGGTGCAGGAGTTAGGGCCGGGGAGGGGGAAAGAACAGCGGCCTGGGAGTGAAGCCAGCAGCCCTCTTTAGGCTCAGCATCTCAGGCTTCCTCCCGGTACCACTGTTCCTCCCCATGCCCCTTCCCAGAGAGGCACCAGGCTGGCAGAACTCATGGAGCCAGGCTCCCCCTGACCCTTGCCCGGCACAGCTTGGAGTGGCAGCCGGTTACTCTTACAGATCTCCTTAAGTTGTGAGTGACAGAAATGAACATCACCAAGATCACCCCTGGGGACCCTCTGAGCACCCCTTGGGTGCTTCTGGGGTTTCTATCCTCACTGGTTGAGGCTGCCCCTGAGGTCCTGAGGCCCTGGGCACTGGTGCTGTCCAGGGTGAGACTGAGCCAGCTCCTGAGACTTCACTAAGTCAGCCCTGAGCTGGAGAAGCCCACACTCAGTGCTGGCGTAAAGCTATCGGACGCCAGGAGCTGTCCCTGCAGCGCAGGTGGCTTAGGGGTGGCCAAGAGCGCCCCTGACAGGGCCTTACCTGTGTCCACACAGCTTCCAGGCCATCTCTGCTAAGCAGCAGAGTTCTCCCCTGGGCTTGGGTCCACATGCTTTCTGGGTAGCAGGGTCCCGTACCCCCAGCATGTCCCAGCCCACCCTGTCTTCATGTCATGCCCCTCCAGGCCAGCCATTTGCAGGTCCCCAAATAAACCAGGCATGCCCACCCCATGCCACTGCCAGGCACCTAGAGTGCCCTCAACCTGACCCTCTTCTGTGGGCACCAACTCGCCCTTGGAGACCTAGAGAAGCCTGCTGCTCAGGGCAGCCCTGCCCTCCTCCCCACCAGGCTGGGCCCCTGCAGCGTCGAGCTTGCTCATGTTTGGGCCCCCAGGGCCTCACCTGGGGCCTAACAGGCGCTCCCTGAAAGTATGTGTTGAATAACTGATTGGTCAGTCCCTCCCAAACCTTAACACGCAAGCACAGCCCTGGGCATTGTGAGTGTTGTTCCGGCAGGCTTTGGAGGCCAGAGACCCTGAGACCCGGGTGGGATGGGGGCTGCTGCGCTGCCCCTACCACGTTTTGGAGAATGAGCTGACAGAGGCTTTTCTTTCTTCTGAAGTCCCCCCTCTCTCTTGTCTTGTTTTTGTTTTTTGTTTTGTTTGTTTTGTTGTTGAGACGGGGTCTTGCTCTGTCGCCCAGGCTGTGGTGCCCCATGCCTGGTTAATTTTTGTAGTTTCTTTTCTTTTCTTTTTCTGTAGAGACAGGGTTTCACCATGTTGCCCACACTGGTCTTGAACTCCTGAGCTCAGTAATCCTCCCAACTTGGCCTCCCAGAAAGCTGGGATTACAGGTGTAAGCCACCATGCCTGTCCCTGTCTCTCTACTTTCATCACCTGGAAAACTCCTATTCGCCCTTCAAGACCCCAGCTAAACAGTGACTGACTCCTCAGTGAAGTCTTTCTTAATCTCGCTCCCTCCCTCTCCCGCCTAACGTGGCCAAGGATATTTTCAGTGCAGCAAGATAATTAAATGGTTTCAAGTACATGGGGTGACACCGTGTGACTTGGCACTTGTTCATCCCTGAGTTGCGCTGTGTTTGCTGTGCCGAGGGCCATCTGTTCCTGATTTTCGGGGAACTCTGCACTGTCTTCCCGGGTCCTGCTGGCCCTTCCCCTGGGCTGGTCTTGGGGATGGGGATGACAGGCACAGCTCTTGCCTCATGGAGTGCATGGTGGTGGATCTGGGAGCAAGGGCCAGTGAGAGAGGGACTAGAACACAGGTGCCCGCCTCTGTGCTGAGTCCCTCTGTGGCTGTTGTGAGGCCCTAGGGTCCTGTCGTGGGGAGCATGGCTGTGGCAGTGGAGGCCTCTTGACATGGCAGCCCTGAGGCCTTGTGGCTGTGCAACCTTCTGACCTCCTGCTGAGGACCTGGAGACCCAGAGCTTGACAGCAGGTGCGGCCCACGCTGGGGTAACAGCTCCCTCGCGGGCCCTGCTGTGTTGAAGACACTCCCCCTGGAGGTTCCTAGTGTTCCTAGTCCCTGCCAGCTCGGCCTTTTTCTGCCCATTATTCAGGTGAGGCTGCAGAGGCTGGGAAGGTGACATGCAGCTCCTGTGTCAGCCTGGGCTGGAGCCTGCCACCTCCACCCCACCCAGGCCCTCATCTCCTGCAGCCCCAGGGGCCCTGAGAGGTGCAGAAAGCAATACCCCAAGGACTCAGAAGCAGCTTCCAAAGCCAAAGTTGGCTAAGTGTAGGGCTCACACCTGCTATCCCAGCACCTTGGGAGGCTGAGGTGGGAGAATCACTTGAGGTCAGGCCCTGGAGCCCAGCCTGGGCCCCGTAGCGAGAGCCCCGTCTCTACAAACAATAAAAGAAATGAGCCAGGCATGGCGGTGTGCACCTGGAGGCCCAGCTACTTGGGAGGATGAGGTGGGAGGATCATCTGAGCCCAGGAGGGCGAGGCTGCAGTGAGCCCTGATCACACCACTGTACTCCAGCCTGGGTGACAGAGCGAGACCCTGTCTCAAAAAAAAAAAAAAAAAAAGGGAAAAAGCAGAAGTGCTGCCTCCTGTCTCAGACCCATTCTGTCACAAGGCTAACCCTCTTCCCCAAGGTAGGCGCTGGAGGCCAGAATCCCTTTTGCTCAAAGGCAGCCGTAAAACCTAAAACTACAACTCAGACTTTCTCTCGGCCTGTCTGTGTGAAAACTGGCCCCAAGGAAATGATCTGACTACCTCGTTTGACTAGGTCCTAAGACCCCCGTTCCAGAGAGGGTCCCGCCCCACAGCCTTCTGGGAAGGATCACAACAGACGAGTTCAACGAAGCAAGGAGTGTGTGGAAACAGGATTGGATGAAAAGGGCTGATCCAACGTGAATGCAGCAAGGAGGCCTAAGGCTGCAGGAGGGACAGGCGGATGCCCGTAGGGCCCTGTCCCCTCGAGCAGCAGCTCTCCTTCTCTGCTCCTAGCCCAGCTTCCCAGGGGTCTCCTGTGCCAGATCCCAGAGAGAGACAGAGCCCATGCTTATGAGCCAAGATACCCAGCACAGGTTACAGGGACCCCTGTCGGACATCACCCCTGGCCCAATCAGCTATGATCGCTGTTGCAGGAGAGGGGGTGTGGGAGGAGCAGGGACTTCCCCAAACAGGTCCAGTGTAGCCTGCAGGAGTCGGGGTGTGAGCTCTTGAGGAGGGATACGGGGGAGCTGGGACCCCCCAAGATGGATCTAGCACAGCCCTGCCTCTCGAGCTGTGCTCCCCAAACAGCTCTCAGACTTGAGGTTGTGTCTACACGAGCACGGCAGGGAGGTTGGGTGGAACGGGGGATTCTGCATTCTTGACCGGCTTGGGCTGATGAGACACTGCTGGTCCTCAGACCTGACTTTGAGAAGCGAGGCCTTACAGCACCACCCAGAGTTTTTTCTAAAAGGAAAACTCAGTGTTTTCTTCAATGGGGGAAAAGTTCACAGCACAAAATTAGCCAGTAACCGTTTTGTACACAGTTCAGCAGCACATACTGCACTCATAAACTTCTGCTGCCACCTCTATCCAGTTCCAAGCCAGCTCCATCGCCCCAGAAGGGAACCCCAAGCCCGCCAGCAGTCGCTCCCCACTCCTCCCTCCCCTAGCTCCCGGCGACCCCCAATCCACTTTCCATCTCTTCAATCTGCCTGTTCTGGACGTTTTGTAGCAATGGAATCATCCGAGGTGTGGGCGTTTGTGGCCGGCTTCTTTCATTGGTCCCGATGCTCTCCGGGTTCACCTGTGTGGCAGCACGAGTTGGCCTTCGTTCCCTCACACAGCTGGCCACAGCTCCACTGAATGGAGATACCCAGTGTTATGTGTTCATTTCTCTGTTGACGGAAAATTGGGTGGTTTCCCCATCTGGGCCATCGTCAATAGTGCTGCTGTGAACAGTCACGAGCAAGTATCTGAAGCCCAGTTTCAGTTCTTTTGGGTGTGTGGCAGGTGCCTGCACTGGCCGCCAGGTCCTGTGGCGGCTTTGTGTTTCACCTGTTCAGGAACCAACAGTCAGTTTTGAAAACCGTGAATCTGCTCACACCTCCCACGTTTCAGGAACGTAGATTCCACACCTCTGTCCGGGGGCGGCATCATGTCCAGCATGAGGATGTGTCCAATGGCACGGCTCATCCACGGCAGCATCTTCTTGTGCTTGGCTGGTTGTTTTTTAGGTAAATTCCAACAGTGAAGATGTGAGGTCAAGGTCAAGCCTCTTGTGTCATATCACAGCTTCCCTTGGGGGCTACCAGAGCACTCCTTTACTGGAATCTATCAGCCCTAGTTCCTCACATTCTCCACATTCTTTTTTTTTTTTTTTTTTTTTTGAGATGAGGTTTTGCTCTTGTTGCTCAGGCTGGAATACAGTGGCACCATCTTGGCTCACTACAACCTCCGCCTCCTGGGTTCAAGTGATTCTCCTGCTTCAGCCTCCTGAGTAGCTGGGATTACAGGCACCTGCCGCCACGCCTGGCTATTTTGTGTGTGTTTTTAGTAGAAATGGGGTTTCACCATGTTGGCCAGGCTGGTCTTGAACTCTTGACCTCAGGTGATCCACCCATCTTGGCCTCCCAAAGTGCTGGGATTACAGGCGTGAACCACTGTGCCCAGCCTCTCCACATTCTTTCTTTGTCCTTGCCAGTGTAGTTAGCAGGAGGCATGGATTCTGGAGATGCAAGGGAGAAGCCGGTCTCTAAAAATGCTGACATGCACTTTTCTGCAAAAATCTGGTCATTCATGGCGTTCATGGTGAATTCTCTGGGTGCTGAGATTACAGGCGATTACTATTTGTTTTGCCAGTTGTTTACATGTGTTTTCTATTTTTTTCTGTAATGAACATGTATGACTTGGGTGATAAAAATAAGTTTTGGCTGGGTGTGGTGACTCATGCCTGTAATTGCAATACTGGGAGGCCGAGGCAGGAGGATTGCTTGAGCCCAGGAGTTCAAGACCAGCCTGGGCAACATAGTGAGACCCTGTCTCTACAAAGAATAGAGAAAATTAGCTGGGTATGGTGATGCTCACCCGTACTCCAGCTAATTGGGAGGCTGAGGAAGGAGAATCACTTGAACCAGGGAAGTCGAGGCTGCAGTGGGCTGTGATGGCATTGCTGCATTCCAGCCAGCCTCTGTGACAGGTACTGTCTCAAAAAAAAAGAAGTTTTAAACAGTGAAGTGGGGACGTGCCTGGGCCTCCCCTCACGGGAACCCATTAGAGGACAGAGCTGATTCTTCCAGCCCATCTGCCCGCCTTGGGTGGGTTTTGGGGGCACAAACCCATCCTTGCCCTTGGCTGTGAGACTGTCCTGGCCAGTGCTCACCAGCAAGAAGGTGGCGGTGCTGGGAACATGGGCTGTCTGGGACCCCAAAAATCCTCCAGCTTGCTGTAGCCTCCACCTTCTGGGTTTAAGTAATTCTCCCACCTCAGCCTCCCCAGCAGCCACCATGTTTGGCGAATTTTTCTATTTTTTGTAGAGACAGTGTTTCACCCTGCTGGCCTGGCCACCATGCCCGGCCATGTTTACCACTTTTAATGCAGCTCAGTGGCATTATGCACATTTGCAACATGGTAGGACCAGCACCACTGTCATCTCCAGAATGACTGTCGACAGCACCAACTTCCTGAGCTATCAGTCCCCAAATCAGCCTTGTCGTCCCATGCTGTTCCCGCAGTGGCCCCGCAGGCCACACATCCATCTCTTACTCCAGCCAAGAGGCACGGAGCAGCACCTGGTGTGGTTCTGGTGAGTGCACAGGCAAATCTGTAGGGTTGGGTTGAGAGGGGAATCTCCTGGCTCAGCTCGAGGATTCGAGGGGATTCCTTCAGGCTTCACCCCGTGAATTCTCATGAGCCTCCATTCTGCTCCTGGGGCTGATCCAGGAGAGACAACTGTGAGCAGGGGGCCCACACTCCGGCTTACGCTCTAGTGAGGCAGGACCACTGCATGTTGAGAACAGAAGGAGGGCAAGGGCAGAATTAATGAAAATTTGCTTCTGTCTCGGGAGGGGTGCGTGTGTGAGGCATGAGCGACCCACCTGCTCTGGCCCTGCATTTGCAAAACGTCTTTAAAAAGAAAGGAGGGCCAGGCACAGTGGCTCATGCCTATAATCCCAGCACTTTGGGAGGCAGAGGCGGGTAGATCACTTGAGATCAGGAGTTTGAGACCAGCCTGGCCAACATGGTGAAACCCTGTCTCTACTAAAAACAGAACCAAAAACAAAAATTAGCCAGGCACAGTAGTGAGCGTCTGTAATCCCAGCTACTGGGGAGGCTGAAGCAAGAGAATCCCTTGAATGCAAGAGATGGAGGTTGCAGTGAGCTAAGTTCGCACCACTGCACTCCAGCTTGGGTGACAGAGGGAGACTCTGTCTCAAACAAAAAAAAAGTGAAAGTTGGAGCCATATGTTCATTCATTTGTTGACTCGATCATTCATTCATTCACTCATACAAGACCACCCTGGGCCCCGAACCTGCTTCTCAGGGGGTCACATCTGAACACATTCTGTGGGGACTTCCAGGCTGTTGGGGCCCATGTGTAGGGTCAGGGAGGACTGGCCGGTGGGTATTCAGAATAGGGTGGGCCCCCAGCTCTGGGGTCCTTGGGGGTTTCAGTGAATTGGCTGCTAAAACAGCCCTTCCTCAGGGCCCCAGGCTGGTCCCCTATTGGTTCTGCCTCTGAACCAGGAAGAGGCTGCCCCTGGCTCTGCTACGGTGACCGACTGTCCCAGTTTGCCTGAGACAGCGATTTCCTGGGAAGCAGAGCTTTTAGTGCTAGATCTGGGGCAGTCCCAGGGAAACCAGGATGCTGGCCACTCCAGTCTGCCCATATGGCCTCCCTCATAGGAAGACTTCCTGAGCCTCCCCGCCCACGGTGTGGCTCCGATGCCCTTGTGTTCTGGGGCCATTGTTGGGGAATTCTGTGGGGACAAACAGTTTCTGCAATGTTCTGGGGCTGTCATTGGGAAATTCTGTGGGGACGGACTGTTTCTGCTCCTGTCTGTGGGACAAGCAGTTAAGCCCCTCATGGGTAGATACCCCGCCTCATCCATCCTTGTGCCTCCAGGGACCTGTACTTGACATCTGTTCTGAGTTCCGTAGTCACAAAGCAGTGTGTGCCCAGGGCGCCGGCAGGGGAGCACCTGCACAGGTGAGTCAGGAGGAGGCGCTGCAGGGGGCAGGTGGGGAAGGAGCGGAAGAGCACCTGGGCAAAGGTGAGGAAGGGCTGTAGAATTAGACGTAGCTGAGGTTGTCTTGTGTGGGAGGTGGGAATGTGTGGAGGGCCTGCCAGGGATCTAGATGGAACAAGTCGCCCTGTGGAGGGCGTTGAATCCACCATGGGTTGCAGCGTGTCTTGAGGGCAATGGGAGCCACTGGAGAACCCTAAGCAGGGGAGATGTCTGACCGTCCACATGCTTCACCAGGGGAGGGCAGCTGGGAGGCATTGCCAGGCGCAGGGGCCAGGGTAGAGGAGGGTGTGGAGGCCGAGGGGGTCAGGTGACACCTCCGGCCTTCTTCTGGGCTTGGTCTGTGCTGAGAGCTGCTTCCTGGAGGAGGAGGAATCAGTAGGGCCTTGGCCCCTAGGCCAGCATGTGACTGCCTGGCGAGGGAACTGCTACCAGAGGGGCATGGCCAGCTCCCTGTGGCTACAGTGTCAGCTCAGCGGGGGAGCTGGGGTCAAGCCAAGACCCTAGCAGGACCCAAAGGGGGCTCCACCAGGCCAGGCTGGGAAGGAGGGCTGCTTGGCGGGGGGGTTGCCATAGCCATGACTAGGAGGCAGATGGGGGATCCGCCCAAGAGGCCAGGGCTACAAAAATGCTCCATGCCTGGACTGTGGTGGCAGGTGCAGGGATCGAGGCTTCAGGTCAGTGTACCAGTGCTTCTTTCTGCTGCAGCAGGCCTCTCCAGGGGTGTGGGCATGGGGGCTGGATTTCCAGCTGCAGACCTGCTGCCAGACGCCTCTGAGCCTCCGACTTCTGAAGCAGGACGTATGGGAGTCTGGAGGGCGATGGGAGAAGCCTGTTCAGAGTCTCCAGGATGAAGGGGCTCCTAGTGAGTGTGACCTGCTGGCTAGCTGGGACCCCAGTTCTCTCTGTGTCAAATGGGCATGGAGAATGTGTAGATGGCTCTAAAACGCAACGAGTGCCGCCCTCTTCGGTACGCAGGCCTCTCTGTAAACCAGGGTTAAAGAGCTCTGCAGAGTTTTGCAGGCTGTGAAGAAGGCACGTGCTTCCTGGCATGCATCCTTTATATGTTTCTCTGGGTGTTTGTTTCCAATTAGAAGAATCAATTACACACTTGTCAAGTATTTCAAGCATGGGCTAGTCAGGAAGATTACAACTGGACATTGGTTGAGAGCGGGTGCTCAGCTCATGTGATAATGTAGCGAAACCAGGGTAAGACTGAAACCCTCCAGAAAACTCAACCGGGAGCCTCGGTATCTGTCACCAAATTGTGGCCAGCATTTCTGACCAGTTTAGGGGTTAAAAAGACTTACGGAGTGATCTGGTCATGAGAAACACATGATTTATTTCAGTAAACCTTTTTTTACATAAACAAGTTTTAGCCTAAAGAAAGATTTCACATTAAGGGAAAGCAGAATTACAGATTGACTCGGCATGTCATTTACATGTCTTTAAAAAGGGGCTCATAAAAATAGCCCCTTTTGTAAGGGGCTATTGTAAGAAAATGATTGTCAGAAAAACCCCATAGTAAATACAAAACCATGGAAGCCCTTTTTGTAAATCCTCCTCGGATGTCTGGGTTTGGGGCAGGGTGGGACAGAGCTGGGAGAGGCTTTGGAGTGCCCCCACCTTGTAGGCATGTCACCCACACTGGTCCCCTTCTGTGACCCTTGGGACGACCACCCCCTTTTAATGTAGAGAAACGCGGAGGTACTTGAAGGTCACCCAGGTGGGATTCAGCCAAGAGCTGGGTTGGCTCCAAACACCTTGCTTCTCTCTGTCAGTCATGGCAGAACGTCAGCCTCTCTGAGAAGGAAAGACCAATACCCAAGCTTAGCAAGTCCCAAGATAGGCTTGTAAAACTTCCACTCCGCTGGCCTTGGAGTGGAGCCTGGAGCAGGTCATCTGGCCCCTTGGGAGGTCCCAGAAGGCAGGACCCTGGCTGACGTGTCTTTGCATCCCTGACTTAGAGGTGTTCAGTTAATGTTAGGTGTGGTGGGTCCAGACTTTTTTTTTTTTTTTTTTTGAGACGGAGACTTGCTCTGTTGCCCAGGCTGGAGCGCAGTGGTGTGATCTCGGCTCATCGCAACCTCTGCCTCCCAGGTTCAAGCCATTCTCCTGCCTCAGCCTCCCTAATAGCTGGAACTACAGGTGCATGCCACAGTGCCCAGCTATTTTTTGTATTTTTAGTGGAGACAGGGTTTCACTGTGTTAGCCAGGATGGTCTCGATCTCCTGACCTTGTGATCCACCCAAATTGGCCTCCCAAAATGCTGGGATTACAGGCATGAGCCACGGCGCCAGGCCCAGACTTTCTTTTCAAGAGACTCACTACGAGTGGACTAGCGCTGTCCAAAAGAAGTAGAATCCACTGAAATCCTGTCATTTGCAACATCGGCGGAAATGGAGGCCAATATGTTGAGTGAAATAAGCCAGACGCAGAAAGACATTTCGCATTTTCTCACTCGTGTGGGAGCTAAAAATTCAAGCAACTGAACTCACGGGGACAGAAAGGAGAAGGATGGTTTCCAGAGCCTGGGAAAGGTAGCAGTTTGCGGGATAAAGTGGGGATGGTTAACGGGTACAAAAATACAGTTAGAGTAAGGAAGATCTAGTATTTGGGAGCACAACAGGTTGAAGACAGTCAACGATGACGTACTGCATATTTAAAGATGGCTAAAAGAGTGGAGCTGGAATGTTCCTTCCTAACACAGAGGAAGATGAGTGCTTGAGCTGCGGGACACCCAGCTGCCCTCACGCGATCATTCTGCCCCACATGCCCGTCAGAACATCACATGCACCCCACACATACACACGTATAGGAGTATAGGTACTCATACTGATGAGAAATAAAGTTTAAAAAAGTAAACAGAATTCGAGCCACAGATGTAATTTTAGAAACCACATTTAAAAAAGTAAAAAGAGGCGGGGCGCGGTGGCTCACACCTGTAATCTCAGCGCTTTGGGAGGCCGAGGCAGGCAGGTCACCTGAGCTCAGGAATTTGAGACCAGTGTGGCCAACATGGTGAAATCCTGTATCTACTAAAAACAAAAAAATTACCCGGGCGTGGTAGTGCACACCTGCAGTCCCAGCTACTCGGGGGGCTGAGGTACCGCTGGAACCCGGGAGGCGGAGATTAGAGGGAGCTGAGACTGCACCACTGCACTCCAGCCTGGGCAATAGAGTGAGACTCTGTCTCAAAAAAAAAAAAAAAAGGGAAAAAGATACTGGTGAAATTAGTTTTCCTACTATATTTTATTAATCACTGGGTTGAAAGTACTATGTCAACATGTGATCAATACAAACTAATAACCAGGTATTTTCTCTTCTTTTTCCTGCTGAGTCCTTGACGCTGTGTGTATTTCACAGCCACAGCACAGCTCCATTTGGACACCCCGTGCAGCTGGTTTCTGGTGTTGGCAGCACAGGACTAGAGTAATCCAGAGCCCTGTGCCCAGAGGCTGTTCCATCAGGGTGGGGGTGGCACTGTGGCGACTGGGAGCAGGAGGTGCCAAGGCTGTAGCTATGGGGATGGGAGAGGGAACAAAGGGCAGCAGCAGGTCCTGGTGCTCTGACCGTGGGGTTGGAGAGGAGAGCAGGGTGGAGAGACCCCCTCCGGCTCCCAAGCTCTGGGAGGGTCGGGCTGAGCGTGAGTCCACGGTGAAGCACCGGGGCTGTGGGGCCTCCCCTGCACCCAGCACCTGGGTAGGGCTCCTCTCCCGGACCTGGCCCCTGGCCCCGGGGCCTTGCTGCTTTTCTTTGCTTTCTGGAGCCTGGTGCAGGTCCTGGCCAAGGGGTCCTGGCAGTGCTGAATGTACACATGGCTCTGCAGAGGTTCATGCAGCAACAGCACAGTGGTAGGACACATTTGAGTCATTTGCTTGCTCATTTCTTGAAACAATGCTTTGGAAACAGATGATGCACTGAGCCCCCGCCTTCTCAGTGATGGGCATGCCAGAGGGTTAGCGGGGCAAGCGCAAAGCCAGGGCAGGCGGCCGGCCTTCCTCTCAGGCTGGAGGAGGGGCTGGCTGCCTCTCCTGGTGGTGGCTGGAAACCCTCGGGGTCCCTTGGTCTGTGCACCTTCCCAGTCTCAGCCTTGTCTCCCCATATGTCTCTGGTAGCTTCCCCTCTTCTTATGAGGAGCCATCAGATCTGAGGTGCACCCTGTTCCTGGATGGCCTCATTTTCACTTAGCTCATTACATCTGCAGAGACCTTATTTCCAAATAAGGTCACATTCAGGAGTTCTGGGCACACTTGGACATTGGGGCACTTCACTCCCTCACAGCTTTCGAGGGCTGTCCCAGCCCCCAGCTCCATCCCAGGTTCTTCCGCAGGCGCTGCTGTGCTGGGCTCCTGCCTGTTGAATCCTGTCTGCGTGCTGGCTTCCCCGAGGACCTGGGCAGATTCGGGGATGTAGAGTGGTCAGGCCTGAAGGCAGGGACGGGGAAGACTGGGCTGGTGACCAGTGTCCAGCAGTGGCACGAGGAGGAGGCTGACCCAGGTATCTGGCTCCGTCCGCCAGGGTGGCAGCCGTGGTTGCTGAGGTGCAACCTTTCTCTGCAGGCAGCAGGTTTTGGGAAGGAGACTGGTCTGGGGTTTGGATGCTGAGCCCCAGGAAGGGGGAGAGTCCACGAGGACACGCCTCAGGGCTCAGGGCGCAGTGCGGGAGGTGGTCTGGCCCCTGACCTTATTGTCCCCCACCACACTGCTGGCTGGCACAGAGATGTAGTTCCCCAGTCTAGTGCTGGTGTAGGGGACAGCATGAAGCCAAGGGGGTGCCCTGGCCCCAGCTTGCTGGTGCAGCCCGGGAGGGCAGGGTGTGCACTGGGAAGGCGCTGGTTCTACTGTCAGTGGAATCCGGACTGATGGTGCTGATCTGATGGTGCCAGTCGAGGGGGGAGGCGGGCAGGAGAGGAGCAGATAAGGGGTGAGGGCCGTGGGGGAGAGCTGGAGGTGAAGGCAGAGCAGCAGCGTTTGGGAGGAGAGCTGCTGAGCCACCTGCAGTTTCCTGGGACCCTCTGTTCTGGGGGAGTTGGCACAAATGGAAGAACGTGGGAATGGGGAGTTGAGGACCCCTCTCTGTGGCATCTCCACCTGCAAGGGAGAAGGTTCCCAGCCCGGGGGTTGGTGCAATCAGCAGCATGGGCCTGAGAACACAGGCTCAGCACTCCTCTCCTTCGGGTCTGACTACCCCGTGGGAGTGGGAGAGCTCCTGAAACAGAACACGTGGGCCGGAGCTCACAGGGGCAAACTCCCGGGGCTCGAGGCCTTTTTTTTTTTTTTTTTTTTTTTTTTGAGATGGAGTCTCACTCTTGTTGCCCAGGCTGGAGTTCAGTGTCGCCATCTTGGCTCACTGCAACCTCTGCCTCCCGGGTTCAAGCCATTCTCCTGCCTCAGCTTCCTGAGTAGCTGGGATTACAGGCACGCGCCACCACGCCCAGCTAATTTTGTATTTTTAGCAGAGACGGGGTTTCTCCATGTTGGTCAGGCTGTTCTTAAACAAAGCCACCCTTAGCCGACTCTCCCCACCAGGCTTTTCCGCATGATTTGACAGAATTCATCTGAGACCGATATCACCGTGGCCTGCTGCCTCCTCCCTCTACCCGGGGAAGGGTTCCCAGATGCGTGGGGGAGGAGGTGCGGCTCCTTCCTTTTCCTGGTGGTGCCGTGAAGATGTGGATCTTTGGAAAGATTCCAGGTGCTTGAAAAAGACATCTCAGTGGGTGAAGGGTGAATGGGGAATCAGAGGTGACCCACGACCGGGAGGGCCACCTTTGCCCGGCACCCCCCCACCATGGAGCCACAGGCTGTGCTCTCTCCCTCTCTGTTTCCCCCCTCCTCCCCAACTCTTTCTTTCTTCCTGTCTCCCTCTGCTTCTCTTTCTGTCTCTCTTCCTCTCTCTTACACATACACACACACACACACACACACACACCCCTGGGTGATGGCTGTTGGTGGCTCTGCCCATGGTCAGATGGGAGAGGAGTGACAGGGCTCGGCAGTGGCTGGCCTCTGGGCCTCTGCCCTGCTTCCACCTGGGGCCTGCTGGCTTTGGGTTTGGGGGAGAAGAAGGCTGATAGGGGATGGGAGAGTTGAGGTGACGCTCTGGCCTGGGCTGGGCCCGGGGGTCAGGGAGGCGCCTGTGGTCAAGGCCTGTGCTGCCTGGGTTGCCCCCAGCCTCACCACCTGCTAGTGGGACAGCACCTCCTGGATGCACGCCCTGCCCTAGGGGGTGGGCAGCAGACACAGCTCCTGGCCTGTTGGGGAAAAAGTGTGCCCTGCGTGACCCCTGGAGGCGGGGGGATTTAGGAGCCCTCAGAAGATGAGGCCCTTGGGAAGGCATCTTTCCTGCTCAAGGCAGAGGGGAGGTGGCTTTTCCAGCCTGGCCCTGTGGGCACCATCTGTGTTTGTGAGCCCCATTGGGGTGTTGCCTGCAACCTCTCCAAGCCTCCTCACCGGGCCCTGCACTCAGGGCCCAGCAGAAGCCTCTGCCCTGGCCATGATGTCTGCAGCACCAGGTTCCCACTGGGGTGGGTGTTCCCACAGAGCTGTGAGAATGAATGGGAGGAAGTGTCTTTGAACTTTCATAGGGCCCAGGGGAGTTAGGGTTGCTCGAGTTTGGCCAGTTGGTCTTCACAGCCCTTCTAATTTTGAGATTCCAGCTCGGGAGGTCTTGTCACCCACCAAGCAAACTTTATTTATGTATTTATTTTCAGACGGAGTCTTGCTCTGTCGCCGGGCTGGAGTGCAGGGGCGCGATCTTAGCTCACTGCAACCTCCGCCTCCCGGGTTCAAGAGATTCCCCTGCCTTAGCCTCCCGAGTAGCTGGGACTACAGGCAGGTGCACACCACCATGCCCAGCTACATTTTTTTTGTATTTTAGTAGAGACGGGGTTTTGCCATGTTGGCCAGGATGATCTCAATCTTCTGACCTCATGATCTGCCCGCCTCAGCCTCCCAAAGTGTTGGGATTACAGGCATGAGCCACCTCCTGTCCCCCACCCCCAACCCCAAGTGAACTTTAGAAACACGTGCAGCAGGGGTGATAGAGCGGGGTGGGCAGGGAATGGGGGATGGGGGCAGAAGTCCAGCCTAGGAAGGCTCTGGCCGCACCTGGAGGTAGCGCCTTTGAACTTTCACTGGGGTTCCTGTGTCAGTTCCTCCCGGGGTGGCTGGCACCTGGGCTTTAACGTGGGACCTTGCAGGTGCGCCTCTGCTCCTACACTCACCGCTGTGTACTCCTGGCCCCGCGGCTGACCGAGCTGAGCCTCAGGTGCCTGATCTGTGAAATGGGGTGACAGGGTCTCATAGGGTTGCTATGGGAATAGCATGATAAGAGAATGTGCACACATGTGGAACACCCCCAGCTTCAAGTAGATGGGCCACTGGCAGCCATCGTCACTATCACCAGGGTGGCCCCTTGCCATGTCTGCATTTGCCTGGCCTTGCAGAGAGCCAGCAGGTCCTTACAAGGGAAAGCCTGAAGCCGGGGAAGCAAGGGGTGCCTGGCAGTCACTGAGTGCCACCCCACAGCAGGCCCTGCCCATCTCATCATCCTGTTCTGCATGACAGCCCTCAGAGTTTGCACCGCCACCTCCCTGCCCTGCAGCCGGAGAAGGGTGGGGTGGGGCTTGTACCCAGGGCTTTCTGCCTCCAATGCCACTGCCCTTCCCACGGGGACCTCATGAGAAGTGCCCACGTACAGGGGCTGGGTGGGGGCTCTGGAGTAGGGACAAGGGAGGGGTCAGGTCCATTCAGAGTTGGAGGCCCGAGGGCAGGGCTGCAGAGAGGCATGAAGGACATGAGTTTGTCCCCGACATGGTCATGGTCAGAAGCAACATGAGGAGGCCCTGAGAGGCATGGGGGGCACCACAGCGGGATGGCGGAAGTAGGGGGGGCAAGTGAAAGAGGGCTTCCTGGAGGAGGTGGTGTCTGAGCCAATGAAAGGCAAGTTAGAGTTGGCCGTGGAGGACGAGGGGGCAGGGCATTCAGAGAAGTGGGCAGCAGGTGCAGGGAGTGCCTTTGAGTAACTTTGGGAGGTCTGAGCCTCCCTCCTGGGTCCTGGGTGAGTGGCGTTGCTACCTGACTTCCCCTTTCTGTTTTTGTTTGTCTAGATTCCCAGTCCGGATGGGTTAAGATAGCTCTCGCATCTGTCCCCTTCCTCCCTGACCCAGCACACATGGGCAGCCAGACCGCAGCTTCCTGTCTTTCATACTGAGGAGGAAGAGAGGGTTGCAAGTGAGCGTGGGCCCTGGGCCGTGCAGTTCTGAGCTGCCAGCAGGAGCAACAGGTTCCCGAAGTCCTCCCTCAGCCCCGGCTTCCTAGACTTTTCTTTCTTTCTTTTGAGATGGAGTCTCTGTCTGTGGCCCAGGCTGAAGTGCAGTGATGCGGCCTTGGCTCACTGCGACCTCCACCTCCCGGGTTCAAGCGATTCTCTTGCCTCAGCCTCCCAAGTAGCTAGGATTACAGGCGTGTGCCATTACACCTGGCTATTTTTGTATTTTTAATAGAGACAGGTTTTAGCCATGATGGTCAGGCTGCTCTTGAACTCCTGACCTCAGGTGATCCAGCTGCCCTGGGCTTCCAAAGTGCCGGGATCACAGGTGTGAGCCACTGAGCCAGGAAGAATTTTCTTCAATGGCTTCTCAGGGACCATCAGAGCAGGCATTGCTGAGAGTTGGGGACAGCCCGAGTGGAAGGCCCTTCTCACCAGCAGGCCTCCAGGCTGCGTGGCAGCAAAGGATGCCAGGGAACACACCCCTCTCCCATGTCTTCATCGTTCTTCCTTGGCCTGGCTTTCTCTAGATCCAGGCCGTTTTCTCGGGGATTGGAGTCTGGGATAATAGCTTGATATCTGAATTTGGGCAAGTATCTTCTTGGCAACTGGATTGTTTTAGACATAGTAGTATCCCAGAAAGAGACGAGACCATTGGCTTGTTTTTCGTTTTCTGGTAAAATATTTCATATTTACAAAGAATACATCTAATCAGCATAACATGAACATCCCTGTCCCACCAGCCGAAGGAATAGGGTGCTGCCAAGATGGCCCCAGGGCCCCCAGGGAGGACAGCTCGCCGCACATGGTGTGCACCCCGCGGTGATCCTCTGTGTGGTTTTCTTACAGACATGCGCTTTGTCTGCTCCTAGTCTTTGTTAAGTGGCATCAAGGTGTGTGTTTGCTCCACGGGGGTCAGCCACTGCGGACCGGTGGCCCGTTGTGCAGGTGGACCATGATTCGGGCAGTGGAACTGAGCCTTTATGCTTTGATTGGTCGAATACTCGTGGTGCTCCTGCCACTCTGTGTGTCAGCCCTAGGGCCAGGTGAGGGAACATTCACCACAGGGCTCAGGCAAGGGGCCCCGGGTCACTCAGCCTGTAGGCGCTGAGCCGGGTCCAGGTCAGTGCAGGTCTGAATTCACCACGGGTGTTCAGCCCCACTGTCGCCAGCAGTGGTTGGTGCTCCGGGAGCCAGCACAGCGCAGGCCTGCAGGAAGTGCTTATGGAGGGGAGCTGACTGTTTTTCTCATTCAGGAGGGAAGTGCTATTACTTTTGTTTTACAAATGACAAGATATAGCATTAGCCCAGCAGCAGCGAAGCCTGGCTGCACATCCCTGGGGGTGCTGCTGGGTCCCTCTCCCACACCCAGCCCGCTGGATGTTCTCAGCAGTGGTGGGCAGGGCCTGGCCCCAGGGGTTTGTCCAAAATTTCCACATGGGTCTCACTGGTGGCCAGCGCTGAGAGCTGCCCTCAACACTGCTCAACACTGGGCGCGCTGCACGCACTATGTCTACCTGAACTTGGTGGGTAGAGGTTACGTGAGCACAGACAGTGTTTGACAACGCATGGCTTCCTCTTAGTTATTCATATTTTAGAGGGAAACCAACTTTTCACAAATGGGTTTATAGCTGATTAGGACAAGAGGGGGCTGCCTGAGCAGGCCAGGGACACTTGCCTGTGGCGTGGTTAACAGTGACGTTCACGGTACCGGTGCTGTTTGCTGGGACCTCACCACGCGACCATTCTCACTGCGGATGGTGAAGGGCTTCCGCCCTGGGTCTACTCCCCAGAGCCTGCGGCACTGTCCCCATCGTATCCACGTTCTGGCTTTCTCTACGACGCTCCCTCCCTTTCCCACCACAGGAGAGGCGAGAAAGGCTCAGGCCTAAACGTGACAGCACACAGTTGCTAAACACACACACTACACAAACACGTATACATACACAGACACACACACTGCTTTCAGGATGGCTCATTTTGATGTCCACAGTCCTGCCAAGGTCAACCTGTTTCAAACCAACTCCCGCCCCCGGGGACTCCTCCACACCCTGCCTGCCCCTGCCCCTGCCAGCCTGGTGCTCCTGGGCTCTCCCCACGTGAGTAGGACCTGCTCTGTGAGCTCTGGGGACACAGCAGGGGCATCTCAGCTATAAGCCCTGCCCTCAGGGAGTGGACAGATCCACTGGAGGACAGTGGGGTCAAAGCTGTGGTGGTGGGATGGGAGGCGAATCTCATCTGTGGAGTTTGGGAATGGAGACGTGGACGGCCCCAGCCCCCTCTCCACTGCCACCCCTCCCAGTGCTCCTGACTTGCCTCTTCCCCCTCTTCCCGCTGCTCCTCATGGCCTGTTTGGATTCTCTGCCCTTGCCTGGAGACCGCAGTATTCATGTCCACCTTCCTGCAACCCGGGTCCCCTTTTCCAATAGCAGTCTGGCCCACTTGTCTCTTGGTCAATGTCCTCATGGCCGCCTACTACCCCAGGACAGATACCAGCCCACTGGCCCCTCCACTGCTCCCCTCGGTGCGGACAGAGCACCTGTCGCACACTGGCACTACGTCAGGGGCTGAGCAAAGCAACGAGCATGAAACAGACACTTCTCTGCAGCACCCAGCGTTGGTGCCGTGGCCTGTGCCGGGGCTGTTCCCTCTGAGCCTGCCTTGCCCTCTGTGCCTCTGTCCCCTGAGAAAATGCCTCTTCCCTTCCATAGTTCATTTCCTGTGTTCTCCTCTTGCCTGAGTCTCCTGCTGGGGAGGGGTCCTTCTCCGTTTCCAGGGCAATTTCTGCTTCCCTCCCTCCCCTGAACACACATTTTCTGCACTGTGAGCTCTTTGTGGTGGGGCGGGGGAGGTCTGTAGTTTTATTGTATTCTTCTGTGTTCTTAGCTATTATCATAAGACCAAGCATATAGCAGGTGCTCAATAAATGTCCCAAGAGAAGTGGGGGAACCAAGGCTCAGGAGGTTCAGGAACTTCCAAGGTCAGAGGGCTGGTAAAAGCAGGGATTCGATTTGGAAGTGTTTGCATGTGACTTGCGCTATGGCAGCACACTGTCGCCATAATGTCACTAGAGAAAGCTGCTCATTCACACTCATGTTTCTCTTTGCTTACAGATATGTGATTATATTTTCCCAGAAAAGCTGAAGCTTGGCATGCATTATTGCATGGAGCTCCAGCTAACCCCTACTTCAAAATTTTCGTGAGGAACACATAATCTAAAAGTCCCAACTCCAGCTGTAACATGGTAGAGTGCAGCCGAGTACGACTCAGGCACCCTGGAGCAGGGACTGTGTGTTTGCTGTGTGTGGACTCAGTGCTGCGCACTCTGCGGTTTCTGTGTCACCCCCACCCGCTCCCCACTTGCCATCAAGCTGGGAGACCGGCCCTTGCGGAGAATTCCTGTGATCGATGACAACAGACGGCCACACCGACTGCACCCTTGTCACCGACCGTGGTCTATGTGACTCTGGATCCTCCAAGCGTTACGCGAGGTCAAATGCCAATATTGGATCGGAATTTGCACCAGGCCATTGAGAATGAAGCACCTGTAATGCAGCAGGGAGGGTTCTAGAGTTTAGCGAGGGAGCTGGGGTAAGGGGAGGGACGGCTTCCTGAAGGTGCTGTGTGAGCAAGGCCTGGAGGACAAGCAGGTGGGCTTCAGACTGAGGAGGAAAAGTGTCCTGGGCAGTGACAGGGAAGGGCACCTTGCGGGGGACAGTGAGCGAGTCATAGTTGTTCTGGAGAGGTGTGGCTGGAGCACTTCTTTGAGGCCAGATTGTGATGGGCCTCACAGGTGCCCCACAATGTGGCCTTTAATGCAGGTAGGAGAGCTCTGGTCTGTCCAAACTGCTCGAATAGAATCGTCCACTGGCATCTTTCCATTCTTGGCACAGGGCTTGTCCATATCCAGTGGCGTATTTGATTTTCCCAGCAGTCTTGCAAGGTGGGCATTGCCTTTTTTTTTTTTTTTAATGAGATGGAGTCTTGCTCTGTCATCTAGGCTGGAGTACAATGGCGTGATCTTGGCTCACCGCAACCTCCATCTACTGGATTCAAGCAAGTATCCTGCCTCAGCCTCCTGAGTAGCTGGGATTACAGGTGTGTGCCACCAACCTGGCTAATTTTTGTACTTTTAGTAGAGATGGAGTTTCACCATGTTGGCCAGGCTGGTCTCGAACTCCTGACCTCAGGTGATCCACCCATCTCAGCCTCCCAAAGTGCTGAGATTATAGGCCTGAGCCACCCTGCCTGGTCCTGCATTGCTCTGTAAGAAAACTGAGGTCAGTGAGGTTCGGTGAGTTACCTACTGTGGGACAGTGACTCCTTTTTGTTTCAAACCCAGCACCTTGGCTCCTGCCCAGGTGGCCCCATGAAAGCGAACTGCTCTGGGCTGGGATGCTCCTTGGGCTACTGTGCGCCCATGTGCTGTCACACCTCGAGGACATATGCACATGCCCTGCTTCTACCGTTCTTTTAGGGACAGCTTGCTCTAGAGAACACCAAAAGTCTTGCACTTCTGTCTCCTGTTTTGTTGTTGAGATTTTTCAATTGGAAATATAAGACCATTCCCCCTACTCCCATATCCCCCATCAAGTCCTTCATAAACTGGTTGCATTTGGCTGTAAAACATGTGGCCAGGTGTGGAGTGAAGCGGTGTCTCATTCTGACTTTGACTTGCATTTCCCTAATGATTGGTGGCGGTAAACATCTTTTCAGGTGCTTCTTGGCCATGTGTGTGTCTTTTCAGAAATGTCTATTTGCGTCTATTGCCCATTTTTTAACTGGGTTGGATTTTTTTGTTGTTGAGTTGCAGGAATTCTTAATATATTCTGAATATTCTTTTTTTTTTTTTTGAGATGGATTCTCACGTTGTCACCCAGGCTGGAGTGCAGTGGCATGATCTTGGCCCACGCAACCACTGCCTTCCGAGTTCAAGCGATTCTCCTGCCTCAGCCTCCCGAGTAGCTGGGATTCCAGGTGCCCGCTGCCACACCTGGCTAATTTTTGTATTTTCAGTAGAGATGGGGTTTCACCATGCTGACCAGGCTGGTCTCGAACTCCTGACCTCAAGTGATCTGCCTGCCTTGGCCTCCCTAAGTGCTGGGATTACAAGTGTGAGCCACTGCATCTGGCTCCGAATATTACTTCTTTATCAGGTATATGAATTGCAAATAGTTTCTCTTATTCTGTGACTTTTTCACTCTCTCGAAAGAGTTTTTTGATGCACAAAAGTTTTAATGTGATGAAGTCAATGTAACTATTTTTTTCTTCTGTTATCTGTGCTTTTGGGGTCATATCCAAGGAATCACTGCCAAATCCAGTGTCACGGAGTGTTTCCCTTCATCCTTTATTTTTTTAAAAAGAATGTTAACACCTAAAATGCTGATAAAATGTCCAAAGGTTATTGACATCCTGGAGTGTCCCCATGAACTCCATTAAAAACATTTATTCAAGTGAAATTCACACACCATAAAATCTTAAAGTGAACCATTTAGTATTATTGCATTCACAATGCGGTGCTTGCCTCTCTTTGGGTCAGTCCTTTACAGTTCATAATTATGTTCATTTCTGTTTTCTTGTTTGTTCTTCACAGTGTACCTGAGAGTTAGAGCAGTAAACCCATTTCACAGGAACATGCAGGGAAGGAGAGTCCCATGCTCTGAGCCCACGTGCAGTAAGCACTGGCTGTGTTTGCAGGTTTCTTGTATCCAGTATGAGCTTTGCTTTCCTTGACTCTAATGTGGGGCAGTGCTACCTACTGGGGCAGATGTTCCTGCTGGCTGGGCTCTCCGTGCCCACCTCTCCTTTTTCTCTAGGTCCCCTTATCTGTCACCTGCCTCTATGCGTCTTTTCCACCTACGAGTTTGATTACTAGTTATTTCTAAACCCATCAGCAATTTCTCAAGGATGGGACAAAGCTTTCTGTAGGCACTTTGGAAGGACCTGTGGCATGAGAGATGGGAACATATTAAAAAGCACAGAGCTGGGAGCCCCTCAGAGGTCATCTGGCCCAATTCTCTGGTTTTAAGGAGGAGGAAAAGGGGGCCTAAAGGAGTGGACTGCAAGCTCTGTGCACCACTGCAGCTCTCTTCCTTAAAGTATTCTGCCTCTTGGTAATAAAGGGCCAGCAGAGACCCCCTCTTGCTTGAGCCTTACTGGGTCCTTGTGGCAAGAGCTGCCATGAGTTTACCTCCCTTGAATCTTGACCACTGCCCCTCAGGAGGCCGTGGCTTAGAGCTGCTGAGCTCACCGGTCACACAGCAACACAAAGGAGCTAGACCCAGGTCCCATGCACCCTCAGGGAGTGACTCATGCCTCCAGCCCTGAGGGCCTCTCTCCTGTGTGCTGGGGATTCCCAGGCCATGGACTCAGCTGTGCACTTTGCAGAGGCCACCGAGGTCACAGGAGGTGGCTGACACCTGTAACCCTAACAGTTTGGGAGGTGGAGTCACGTGAATCACCTGAGGTCAGGAGTTTAAGACCAGCCTGGCCAATATGGTAAAATCCCATCTCTACTAAAAATACAAAAATTAGCCAGGTATGGTGGTGCGCACCTGTAATCCCAGCTACTTGGGACGCTGAGGCAGGAGAATCTCTTGAACCTGGGAGGTGGAGGTTGCAGTGAGCCGATATCACACCATTGCACTCCAGCCTGGGCTACAAGAGCAAAACTCTGTCTCAAAAACAAACAAATAAACAAACAGAAAAACAACAAAAAACCGAGGCCACTGTAGATAGAGACAGGCAATTGTGAGTGAAATTGGTGTTTCTTTTGAAGTCAGAGACTATAGAACTGTGGCCTTGGCTAGCCAATGAGAGCCACGGATGCCAGGCAGCCTCCAGGCCTGAGGGAGGAGACTCACCATCTTTAGGTTAACAAGTGAAATAGACACCAGGCAGCCTCCAGGCCAGCGGAGTCTCATGATCTTTAGGTTAATAAGTGAAATAAAACCTGTGAGTCAGGTTTCGGGGAAGGAGGAGAAATTCCTCCCTCCAGGAGCCTCCTTCTGAGGTTGCCTTGCTTTGTACCTATCGTTCCTCCTCTTTGGCTGAGGGCAGATGTTTGACATTATCATTAAGCATTTTGAGTTTTTGTTTTTTTAAAAAATAGGATCACAGATGATCAGAAGTGGAAAAGTCCCTTTGGAATCATTTCCCTTGGTATGCACAGACGGCTACAGCGGGGTGCAGAGAGGGGAAGGTCAGTGGGGACTGAACCTCGGCCCCCTGCAGGCTCTGCAGCAATGACCCGGCAGCAAGCCGGCCTCCCGGGCTCGTGGGCTCTCTTTCTCTGGGCTCAGCCTGGGGCTGGAAGAGGCACGGCCCACCGGGCATCAGGCCAGGCCTGGAGCTGACCAGGGAAGGGCCCTGCCAGGCCCTGGGCCTCTGACCCTCAGTCCCGAAGCCTCCCTCTAGCAGCGGTCCCTCAAATCCGTGCTAGACATGGCCGGCCCAAGTTTAATCCTGCAGAGTTTTAACCAGGAGTGGATCGTTCCACCCGCTTCCCGCCGGCTCTTCCGGCTGTCCACACCCGGCCAACTCCACTGTCCCGGCAAGGGAGGGCTTCCTGGAGGCGGCAGCCGGCGGCGCATCCGGTCTTTGTCCCTCCACGCTCTCCAAGGTGGGTCCAGGGGCTGCCAGATCAGGGGATCCTTTGCGCCCTGGAGCCCTGGATGACGTCGCCCGGCACCTGAGGACCCCGCCCGTTCCTCCCTCGGTTCCCTGGGGAGGGGGCGGCCGGCGGGGAGGGGAGGGGCGGGGCCGAAGGAGGGGGCCGCGTGCTCCGACGCCGCGCACGCGCCAGGCCCGCCAGCTGCTTCGGAAACGATGACCGAGCGCGCGTCTCCCGCAGTGCCCGCCCCAGGACGGGCCCCGCCCCTAAGTCCCCGTCCCCAAGGCCGGGCCCGCCACTCCAGGCCCCGCCCAGGGCCACCCAGCCCAGTCAAGCCCCGCCCCCAAGCTCTCTGCCCCAGGGGTCCGCGGGGGCTCTCCAGGCCCCGCCTCGGCTCGGACCCCGCCCAGGCCCCGCCCCGCGGTCGGAGCTCTCGGCGCACAGGCCCGGAGGCGGCGCGGCGGGTTCCCGGGGTCTGCGGCCGGCGGCGCGGCGGGTTCCCGGGGTCTGCGGCCGGCGGCGCGGCGGGGGCGCCTGAACGCGGTACCCGCAGCGGAAGGCGGGCAGCCATGGCGGAGGCCGGGTCCCCGCACCTGTCGATGCCCTCGGGGCTGCTGGAGTTGTGCGCGCTGCTGGGCGCCCCCCGGGACAGCCTCCGCGGCCTCGAGCAGGTAAGGGGCGGGCGGGGAAACTGAGGTGGACGCGGCCGCCAGGCGGCAGCCGGGGCACAGTCGGGGAGCGGGCGCCCGGGTGCGCCGCGGGGCTGGCGCGGACTTCCTGAGGGCCGAGTCCCGGTCCCCCAGCGGTGACCCCGCGCGCCTGTGGCGGGGACCGCGCCGGAGCTCAGGCAGGTGCCGCGGAGCAGCGACCTCCTCCCCTCCCGGCCCGGGGCCCTCGGCTGCGAACACGGGCTGCCCAGCTGCGAATCCGGGGGTGCCGCGTTTCGGAGCGTCTCTGGGGCCTCTCTCCTCGGTCGCCCCCATCTGGGGCAGCTGCTGAAGGTGGGGTGCGCCGGACAGCGGGCGGACAGCGGGCGGAAGCCGCCGGAGCCTCACGGTCTGGTGGGCCAGCGCTCGCCGCCGAAATGATGTCTTTATGCCGGGACGTGTCGCCTCCGAGCAGTGGGTGCCGCACCAGGCACGGAATGATGACAGTGCCTCCGAGCTGGCCGCCGGCCTGGCGAGGCCGCCTGTACCGCTTCGCGACGAAGCCTATAGCTGTTTTTCTCACTTGCATCCCCTCCGCCCTTCCTCCATCTCTGCACCCTGGCAGCCAAAGTGACAACTTCATCTCCCTTCTGCTGGGAAACCGGCAGTTTTGGAAATTCCTGTTTTCCTTTTTCTTCCCCGGCTTTTCTGAATTCCGGAGCGCCGGCTTTCCCTGGAATCCATCAGTGGCTCTGGTTTCCTGCTGGCCCGCCTGCCCGCCTGCCTGTGACACCGTGATCATGTTACCTGGAGATCCCGGCGTCACTGGCCAGCCTGCTCAGTGACAGGCGGCTGTTCTCTTTGCTGGTAACAGCATTGAAAGGCAGAGAGAGGCTTCTGAGTATTTAAGTAACGCTGGGCTGTCCAGGGAAAAGTCCAGGGAAGATGAAGGCTGCAGGGCAGAGGGTGTCACCAGGAACTGGAAATGTTCCTGCAAGTAGCCAGGTGAATGCCTGTGAGTGTTCGGTAGTGTCCCCTGCGCGGCGTCAGTTCAAAGCCGGTTTCCACTCCAGCAAAAACGCATTCTCCTGTGGAAGTGGTTTCTGCGTTTCCCTCGACCTTTCCTTCCCCTCAACGCGCTGTCTTGTCGGTAGATCCCGTTTCCCTCTGTCTCCTCGCAACCTCATGGATTGATTTGCCAAATGGCATTGCTTCCTTCTCCTTGGAATAGGAAATGATCTAGTCGCAGCTGTGGTCTCCTCAGCAGTGGACATCTTTCCTCCTGGGCAACTCATACCTGTGTATTACGAATACGTGTTTATTACGAATACGTGTGTATTACTAATACGTGTTTATTACTAATACATATGTATTAGTTGTTTGGTGTGAGGCATGTCTTCTGAGAGCAGGGTGAATGAGCTGTTATATTTGCAGTGGTGCTTTCTTTTTAAAAATTTCTTTATTAATATTTTAATAATAGAGAGGAGGTCTCACTGTGTTGCCCAGGCTCACAATTCCTGAGCTCAAGTGATCCTCCTGCCTCAGCCTCCCAAAGTGCTGGGATTGCAGGTGTGAGCCACCGTGCCTGGCCAATGCTGCATTCCTGAACTACACAGGCTGCAGCATTTCCGTGTTCCCAGGTCACCTGAGAGGATGGGCAGCTTTTACTTTGCATGTTTAACTCTCCTCTTTACTCTGTCTTTTGGTTCAGTTGGGGGTTTGGCAAAGGGTGGAGAGAAAAATGGCCAAGGACTAAGAAAATAAGGAGTGTTAGGGGATGGAGTGAACTTCTTGGAGCCATCCTACTTCTAAGGCCAGCATTAATGTTATAGTTAACCAAACATATGATTTTGCTTATTTAGGGTTTTTAGCAGTTCTGTTTTGAATATCCAAGGCTTTTAAATAATTTTTACCTTTACTTTTACAAATGCCCATTTCTCTGTGGCCCAGGCATTCCTTCTTGATGACACAAGAAAACAGAGGTCCAGAGGTATGAGGAATATCCAGCTTTGTGTTGGATCGCGGAGTGCCCTTTCGTTTCATTTCCTAGAAGGAGGAGTAGTGTTTCTTCTGCTGGGGATGGTGACGGAAAATCTGAGAATGCAGGCTAATGTCAGTTACTGTGGTTAGCTACATTCCCCTCTACCCGTTTACTATAGAGCCCCCTGCTGCCCTGTTATTGGTTGCTATGGAGACTAGACACAGGTGTGATGGGATCCATCGTGAATCCATCATACAGGGCGGAAAGCGTTCCGAGTACCTTTCAGAGTGCAGGTCACCCGCATCGTTCTTGCGTGTGTAGGTGCATTCTTACGTTTTTCAGTGGACATTGTCCTGATTTTCAGGTTCAGAACAGCCCTGGCCAGCAGACCTTCCTGGGGGACGGCAGCCTGTCTCCTCTATTGTACTGTGGCCAGTGTACTGTGGCTGCATGTGGTCACTGAGAGTGTGTAGTGTGGCCAGTGAGCTGAGAAACTGGATTTTAAATTTCCTTCAATTCTAACTAAACAGTTGGAGAGCATTAAAACATCTGTTAATTTCTGTTTTATTCCTTAATAACAGCCAACCCGATGGTGAAGATTAATGCCACTATGTACTCTAGCTTAGAAATTAATCTGTGACTCAAGTAAATTAGAGTGTCCTGGTTTTCACTTTTTAATTAGCATTTTAAAAAACCCAAATCAAAATGATGGCTGTGGGGTAGGGGTTTAATAAGTCAGCACCCGGGACAGAAGAACAGGAAATGACCTCACCTCCTGCTGCAGACTGGCAAGGTGATGAGCGTCTCAGTGGTGGCAGGGGCTGATGGTTCAGCCCAGCCACAGCTTATATCAACAAGTAACCTCTGGACACTCTTGTGCCAGGACTTCCATTTTCAGGAATTTATTCTAGGGGAAGAACTGGGTGTGTGCAAGTATGCGTCACTGCTTTGTCCAGTGTGGGAGGACTTGAGAGCCACCCACACATCTCTCAGGAGGAGGCTGGGTCAGTACGTGACGGAGTGGACACATGCTGTGGCACTGTCATACTGCACAATTTGAACAGGGAGGTCAGCCACGTGGAGTAGCTAAAACAGCTTATGGAACCTGTTATGTAGGATGATTACATTCATGAAACAAAATTACACGTTTATACATGCATTAAAATGTATAAAGTGCATAAAACTAGAAAACTGGAGGACGTATCCACACTGCAAAGTGTGTCATGGAATTACAGGAGGGTCTTCCTTTTCTATTATCTTCTTTATTATTTTTATATTGTTATTTTTAATTAATTAATTAATTACTTTATTTTTTGAGATGGAGGTTTGTTCTTGTTGCCCAGGCTGGAGTGCAATGGTGCGACCTTGGCTCACTGCATCCTCCGCCTCCTGGGTTCGAGCAATTCTCCTGCCTTAGCCTCCTGAGTAGCTGGGATTACAGGCATGTACCACCACACCCAGCTAATTTTGTACTTTTAGTAGAGACAGGTTTTCTCCATGTTGGTCAGGCTAGTCTCGAACTCCTGACCTCAGGTGATCCTTCTGCCTCAGCCTCCCAGAGTGCGGGGATTACAGGTTTAAGCCACTGCGCCTGGCTTCTATATTGTTATTTTTAAAAATGAGATTGTGTTTCTTGTCCATTCAGAAAGGGCAATAGAGATTTCATCCTGAGAAAAAACAGGTGTATGGTGAATTGCTGAATGCCAACTTGGTCTGCTCTGGGGCACATCATTGTAAGTGACTGGCAATAACTTGAGGAATGGCTCTAGTGTGATCACCAGTGTTCAGTCCAGGCTGAGCATGCCTCTAAGAGATCACCAGGTGCTGGGAATGTGAGTGAGGAATAGCATTGCCTCGGTCATCTTCTCTGCTAAATGTGGGGACAGAGAGGCATACAGCACAATCTCTGCTCCACCACACCCCCTCAAATGGAAGGGGGTAGAATTCCATTGCTCAGGGCCGAGACGCTCTAGGAGGTGAAGGTGGAGGCCTAGAGGAGCCTGTGGTCCTGGCTGCAGGGTGACAGAGACCCTCTCCGGTGAGTGTGGGGGGTGGAGGGTGTGCCCCCGCACAGGTGGAGCTGTGAGGGGCTGGGGCCTGAGCCCAGGGAAGAGCAGTGGAAAGCAGGGTCATGGCAGAGGTGCTGTGTGTCCTGAGAGCCCCAAGGGGGTCAGTCGTGCTTGGTTTGGGGGCATCCTGGCTTAGGGAGTGGGCTGGGCTGCTGCTCTGGGCTGCACTGTCCTGTGACTTACAGCCATGTGTGACATGGGAAAATACAGTATCATGATGTGGCGAAACAAACATGCTTTCTTCAATGTGGGGATGGGGCTGTGATGCTTCAGGGCTGGGTTGGGGCCACAAAGTGTCTGATCTGCTGTCAGACAGTGATGCCCTTCTTCGGGAGAGTGTGCACAGGTGCTGGTAGGAGCCCTGGGCTGGGTGGGAGGAGGCGTCTTTCTTCTTCTCCAGGCAGAAACCTCTAAGGCTTTGCTCCTGGTTACTGAACCACCTGAACCACAGGTGATGCAGGTGCTCGGCGTGCAAACATGGTGCAGCAGCGAGCCGATGGAGAGGTGCTCCGAGGCCAGTGGCTGAGGCGTGGGTCTGCAGGTGGGGCATGATCGGGGCGGTGCCTGAAGGGGTGGAGTCCCAGCAGAGAATGTGGGTGGGAGATCAGGCTTTTTGGAAACTACCAGGAGCTTAATTTTTGAGACTATAAGTTTAGGGGACCCCAGAGGTGTATCGGGGGTGGCCGGAGGCAGTCGGGGGAGCCTGGGACTGGAAAGAGGTCTGGGCTGGGAGGAGGACTCTGGGTGGTCCTTTTGGGTCTGCGCTGTGAGTGCTGAAGTCCTCCAGGAGGGTGGCGAAGGACCCAGGCCTGGGAGTCGCAACCTGGGAGCAGGACTGAGGAGAAGGGTCTGTGGGGGCCAGAGAGGAGCCGTCAGACTGAGGGAAGCCAGCAGGGTGGCAGGATCAAGGCAGTTCCAGGAGGAGGGCTGCTTGCTCAGCTCATAGGCTGCCTTGAATGTGCTCAGTTTGTTAGGTCAGAACTATCCGATTCTGATAGGAAGGTTTTAGAGAAAGTGACATATAGTTGAGGAAACGGGCTTCTTTCATGCATGCTGCACTAGAGCTTTCAACACTATAAATCATATGGATTTCCCATGTTTTGTCCTGGTTCCTACTGATACTGCATTTTTCCCCATATGTAAAGCCACTGTTGACTGATTTGAGTGATTTAGCATGCGGTTCACTGTCTAGAGATCAGGGTGTGCTTACTGATGGACACCGCGGCCGTGTTGAAATTTCTTCACTGTCGGAGCTTTCCTTTTGCCCCTGCTGCCCTTGCTGGAACATGGAGTGTTGGCTGTGCCTTTTCTGTCAGCCGAGGTCCCATGTTTCTGGGCGGTGGTGCTATTCTTCCTTTCTTTTTCTTTTCTTTTTTGAGACTGGATCTTGCTCTTTCACCCAGACTGGAGTGCAGTGGTGTGATCACAGCTCACTGCAGCTTCAACCTCCTGGGTTTAGGCGATCCTTCTGCTTTAGCCTCCCGTGTAGCTGGGACCACAGGTATGTGCCACCATGCCTGGCTAATTTTTTTATTTTTTGTAGAGACAACATCTCATTTTGTTGCCCAGGCTGGCCTTGAACTCCTGGGCTCAAGCAATTCTCCTCGTTTGGCCTCCCAAAGTGCTGGGATCACAGGCGTGAGCCACCGTGCCCGCCAGTGTTGTCCTTCCTAGGGTCCCTTAGAGACCCTTGACCACCTACCCTTGGCCACCTCCTGTCTCCGTGTCTCGTGCACCCAAGGCCTCTTGCTTCAGGCTTTACTGCTTTGGGCTAGTTTGGCACTGGAACCGCTTCCTTCTTGCTCACCGACTACAGCTTGTCCACCTTGGAGAGATCAGGAGTCCGCGGGCAGCAGTATTTATTCAGTGCTAGCTCTGTACTAGGAGCCATATTGGGCACAGTAGCAACACGGAAGAGAGACAGAAGGAACAGCCCGTGTGCATTATATTACTTCAGAGAAGAATGGGAAGAAAAAAGATAAAAACCAAAATTATGCCAAGTTAAAGTTTAGAAGGATTCAAGCCAAATGCCCCCTTTTATTGATTCCAGGGACTGCTTTATCAGGTGGGGAAGGGCACGCCTGATCTTTCTATCAGATCAGTGCGACAGAAAGAGTGTGGCACCGGCTGGGGGCGTGGAGGGCATGGCCCTGGTAAATGTGTGTGTGCAGGGTTTGACAATGTACAGAGCGTGCCCCCCAACCCAGGAAGGGGCGAGCAGTATATCCATGGGCTCCTGGCTACCCCCGGGCTGCGTACTGGACCTGCACTGTCTCCTTTATCCCTTGCACTCGCCCCTTCAAAGGAAGCTTGGAGGGACAAAGAACCTTGCTGCCAGGAGGCGGAGACACAGCCAGGACGTGAACTCAGGTCTGTGGATCACAGTCCCCAGCCTGGACCGCAGTGCTTTAGAGGAAGGAGGCGAGGTCCTGCAGTCCATGTTCACAGCTGAAGAACCAGGCTCTGAGAGGCCTCGTGACTTCCCTGAACGCAGGGCCTGGGAGGTTCTTAAAAGAAGCTTCCCAGGAGCTCATTACTGTCAGGAGCCTCCAGTGGGAAAAGCGACTCACACCAATGGCATCTATAGCGACGGTGCCCAGGCACTAGTGTTAGTGGGTACCTAGGGGAGGAGAAAAACAAGTGGCGAAGCTCAGACAGAAAGGACACGAGGAGCAAGAGCTGAGGCTGTGGCAGTAACTGTTACTTTTCCTTTTTTTTAGGTTGCTCAGAAAAAGGGAGTGAGGAATCTTTCTGCTCTTGATCCAGAGGTCCTGTCCGTTTTTGTGCCTCCTTTTATCGGTAAAGAGGACAGTCAAATGAGCGGTGCAAGCTGCGGCACTCTCGGTAAAACCAGGAGGCGCTCCTTCAGAAAGAAGCGAGAGAAGCCCAGGCCAGAGCAGTGGAAGGGCCTGTCGGGGCCCCCCAGAGTGCCAGAGCCTGAGGATGTCAACATCCCGGGTGGCGTGGACCTCCTTGCCCTGCCCCAGCTGTGCTTCCCAGGTATGTCTAGGAGGTGGGCAGAACTGGGTGCCTCCTGCTGCCAGCTGCCCAGAGTGGTCTCTTCCCAGAAACCCTTAGGCAAAGGGAAGTGGTGTGAGCAGCAGAGCCAGGGACCCCTCACCGCCTCCTCTTGAGTGGGATTTTGTTTTCTTAATCTTGGGGATTTTTGGTTTTTTTTTTGAGACAGTCTCACACTGTCACCCAGGCTGGAGTGCAGTGGCACAATCTTTGCTCACTTTAACCTCTGCCTCCTGGGTTCAGGTGATTCTCCTGCCTCAGTCTCCCGAGTAGCTGGGACTATAGGCAACCACCACCATGCCTGGCTAATTTCTGTGTGTTTAGTCGAAATGGGGTTTCGCCATGTTAGCCAGGCTGGTCTCGAACTCTTGGCCTCAAGTGACCCACCTGCCTTGGCCTCCCAAAGTCCTAGGATTACAGGTGCGAGCCACCGTGCCCTGCCTATGTTGGGGATTTTAAAGCTGAAGGGAAATGTAAATCGTTTAGTGCGGTCCCTGAGTTTTGGAGAACTGAGTCCTGGGTGGGAGGCTGTGTGGACTGCCAGGTCAAACTATTTATCATGGTGCATTCAAGGCCTTTCCCCTTGGACTTAAAATGAAGTCTTGGGAAAAAAGTCTTTAAAAAGCAGTTGGCAGATGGGTTAAAAATACGCCCAGTCCATCTGCAGCGGTTCCACCCCAGCATGCTTGAGCCTCCCCTCTCCATCCTGTTTGCCATTTCACTGGGGCAAGAAGCAGGCCTGCGTTTGGTCCCCAGGCTCACCAGTTGCAGTTAACAGGCAAGCTTGCCTTTTGGGGCTTTATTTTTCTGGGGTCTTCAGGAGTGTTAAAATGGCTGAGATAGGAAACTCAGACGAAGCACCTAGCATAAGCACCCACCTCAAGCACCACCCCACTAGGTAGCACCAAGTCCTACCTAGAACTTGGTGCTATTTCCTGGTCACAGGGATTATAAACCCAGGACAGGCACGGGATGGACGGCAGTTCCAGCAAACACTGCCACCGGCTAGCAGGTGCTCAAGGACTTGTAAAAAAATCGCTGTGTGGGAGGGACAGTGGGGTGAGCTGGTGGGAGGCGTGGTCAGAAGCATGAACACACCCTGGACATGAAGGTACCGCTGCTGATAACTGGAGGGGTGTTCTGACACTATGAAGAAATCCGTACCTGGGTAACCCAGGCCACATGGCAAGAACAGGATTCTTCTCTCTCTTTCTGCCTGCAGGGGGTGTGTGCATGGCCACTGAGCCCAAGGAGGACCGCGTCCACTTCCTGGTGCTGACCGACGTCTGCGGGAACAGGACCTACGGCGTGGTGGCCCAGTACTACCGGCCCCTGCACGTAGGTGGTTCCTGTTCCTCCCCTCTGCAATTGGGTTTAGATTTTTATTGTGGTGCAATAGACATAACACAACATTCAGCATTTTAACCGTTTTAAAGTGTGCCTTTCAGTAACATGAAGTACATTCACAGTGTTGTGCAACCACCACCGATGTCTAGCTCCAAAATGACTTCCTCACCCCCAAACCCCTAAAACCCCACAGTAAATCCTCAGTCCTGCTTCCCTTCCCTGCCTGGCGATGGCTAAGCTAATCTGCTTTTTTTTTTTTTTTTTTTTTTTTTTTTGAGATGGAGTCTCGCTCTTTTGCCCAGGCTGGAGTGCAGTGGTGCAATCTTGGCTCACCACTGCAACCTCCGCCTCATAGGTTCAAGTGATTCTCCTTGAACCAGAGTAGCTGGGATTATAGGCACCCCCTACAACGCCCAGCTCATTTTTGTATTTTCAGTAGAGACAGGGTTTCGCCACGTTGGCCAGGCTGGTCTCGAACTCCTGACCTCAGGTGATCTACCTGCGTTGGCCTTCCAAAGTGCTGGGATTACAGGCATGAGCCACTACACCCAGCCAGCTAATCTCCTTTCTGTCTCTGGATGTACCCTGGACACTTCTTGTAGTGGACGCATGCAACATGCGGCCTGCTGTGCCGGGCTCCTTTGCCTTCGCATGTTTTTGATGGGAGCGTGTGGCAGTGCTCCGTGGCCTTTCGTGGTGAATGACAGTCCACCATGTGGATGGACCACACTTTGTCTCTCCATGTATCCGCTGATGGACCTGTGGGTTGTTTCCGCCTTTTGTCTTTGGTGTGAGCCACTGGTGTTTAGACTCTGCGGCACATTACGTTTGTCACACATTGGGAGTGTTGTCTGGGTAGGGCCGTGTGTGAATCAGCGGGCCTTTGGGAGCTTGTAGGGGAAATGAGGTATCCACAGGGGCAGGGTGACCAGCTGCACACTTCCAGAGGCTTTCCCGAAGCAAACGGCAAGCCAGAGCCTTAGTTGAGGTGTCCTGGTGCCATGGAGGGAAGTCTGTGAGTTCTGTGCAGTTGAGAGAAGTGGCTGGCCTGGGTGGCCCTGGAGCCCGGGTCACGCGTTTTCTCTGTTGGTAGAAGCATGCTTACACATGTGACCTTGAGTGTTGGGCGGCGTGAGGTATAATCCCAAGGATTCTGTCCCTGTAAGCTCATGGGGCAGCTTAAACAGGCCTGGATGTTCTTAATGAATATGCAGCAGCAAAATTTACTGTGTGATCCTCTGAATGCTACATTTCCGGGAGAGGTCATTTTCACAGTGTGCTGAGATCAGAACCGAGGTCAGATCTCAGGCGGTGCACGTAGGGGACCAGTGTCCACCTCTGTGACCTGGCTGCTGGTGGCGCCCGGCCTTCCTCCCTGGGTTATGTTAACAGGAGATGAGAGGAAGGTGGAGATCCTGCCCCTCCACCTAGCCAGTGTTCCAGGCAAGAAAGGATCTGAAATGTTGGATCTTTCAGAAAAGCACGTTGGGAGTTTGCCGTGAAGTAACACTTACCAGGAGTAATGTGCATGTCGTTCTTGTTATCATTGAATAGAATACATATTAAAAAAAGGAACAGCCCCGCTGCTTTGCATTAGTCCCCAGTGTGCCGGCCTGTCGTGGGCATGCCGGCCTCCTCCTGCCCTCCCAGCAGCTGTGTAGTTTCAGGGTATCTCCAGGCCCCACCGTGCTCACCTCCCCTTCACATGTATCCGGACGACCTCCGTATCTATTGTTCTTTTTTTTTTGAGATGGTCTTGCTCTTTCGCCCAGGCTGGAGTGCAGTGGTGCGATCACAGCTCACTGCAGCCTTGATCTCCAGGGCTAGCTCAAGCGATTCTCCCACCTCAGCCTCCTGAGCAGCTGGAACCACAGCTGTACGCCACCATGCCCCACTAATTTTTCCTGTCTTTTGTAGAGATGAGGTCTTGCTCTGTTCCCCATGCTGGTCTTGAACTGCTGGGCTCAAGCAGCCCCGCCTCAGCCTCCGAAAGTGTTGGGATGACAGGCGTGAGCTGCATGCCCGGCCCTCAGCTGCCGTTCTGTTGATGACACAGCCCCAGCCTCTCATATACACTCTCCTCTGCCTTTCCGCTGACACCACGTGGCTTGAGGGAGGGAACAGTATTGTCTGGGTAGCTCCAGTCCTCGGGCTGTGGTAACAATAGCAGCAGCCATGCGTGTGAGCAGCTGAGCAGCAGGCGTGACACAAGCACTTCATGTAGTCCATCATTTAACCCTAACCACAACCAACGAGGCTGGGAAATTACAGGTGAGCAAATGGTGGCAGAGGGAGGTTAAACCCCCCGAGATGGCTCAGCAGGCAGGGCTGGAACTCGAGTAGACTGGCCCTCGAAAAGTGGGTGTTTATTACATTTTGCTAGATGAACAAGTGATGTAGCTGACTGTTCCCTGGATGGCTCCCTTTACCTGGCTATCATAAGTACCCTAAATTCAGAAGGTTCCCAAGCTGAAGCTATCATCATGCCCTTCCATCCCTACAAAAAACCCAAACTAACAGCACGTCCCCAGGGCCCAGTTGATGAGCCCCAAGTATTTTGCCACTTGTAAGTTCTGCAGTGCGCTGGGCTTTCTAGAACCCTGTGGCTGTGGCCCCACACAGGCTGAGGCCCTCCTCTGTCCTCCTGGGCGCGTGCAGGTGCTGCATGCTGTGTGTGGCTCCTGTGATTTCCCCCTTGTAAAGCAGAGTCCTTTGTGTGTCCTGGGTCTCACTGTGTTCTAATCGTGCATTCCTTCTTATGCCAAGGCTGTCGGCTTTTCTGGGGCAGGAATGCATCTTGCTCTCTTTGTAGCCTCAGCAGCTCAAACGGTGCAAGCACCAGCTAGGGACCCCGTAGACTTCGACCGGAGGGCCGGTGCTTGGACTGGCAGCCAAACCAGTGGGGAGTGCGGGGATGGTGGATTCTCAGCTTGTTCTGTGCTGAAACGTGACCCAATTGGAAACAGATACTGGAATTGCCAAGGTGGGAAGGTGACAATGTCACTATTGCTTTTCATGTAGGATGAGTACTGTTTCTACAATGGCAAAACACACTGGGAGCCGTCCCGGCCAGTCATGGGTGCTGCTGGCTGCTTCGTGCCCTTTGCCGTGTGCGTGGTCTCCAGATTCCCCTACTACAACTCCCTCAAGGACTGCCTGTCCTGGTGAGCCGGGTCACGGGGCCGGGGTGGTGGGGGGCAGCCCTCTGTGCCT